>OZ026614.1:85865566-86465566 GCA_964020975.1 Hermodice carunculata | reverse complement strand
AGTGTTCTATAATCATTTATGAATGAGCTAATCTATTGAATCAGCTTGTTCTGTATATTAGGCACGTTCTGCAGATACCAGTTGCATGTTTCTCTTTTTCACGACACTGTGGCACATTACACCAGTGTGCAAGATCTTTCAGTTGCTGAAAAGACATCAAAAGTAAAATCTGTCCTGTCATCTCTATGTGTATAATTTAAACTTTTTTTTTTCTTTAAACCTCTGCAAAATGGGAATGGTTCAAAGCTTGCAAAGCCAACTTGTATTCATTTGGGGATGAAATGAATACAAAGGCGCGGAACTCCCACAAAGAGGATTTATCTGGCAAAATTGCAGGTTTGTACACCACGCCAGTCACCCAACTCCTCCCAACACCCGTCTCAGTCCAATGCCAAGAGCATCTTGGCCACATCACATCTAAGTCAACCTTTCATTTAAATCATACATACAGATATAATCACCTCAATCTTTGGTTCTTCTGGCTTGGGGCTCTCTGGTTTGGGTTCTTCTTCCTTCTTCGGTTCTGGTTCCGGTTCTGGCTCTGGTTCTGGGGCATTCTCATCAGTTTCTTCAATGGCTGCCACACTGGCAGTACGAGTTGGTGGACGTGTGCCTCCCCTCTCTAAAGAGGATTTGGGTCTGTGTCTACATTTGGCATGTAAAAAAAAAAAAAAAAAGAAAAGAAAAGAAAAAAGAAAAGAAAATGTAAAATTTTAATATTAAGTCCAGGTCAGTGAGTGAATGCATTCGTGAGGTAGACTTTGTATATTGCTTATAACTGCATTTCACTTTCACCATTTTTAAACTAGGAATGACTGAAATAGTTCAAAACCTTCGTCTTAATGAAGAGTTTAATACCAACAAAGAACACTGACACTTTAATTACCATACTTATGCCATACATCAGAATTTTTGCTGATTGGTCATTTTTATACTGATACTCAACCTGGCAGTCACTTACACAAAATAATGTTTGAAATAATTTAACCAAAAAAATATACTCTCTGATGTAAAATAACATGCAATTGCAATCACAAAGGGCACTAGTTCACCACTACCTGTGCCACAGTAAGTAGCCATAGCCAACCACTTGACCAAGATTCACATTATAAGCACATGACTTGAAGAACTCACATGTCTGTTGGTATAGGCACAGGGCTGACTTTGTAGTTGACGTAGGGAGATGTTATCTCTACACACTGTATGGGCTTCTCCTTTTCTGGCTCTGAAAATCGTTACAAACAGTTTTGAAATGCATCCCCTCCTGTCTCATGAAATTTGTCACATGTACCACTGGAATTACCTCACAGAATTGCTCGCAGGTTACAGAAGAAACTGTCTCTTTTTGACAACTTGCAGATCTTGCTACAATGTGCATGTCCAGTGTACATACCCACCGTCCATGTCCAGTGTACATACCCACCGTCCATGTCCAGTGTACAAACCCACTGGCCATGTCCAGTGTACATACCCACCGTCCATGTCCAGTGTACATACCCACCGTCCATGTCCAGTGCACATGTCCGCTGTGCATGTCCACTGTATATGCCTATCACTGCACAACTTGTTGACTTTCTCCCTGGAAGTCAAATGTCAACATATTTATCCATTTCTAAGGTGGGCTGGAACATAACTTTTGTTTTTTAGCTGGTCTTGATGGAGAGGTTGATATGATGCTGAAAATGTTGGTGGGGGCAACATACATATCAGAGCACTGACTATGTCTTTGTTTACCTTTTCCACCTTTAGCTGACCAAAACTGGCTGATGGTCGAATGTAATCTGCCTGAATTGTTTTGGAATAATTTACAACAGCCATGAGAAGCAATTTGAATGACCTATCAAAGTAAAATGACCCAAGTCAACACTCTGCTCAGTATGGGTTGGGCACTTACTGCCCAACCCATACCAAGAACAGCTGTTGACTCAGTCTTAAAGTAAGTCTATAGTTCACTGAAACAAGAAAGGGCAGTGATTTTTCTGCCTATTTCAATGCCACAGAATGTATGTAACTATTTGTATGCACCTCTTGTTCAAAAGCATCTGAATGGAAAACTTAAATGAAATACTTTTTAAATAAAATTTTCACCACTGATTTTTTTTTGGGGGGGAGGTGAAAATTTAAAACCATCTAACTGAAGCATGATAGTTTCTTGCAATGGGTCTATTCACCACACAAATTGATTTTCCATAGCAAGGTTACAGTATTTCATACACATGTCCAGTCCTCAGAAAACCATGTTTGAACAGAAACCCGATCAAAACAGCAGATAAAATGACATCATGCTGACATGAAAATTGTGTATTACATGGCAGCATGTCCTTCAGTATGATAACGTTTTCCTTTTTCCAATTACACTCAGCATTTGTCATCATTCTTTCGACCAAAGAGTCCACCTTCATACCTAAAAACCAAACTTCTTTTTGCCCAGGCTTGATTTATAGTATAAATTCTACTCTCTTCATAATGGACGGCAGTTGATCAATATGAATACCACACAATATCTGGTTATAATGGGTGTATTTAAATAATTGTGCTTTCAACTCCAGTTCATTTCCACAGAACAGGTAATAGAACACACAACACTGAGGCAATACGCTCACCTCAGCCAACACCATAGGAAAAGTGCATTTGGCTCGTATACATGGAAATTAAGAGTATTTGGGCACATAAAATGGGTTCATTAATCTTGTGCAAATTGGGTTTGTATAATTTGTTAGTCCACAAACTTACACGAAGTCAACAAATCTAGCGCATCTCACAAGGGCTGAACTTACTTGTCAATGAAGCTGTGGGAAAGTAATGGCAAATATTTCATACCACTTGCAAAATTGACTTGAAACACTATGCCTCATTAATGCACCACGCAGTACCCTGCTCAATTATTTTTCTGGCTGTTTTTTTTTTTTTTTTATCAATGAAACAACACAATTTTGCATGACTCTATTCCTCATGGACACAGCGTCCTTTATCTATCTTTTGTATGCTGACAAGCTCCCTGTACATTTTGTCGTGCATTTTCTTGATTTCAACAGGGTTAAAATCTACAGGTGTGACAACTGAGAAACTCAATCAATCCTGTGAAATTGTTTGTATATTATTTCAATTAGTATAGCTATATATGTAGGATTGACTGTGATGCATGATTGTTGTCATTACATTTACTTTCCATTAGCAGATGACTGAGAAAACAAAGATGTAAGCCCCACCGATTGGTTCATCTGATGGCGTGGTCCTCTTCTTTCTGGGTCGAATCAGTTTCCAGGCTGGTATCTTCTCTGGCGGTGGGGGCGGCTCGAGGGGACAGGACCTGGTCTGGGTGATGAGTACGGGATGGGGGTACATGTGGGACAGACCAGACTGGCGCAGCCTCTCACTGGCATCAGCCTGCACCACAAAAAGCAGACACATATACCATGTATACAGTCATGTCTGGCTACCATGACAACCTCCTAAAAGGACAACACTAACAGGAAACAGGTTTTGACTTTTAGCAGCCGATCAACCGATTCTCATTCTAATTCGCACCTGTCCTTTGAAAATGCATCTTTGGGGTCAGAATGGGTTAATGGTAGGCTCTGAATGTTTCACACGAAGCTCCTACTGTAACATATGTGACAAACTGTACACAGACTTGTCCCAGTCAGGGAGGTTTCTCCAGTCCTTAGGACAGAGAGACATACACCAACATGCATGCTGCAGTGACCTGATTCAACATACAAACATATAATGTATATTGTGAGTAACGAACATGCTGTAGTTCAGAAGATACGCATGCAACCTTTAAGGTAATCTCCATCATGGGGGGGGGGGGGGGGGGAGGTGATTCTTTGACCTTTTATCCCATTCCATTATTTAGGACCAGTTAACAGATGCCAACTAATGACAAGCAGGTGAATATACCAAACTGTTGATACCAAATGCCAGACTGATAATCACAATGATTATAACTCTACTTTAATATCCACTGATCACTCGATCCACCACTTTTTATTTCCTAACAGAACACTTAAAGTGCAAAAGGCCTAGCATATCACATCCTCATGTTGATCTTTCAACAAATGCATACACTTCTTCCCTGCAATTAAATTGTCCGCGACACCTCACACATCTGTCTTGTTCCATTAATTCACCTCTCTTACTAAACATTGCTTCACAAACATACTTCAGCTTACAGGTGAATAAGTACTGACCAAGTACGTATACAAGTGATGTTGTCATGCATTTGCCTTAATACGTAAGGTTCCATGCAACTGAAGTGACCTTTAATTCATATATGCCACCTCCCTCTTTTGCAAATAAAATCACTTTGCAATTAATTATCTAAAAAAAAAATGCTACACATAACGCAGAATATTATTTTGTATACCATATATGTGGGCATCTTATTTATGACGTAACAGTGTTGTGTTCTGGGTCGTAAAAATGGATGAAAACACCACAAAACTAGACAAACCTTCAACACAAGCATTGACTGAAGGGTTCATCATTTGCTCAAATTAGGTCACAGTGATACCAAAATGTAACTAGTTCATCTTGCCAGGTGCGAGCATATTGCCCAATTTGAGCAAAATACATTGAAGCATTCCGTAGATATCACGGTAACAAGAATGTGCACATCTGGATGGACCTCCAGATGGAAGGACGGCTGACCCGAAAACAGAAAGGGTCCCCCCTATGGGGTGAACCCTTAAAAATCTTTAAATTGGCAAACATTTATACATGAAACCAAAGTACACATTCCTGCGCAAAACAGGATCATAAAGTTTCCTTCGTTGCCAAGACAGCTTCAGAGAGAAATTTCTAAAATCCTCCACTTGAATTTTTGGTTCTTTGAGTCTCAACTGTATCTTCCAGCTGTTTGTTCCCATACATTTTAGAGCATCATCTTCGGACAAACTTATTCAGTAAAAATGGTGTGGGAATGTAATTTTATGAGGCCAGTGACCATTCATATAATATATAATGATGTTTGTGGGCACATCGACAGTAAAACATATGTTTCACAACTGACAACATAACCATGTATATGAGATGCAGCATGCAAGATCACGTCTCACCTCTGTAATATACACATATGATGCCCCCTGAACAAAGAAGCACAAACAATTGTCTCATCAGAACAGTTAAAATACAAAGGCTCCAAGTCTCAACCGAGGTGACAGATTCCATGCTTTTTTTTGGTCACAAAATCTCCAGCTTTCTCAGTTTTCAATAAAATGTTGCCCACTTTTGCAAAAGAGGCCCCTGGGTCTGGTGCTCTGCTGACATATACAAGGAGGAATATGACTAGCTGCATTCTTTGCTTGAATGATAATTTTATATCAGTTTCAATACAATTTGACTCATAATTTCTGTACAACTATAGGTGGCACCACCAGTATCATCCTTGATCGGGATTTTTACCTCCCCCACCATACAACCAAATTTCATCAAGATCCATCAAAATTTAAGATGCTAGAAAATTCACAAAATTTTCACAGTTTGACCCCTTTATTACATAATACTGTCGGTGGTGCCACCAATGTCATACTTGACTTAGTTTTTTTTTCTCTGCCTTTAGTTCCGAAAGTTAAATGAGTCTACATCGAAAATTGTAGGACTTGTTGCATTTACAACTCATTTTCATATATGTGTTGCCCGGTGATCTTGAAAACTAGCTCGAGATCATTCATATTAAAACAAATCAAATTATGAGTCTCTCTTCTTTTTTAAATCTATCTCGCTGAACGGTCAATGATTGGCAACTGACAGTCAGTACAAAATTTGGGATTTTGTAATTATGGTCATTTCTTCAAGATTGGAAGACTTACCATTTCTCCTAGCACTGAGATTCTGACTGGATATTTGGGGGGCCCACTGTAACTAGCAAACACCACGACCTCTGGGTGGTCTGGCACCATACTCTCATCTATCAGCATGCTCTTCTCCTCTGTAACCAAAGCAACCAGAACATCAACAATCATACTTTTAAATATCAGCAAATTTCAATATGCCTTGAAGTTTCAGCATGCTTAAGAAATATCTTATCCTGAGCACCTCAAAGGGCAGACAGGGTATAGATAACATCTTTGCTCTGCTCCCTTGTGCTTATCTGTACTAATTTAGCTGATAAGTATAGGGTCATTATCCCAGTTCAGGGCCTCTTCAGTGCAGGGACACATCTGGTGCACAATTAAAATGCTGTGTTTAGTGGGATGCTAGTCATTATGTCTCATTAATTTTATCTGTTACACAGCGACATGAGGCAGTCACAGGGAATCAGACAGTGTTTATAAAGTACACATTTCCTGTTCGAAGTTTCAAAGGGATATCATCAGCTTGTGCCACAAAAATAAGATGTTACATAAAATAAAATAGAGTATTAGTTCATCGTTGTTGCTCTGAATACTTTTTTTTTTGTTAATTATACCTTTTACATACATGTATTTAAGTCGTGACTTTTAAATGTACTAATTGTGACACATTGGTGTAACATGAACCAATGCCTCCACTTGATTTCTGTGGGGTAAATAAGCCCAGGTGTCTTGCAGAACATAATTTTCACACTCAAAGAAAAGGTAAGAATACTGTGGTGCATAGTTCTTTTGAAAACATCTCTGTAAGTGTGCTGGACACAAATCTGGTGTGAACAGTCAACAGTGTTATAATCATGTTTATACAAGGTTGTGATCAGAATGGCAACACCAATGGCACTTGAGTCCCTGCACAACGCACATGCCTTCTGATGTGGATGCTGACAAGGACCTAGAGCTATCTCTTCATTTCCCCCCTAAAGAGGCACTCTTGAGTGGAATGCAAACTAAATCTATTAAAGCATTCATGGGATTTTGCACACTTAAAGAAATACTGAATTATACAGGACTCAAGACTCGATAAAACTATGGCAATTTTCTTGGGGACCAAGATAAAATCAGTGAAATTTTTTATCTTTGATTTCAATGCTGATCACCAACATAAAAAAATATAAATATTAAGAACAAAAATATACATGTGCTAGTCAATTTATTGCATAATTTTACACAATGTAAATACACTTGTGTGTAGAGAGACAGAGTGTATGTGAAGTCACAGTAACTGACTATTACAACATTGCAAGTTACTTTTGTCATAGGGAACTCACCATCCATTTGTTTAGCTATTTAAAAAGGAACATGCATCTTATCATTAATATAGTAATATATTTCTCTTCCGTTATGATACTGCACTGTCATTAAGAAAACCTTGATCTCACTGACAGCTGGTAAAAGACAGAAACAAACCCAACAATATTCCAGCGTCGAGGGACTTGACTTTCAAATATCTAGAGATGCTAGCATTTGGTCTCGAAAGAAAAACAAAAACTATGATATGGACAATAATAATGCAACAGTCGGAATGACTTTAAGATCCCTTTGGTCAGGGTCAAAATGTGATGACCCCAGTGACCTTGCATATAGGTCAAGGTTAATGAATTGTTGAACTCAGCCAAGCTTCCAAGCAGATCCTTTGACTGTACAGCACAAGTTTCATAATAGTAGCTAAATTTGTTTGGGAGTTATTGCATCTCCGAGGCTTAAAAATAGGACATCTGGTGACCTTGAAAATTGATCAAAGTCACTGAATGTCTCTGAATGTCAAAGTCAATCAAGGTTCCAGTAAGAGACTTCTACAGTTCAAGTTTCATGATAGCAGCTCGATTTGTTCAACAGTTATTGCCTCTGCAATGGTAACAGACGGACGGAGGCACGCACACACAAATATGACAATGACGATATCCCATTGGCCAATAAGGCTCAAGGGGGTAAAAAACTATTATTATTTCAGTCAGTATTCTAACTAATACATTAAAAATTCTATGCATAGGAAGATTGAAGCATCTTGTTCTACAATCTGAAAATCTACACGTGCAAGACACATATCTTCTCTATTCTATTCACACCCCAGCAAGCCTACATGTACATATACAAGTCATTCCTGTAATGCACATCAACCACCCTACCTGAATGGAGCAAGATGACTGAAGTACACGTAACATTAACTCATTCCATATCAGTCCCTGATTTTTCCGTATATTTACCTAGATTTAAGTCGACAATTGCATATTTAAATTCTTCAAAGAAAGAGCTTTCGTTCAAGTACCGACATGCCTATTGTCTTAAGTCAGTGGTTCTGGCACTGCCTGGCAAGTCATGCTGCAGCTGCCGCAAGGGCAGCTGCAGCATGACTTGCCAGGCAGTGCCAGAACCACTGACAAAGGCCTGTCACCATAGTACGGAATGAGTTAAAACACTACATCTGCGTCTTGAGCATGCAGTAAATATTGCAAAGCACAGTGACTTTTTTTGACAGAATGAAAGACAATAAAGACGCCCTGATAAGATAAATGAAAGGTAGACCTGATTTTTGTCATAATCTGCCTGAATACACATTACACTTAACTTTGAGTCACAAAAAGAAAAAATATTTTCTTTTTGTCTTTTTGGGGTTTTACATACATACTTTCAGTCAGCTTATAGATAAAACACGTAAAGCAAGTTATCAAAGAATAATGGTATTCCCTTATAGCAGATATCGTTACATTCAAATGCAGCATCATACGTTGTTTGGATGGGCAGCTTGGGCCCAACAAACTCGCTGTGTGACTGCCTTGGACTTGTACAACTTCAAGCATTTGGTAAAATATTGCATGACCTTTTAACTAATTAGTTTCATAATGTTGAACGGAGCAACATAATGTTACCAAAGAACCAAGGTGTCCCGGATAACTTGTTTGACATGTACAGTATATGCACCAGAGTCCACACACAGAAGATCAACTCATCATAACATAGGCCCATGTGAGTTTAACCCATTCCGTACTGACCTGTTTCCCCATCCATTTAGCTACAATCAAACTCAGCACTTCATCTTTAAATTCCTCGCAAAGACAGCTTTTATCAAAACACCACCACGTCTTGCCTTACATCAACGCTTTTCACCTTGCCTTGTTGCCTATCCTCCAGCTGCTACAAGGGCAGCTGCAGCATGACTTCCCAGGCAATGCAAAATACGCAACTGCTGTGATGGAGGCCTTCAAACCAACTTGGTACAGAATGAGTTAACATGGACAGAGGCCCGTCAGTCAGTTCAAAGAGTGCATCTCTTACCTTCTGGTGTAGAACGTAATGAAGCTAAATTTTTTTTGGCAGCAAGTTTTGCTGCACTTACGGCAACTAAAGCCCTTATATTCAATGCTATTGCGTAAGTGTCAAACAGAAAAACCATGCAAGGAACGTATAAGTAGGGTGTGCAAGCAAATCCATATATACATGGCATACATATAGGCATTATGAAGCATGGCCGGGGTGGGGGTGGGGGTGGGGCTGGTAGGGGAACGGGGTGAACATTAAAATGTCAATTTTAAGTGGATATTAACAAAAAGCAGGGAGGGGTTGGTTATCTTGCACATTGTAACAATTGTACGTTAAACAGTTTAACTATCCAAGATGTCTACGGTCATTTACTTGTAAATATGGCACTTGGATCACATCTTGTAAGAATTAAGATCAATTGTTGGCAATGTCAGACATTTTCAGATGTAGTCAGCCAAACCATTCTTTGCAAAGTGGATGATGTGCATCCTTCACATCATGGATTTATGAAAATCTGGCATGCCATCTCCAGTGTGAAAAAAAAATACATGTTTTGCAAATGCAAGATAACCAAAGTGGGACATGAAAATGACTTTATAAATATTACACAGCTTGTGTGAACTACTAACACTGAGCAACGTTTGTGATGAATTACTAACCATTAGACAATGCTTGCAGTTACTATAAATTTGTACTACCATTAGAAATACTTGCACTAAATTACTAAGTATCTTCATGTCCAATTTGTGCCAGTTTAATATGATTACGTGTTGAGAATTAAAGTCAAGCAAGCTTTAAGCCACACAAATGCAAACGTAAAGATAAGCAGACTAAAACTAGCTGTTTCATGCAAATTCTGATAATTAAGTAGCCCATGCGGAAATGTACACTTAATGCCACGTCTTCAGCGCGTCAACTGCACATACTGTAGTCTCCAGCATGTTTAACCCTTTCTCCCTTTGGTTAAAATGGAGTCAACAGCTTTTCTTAGCTCAGGTTGGGTGCCAAGTGCATGCCCCACCAACACAAGGGTTAGCCATTGACCTGGAGTGAGCTATTCCAGTACAAAGTCATAGACACGTCTCGCTGAAACAGATGACTTTTGACCACTCGTCATTTTGGGTTGGTTTGGGGGGGCAAAGGGTTAAACATGTTAAAGCTGTACAAAAACCTGATCACAAAAGCTGATTGGCAAATAACGAGTTCCTTAAAAAAAAAAAAAAAAAAAAAACACAAAGATTTGACATCAGGTCTGATAAACTTGTACTTACTTTTTTCCTTCTCTTTATCTTTGTCCTTGTCTTTCTTATCTTTTCCATCTTTACTGTCCTTGGCTTTATCTAGACACGAGGAAACAGTAATGGATAAAATTACTATCTCTGACATTTTACTATTTTTTCCTTCAAGGTACATGTTTTTCCAGGTACATTGGTCAGTAGCTTTTCTTGTTCAATGCTCACAAAATTATGAGCATTATGGGAAATTATTTACAAATGCTGACTTTCAACTAGGAGCAAGTTTTTCGTCCGAAAAATATTATGCATCCCCCGAGCAGGCACCTCCCCTCTAAGAGAGCCACCACTCTGCTGCAGAAAGTTTGACCTTGACCTTTGACCTCAAGGTCACCTCTCGTCAAATTGCGGGAAGTATCATCTGGGTAAATGATGACAAAGTTTGATGGACTTGAATCATACCCACTTGAAGATGTGGCAGGGAAACCACTTTATTTTGCAAGGCATTGTGACCTTGACTTGTGACCTGAAGGTCATCACAATCATATGTAAAAAATTTCCCAAATCTATGGAGTATCTGTACCCAAAATTTCAAGTGAATCTGGCTTACGGTTTCGAAGAAGTCAAAATGTGAACTACCATTGCAGACCCCACTGACTTACATGGTAATCAATACGAATGTAAAAAAATGCAACCCCCCACCCCCCCACCCCCAAAAAAATCCAAAAATAATTGGAGCATGGCCTTTTGAATACAATTGGTAGATACCTACCTGACGTACAACCCCACCAAGTTTGAAGTGAATCTGGCCAATTCTTTTGGAGAAGAAGTGGAACTTGAGATTAGCATTGCAATCCCCATTGACTTACATAGTAATCACCAGGAATGTATGCAGTTTGACCTTCCAAGGTCACTCAGGTTTAAAATCAACCAAACAAATTGAACGCCCAGAAGTACTTTCCTATTAACAATTACTAGTAACCTTGGGCCTATGATGCACCATTAAGAAGGTATAAGCCAAATATGTGAAAATTGCTGAGTCAGCAGAAAATGCAACAAGGATTTTACCTTGACCTTTGACCTCAAGGTTATATATTATTATATGGGACAAATTTCCCAGACCCATAGATTATGTGTACCACATTAAGAGGCAATAGGTCAAGAGAGGCCAGAAATTTAAAGAAAATAAGATAGGCGGTGGCGGCCGCAGCAGACGACGTGGCTAAACACTATATGCATCCCCCTACCAGGGATGCATAATTATATGTTTTTATAACTTTACACACTGGTAATGCCACATATATTTCTGAATATGTGATCACCTCATTATTTACTGCTTTAATTTTATTTCTGAAGACATCTTGACATAGAACTGTCACCAAATGAGCTCAAATCTCACAAAAACCTTCAAAGTAGTTTTTGGGAAGTTACAATGACAGTATGCTCCCCCCTGACTGAAACATCACAACACAGTAAAGAAAACAATCTCTGGATGGGCGATTTGGCTTCAACACATCACATGAAAACCAAAATTACTTTCCGCTACAAGGTTACCCATGCATCTGTGCATGATACAGATCAGACTCCTGCAGCCATCTCATGGCATCTGTAAATATACAGCTATTACAGAACTTGCACCTTTTCTCTTTCAGCAGCTTACCTTTTGCTTTGTCATCTTTCTTGTCCTTGATGTCTTTGACTGCTTTGGGATCTGTCTTTTCTGTCTTGCCATCTTTACTCTCTTTGTCTGTCTTGTCCTCTTTTGATCCCTCCTGCAGTCAAGTAAAATCACTTTAGATACACAGACATAAAGCATGTTATAAATGTATATTGACCTTTCTTCCCACTTCTGTTTACCTGGCCAGACTCTTTGGCATGTAGCTGCAGACTGGATTTAAGACCATCAATGTGGCCGAGACTTGAGTATTGGGTGCATTAACCTTTCATGTACTTTATTGCACATTGTCACGGTAAGGTAAGATTCTTTGAAGTTTCTCTGGCACAGTCTAAGCCAATAATGTGGCTGCCCTGGAACAAAGAGCTTGTTCAAGGTTCTTAGACTACTTTAACCCCTTCCCCCTTAAACTGGCCAAAACCTGCTGGTGGTAAAATGCCGTTTGCTTCAGTGTTTTCAACTAATTTCAACAGTAATGAAAAACAATTTGACCGAGAATTTTGATGAGACTTATCAAGATGACACGACCCAGGTCAACAGCTTTCCTTGGCATGGGTTGGGTGCTTAGTACCCAACCCATACCAAGGAAAGCTGTTGACTTGGTCCTAGTTCAAGGTGGAAAGAGTTCATGGATCATCCTCTACAGCACTAGTGGTGCACAGCAAGCTATGAACTCGTTATCACAACAGTGCCTGGCTATCCTGTACTCTTAGCTAGTCCACTACAATTGCATATTCAGACGCAAAATGTGGTTTCACTGAAGCACCAAGATGGCAATGCTTTATATGCCACAATGGCAGCTGGAGTATGACTTGCCTGGCTTCACAAGCCACAATGGCAACTGGAATATGAATAGTCTGTCTTCATCAGTGACAATGCCACAAGGGCAGCTGAAGTATGACATATCTGGGTTCATTTGCCACAAAAACAGCTGGAGTGTGACTATGCCACAAGGGTATACGTAGCTGGTGTATCAGTTCATGCCAAAAGTACCAGTCCGTCAGTTTTTACCAATAAAAATTCCCCGGACCAATAGAAAATGCTAGCAAGTTACATGTTAAAGTATTGGGACTTTCGAAATTTGAGCGAAATGACCGATATGAGAAAAAACTTTTGGCACAGACTGGTGTATGTTTGCCTGGCAAAGTCAGAACCAATGTTCAAGCCATTATTCCGCTCCTGTAGTTGATTCTGTTGGTGCCAAGTTTAGACAAAGTCAACAGCTTTCCTCAGCATGCTTGAGACGCATTGTACCCAAAGCATGCACAGGAAAGCTGTTGACCTGGACCACTTTTCTGGTCTTTGCAACTGTAGACACGCTGGGAAATTAATGAAAGGTTGTTTTATCAAGAATACAAATTTTATCTGTATCATTATGCCAATTGAGGGGCCTGAACAAGTTAAACTTGGGCTAACTCTGAGTTTGGCATGTTGCTTTTTAAGCTTTTAGCCTCGAAACTTTATCAATTCAGCTCTTTTCACGTTTACTGGGAGTCCCACTGCCTAGATGTACAGTGTCATATCCAAGAATATGTGCAGGTAAATGTCATCAAAGTAGTGACATCTCTGATGACAAACTCCCATCTAAATGAATGTTTCACATGTTCTACATTTCATGTTATGGCTTCCCATTGTGATGGCTGCATCTCACCCATCACCGTGAAGATGTCAAACCCAGGTCCCTTCAGTTCTAATTTAATGACAAAAATCTCATTCAGTCATGGTGCCTGATCTACTGAAGTGTATTTATTGGCTGCTGCTTGAAAGAATTTCAAAAACAAGACACTACTATTTTAATGTAATTGTGGGGTTAAAGTGAAAACCACAATGCATTCTAAGAAACAAGAATGAAGTGGTCCCTGTCTTGAAAGACCAGTCCCATGAGAGATCACCCAGTCTTGAAGGCCATCTTTTACGATACTTCAATTAGTTTCTTTTATCTTGCATGACCTCCCAGCAGAGACTATCTGTGGTGATAGGCCATGCTTGTAATATCTGGGACTGGTCTTTTTAATTATTGTCCTGTGGATGTTCTATACTTTTGTAGGCATGGAAGACAGTTAATTCTTCTGTACCAATAACCCTACCCAAAGCCTGCTGGAATTTTTTATTTTTCTTAATCAGGACTACATTAATTCACATTTTCTTTGTGACTGACAACTTTATGGATAATTTAACCATAAACATACATATCTCTAAGTCCTTTAAAATCTAAATTTTCATAAAATACTATTTCGCAAGTGTGCTCCTTATACAATCAGTGGAACTAAGTAGCCATGAATTTTACATAAATTTCCCCCTGATTTGAGTTAGATTGACAACAGCAAGTCTTATCCCCTGGTCATTAAAAGGCGAGCTGTGTGAACACACTGAGATGAAAAGGAAAATGCTGAACAATATTGACAGAGAAGATAAAGAGTCTAATCTTTTGTACTGGCCAACACAAGATCGTCATCTCAAATAAAAGTTGTGTAGTGAGGCATGAGCATTAGCATCCCAGTATGCACATTTCCGTGACGGACACTGAGACACAATTTTGTCTTCACATTATATGGGGCAGGTGTGTCATACAACTACCCAGGGGCACACCTGGTTCGGGGAATAATCATAAGTTGTTTGTGACAGAACTGATAGTTTCTCCACACAGCTGCCTCTTTGTGAAATATCTATTTTTGACCAAACTGAATAGTTCCCGACAAAATACTTTATTTCTGCCCTCGCTGCATGACCAGTCTTCACTGTAATATGAATCAATTTTTTTCCTTCAGCTTCCCCGGTTATTTAACTGTCTTCAATAGGAACAATCTCTGTTGCATTGTGACAGAGAAACACATCTGCTGCTTATGTTCCCATTTCTAACAATGATCCAGCCGTGTAGCACATGTTTACAATAGTTTCTTCCGCAATGAGACTGCATATCACTGGATGAAACCAGTAATTATATGGTCTACAATTCCTGAGGTCTACTGTACGTGCTGACTTTTTAACCACATGCACAATGCTGAGGGACCTAGACTGTCTCTGCGTTTACATTTAAGGTGTTGGTGCACTGGAACAAAGCTGTGGACCACGCAGCCCTCCAGTTATTGCTCCGGTGTAAGGAGGAATTTTAAAAAAAAAATCACACACACACACACACACACACACACACACACAACAAAAAAGTTTGATCACTTACTGGCACATTGACATCTTTGGCTTGTTCTTCACCTTCCGGTGTTTTCTCAGGCTCAGGTTCCGGAAGTTTCCACTCTGGCAGTGCAGTCTTAAGCAAGTTCCAGATCTCATGTAGATGGCCATACCTGCAAATACAAATTTCATTCTGTCACTCAAACCATGAGTAGCTAAGCATGTGCAAGAAAGACAAGTAACCCTTCCAACCAATACGCATATGATATACATTGTGTTATTTTCAGACAATTTCTCTGTTTTATACTATCACACATGCATGTAAAGTGCTCAGGACATAAATACATGTACACAGCCCAATCTTCACTGCTTTCTGATTTTATTTTTCAAAATTTGTGTTATAATCTTCAGAATAATTATGTAGGTTGAAAATACACATCATTTTGGAGGCATATTTTCAGCACCCAACGCACATGGCACAAAAAACCTCAAAAAAGAGTCTCACACTCACTATGATTATGCTACATGTACCTTACCTTTTGGTTCCTGGCCTCACATTATCTTCAGTGTGTTTTACTTAACAAATACACACACTAGAGTAAAATAATATTTTTAGCTTAAGCTGTAATACAGTTCATACGGTACAAGAAGAGAAAACACACAACAGCATTTTTACTTTTTTCATTTTGTAAATACAGTGGTATTTGCTGTATGTTGCCAATGTTTCTGCTGCCAATAGTGGCCACATACAGCAGGCCACCTGTCCCTTTGCAGGTCAAATAAACAAAGAAATGAACTCTTACAACCAACAAAAATGTGGCCACAAAGAGCAGGTGACTTCTCATGACAGTGGCTGCATACAGCAGGTACCACTGTCGAGGTTGTACTTCAGAGAAACACAGCACTGCATGAAATAAAGACAAAATGTAAAACAAACAGATCACTTTTTGTGGCTAATGACAAAAACTAACTTTAAGAACAAGGAAGAACACTTCATAACAGCTGATAAATTCAACTTGACAAACAAGTAATCACACTTTTTCTGAGGGTTGTGTTGAACAACGTTTGGAGGTCACCAGATGGCAGCACTGAACCTTTTCCCACTTAAAATGCCCCAAAACACCCAAATCTTCAATTGATGCCTGCCATGCAGTTTTTATCAAATTTCTCAGTACTAGTAAACATTGTTGCTGGGATTTGTTTGTAAGGTCATTCAAAATGGCACAGCCTTGGTCAATTCCTTTCCTTGGATGCACTGCGCTCAACCTGCACCAAGGAAAGCTATTCACTCTTTAAGTGCCAAATTTTGGACTGAGTCAAAAGCTTTTCTGAGTATGCACTGGATGTGCGCCAAGAAAAGCTGTTGACCTAGGATGTTCCTTCTGGAACTATAGGCATGCTGGTACTTGAATGAAAGGTCATTTTACAAGGAATATGAATCTAGGATCCTCATGATAATTCAGACAAGTTTGACTTATATATAGCCTTTAGTCGTACTTGGCACTGAAAGAGTTAACTACATTGTACTCTGACCAGGAATGGGGTAAATGTATATGTCTAGCAACTTTTCACAACGGAAAAGTACTTGGGACTGAACTGTTCCGTTAAATTTGACTGTGGTACCTTACTCGTTAAAATACCTTTACCCAGCAAGTCAGTCAAAAAATTCAAAATAAAAGGATTAATCATAAGGTTAAACCCCTCCAACCTACGCATGTCAAGAAAATAGCAAATTCTGTGTCTCAAGTTCATATTAGAAACTTTAAATTTTTACAAATTTTCATAAAATAAGTAAACATTCACTTATACATGTAGTTGAATGAACTACATGCCTGCTTTGTCAGGGTTCCTGCAGCCTAGGGAAGTTCAAAATCAAGGACTTTTAATGACTGCTGCAGACAATTTCAAAGGACAGTTTACTGGCCAAATATGAGCACTGAAGGGTCAGTGGTCACATCGCTGCTCTAGCCTCAAGATGCCATTTGTATTTGGGCTTGTGCACATCTCCTTATGAGCATGTGAAAAGACGTAAGTGCGGAGACTTCTTGTCTCCTCGACAGTGATCAGTACAGGTTTCAGGTGAAAAAACTTTGGAAGTGATACAGTGGTACCTGCTCTAAAGACCACCTCCAATTTGAGACCGCATGTCTTTTTAAGACCACTCTTTCAAGACCCTCTGCTGTATTTACATGTTAAATATACCTTCAATTTAAGACCACCTGCAGTATGAGACCACTTTTTGTTGACTGTAGGGGTGGTCTTAAATAGCAGGTACCACTGTACTGACCATATAAAGACACAAACATTTGCAGCAGCCCTTCCAAATTAAAATTTAATGACTTTTAATGGCGCAGATGAAAATCCATAGCCTTTTAAGGGCCTTACAAACATGAAGCCAAAATTAAAGGGTTTTAATGCTGTGCTGGAAGCCTGTTTATTGAATCAAGTAACTTGATCCCGTACATCATCAAAAGTTACGCTATTATCCAGTGACAAAAAGAATGAACTGGCATTGTGCAATAGGATAAATGACCAAGAAATGGCACATTCCACCTCTCTGTGATGTCAGATGTTGATAATACACTTTCATTTCAGACAAAATTTTTGACGAAGAAAATATGCAACATCTCATACACAAGTATCACTAAATATCAACTCACATTCTCCACAATTCATTTACACTTCTACCTCTTAAAAGGACATTTTTTCTTTGGATACAGTGCCATCTGTACAGCAGCATGTCCCCCCCACAGAGGAAAAGTACAAGCGCATCAGATATTTTAGTCTCCATTTACCGATTTTAATATCCACGTCTGGTTATATCTTCATGGTTAAAATAAGATGGCAAAAGAGTGAGACTGTTTGAATTCCCAAATGATGAGGAATGCAATTATGAAAGATGGATGGCCCAGACACAACATGGCATGGCAGTGAATGCTGCCATATTAGGGGTCCTGCTGTGAGTATTGCTCTCAGACCACAGCCAGGTCTACAAGGGCATGAGGACAATCACTGCAGTGACAGGTACTAAGAACCACGCAGGATCTTTGGCGTAGTTAAGCCCCAGGTGAGAAAATATTTAGCCAGATAGTATAATATACTGCTTCCACTCTTTGATCTCCACATGTGCAAGCTCTACTGTATTCAAAGAATAGATAGAAATGCATGGTATTTCTTTCAGACCCATTTTATGAACTTCAGGGCAATGCACAATTTTCAGATCATTTGTAATGGTAGCTGCATGGGACTTTTATGCACCTACTGATAAGATTTAAACACATGGGTACCAGAACAATCACCTGCATCTTCAAATCAATGAAAGAAGAAATGCATATTTTGCCATCAAAAAAAAAAAAAAATCAACCTTATACATACTGACACATTAAAACAACACAAAATAAAAATATTTCCTGTCGTTTTCCCTGCACTTGTTACAGAACAATGCATCTGAAATCCTTGTATGACAATGAAGTCTTTTTAGGATGAGGCATTTAGGGTCTTGGGATGGAAATGGTGAAATGTGGCTTAGTGATATAATTGCATTTATTAGAAGAGGGTGCATCCAATCCACAGACAAGACCCGAGAATAAAGGAAGACAGCATCCACCGCAGCAGCCTGTCATGTACTCAAAATCCTCGGATGAAAGTGGCCGGGGAACAATGAGATAGTTGCATGCCACCAGGACCATGCACTTCAAGGAAAATGGACAATGCTGTCTCATTGAAGTTGGCTTCAGAAAAGACCATCACGGGCTCCCGAACACTGGGGGACGGCACGCGTGTGCGTGTGCCCACACCTGTTATCACAGGCACATTAAAGGCCACGCCATCGTATTGTCACACACTGGTAAGAAAGCTTTGTAGATGGCTGCTTCTGGGGATTCCCTAAGCATTCATACACTTAAGTACCAGCAACCACCCAGGAGGGTGACCGAGTCATCTGAAGATACCTGGATAGGCCTTCAAGGTGGGCATTTTATCACAGCTACCTCCAGCAAGTACTGCCAATCTTTGTGCAGCACGCTTCAGCTCTGATTCAAACCTGCGTTTCAATGCACTCAAAGGGCTTCCGCTCAAGCTATCAAATTTGTAAGTAATTTCATGGGGATAGCCATATCTGAGACTTATGAAAGGTCAAATGGAGAAAAGCTGGCACTCTTTTCAGTAATATGAAGAGGCATGACTGTTTATGTATTACTATCGGTTGATCACACACAGGTATCTTTTTTTTTATGGTGTTGATTTACAGAATAAGCCAAATCATGGGTACATAAAACGGAATTTGATTAAAAGGCTTCATTTATTACATTTTAAAACAAATTTGCAATTAATGGCAAGGAATTTTTTTCGAGGTACCGGAATAAATGCATCCCACTAACTGTGAGGCAACAAGTCAACGAGGACAAGGGCAATGAGACTCCCGAGAATTGCACTAATGACGAACAAGTACATTTTCTACAGTCTTTCATAGCTCTAGTCAGTTTCAGTTTGCTAAAATCTCTCACCATCAGCACATGTGACAGCATTAGTAGCAGTCATCTTTCCTGGTTACTAGCAAAACTGTACCAGTATAAAATATCAACATGACAAAAGCTGTCACTAATTTGTGCTAGTCACATGACTGGTTAGTATCTTGAATCTTTAATCAGGCTGGAACAAGTTAGGGTTCCTGGGACACAGAGTGTACTCTCTCCTGGATGTCAGTCCGCGGCGTGGCAGAACGCTGGTGATTTGGCTGATCTGAGGTAGTGGCGAAGATGACAGGAAGAGGACTGGCTGATGAACCTTACACATGATATCCCATTACACAAATGACATCTCAAGCGAAAATTCCACTCCGCCTTCTCCACATCATTGATTAAATAACATAGCAGGTAATAGCCCAACTCTGAGTGCTCCTGCTGATTTTGGGTTCAAAAGGCTCTGATAATAGCAATAAATTAATATGGATGCTCATAAAATATCTAATTTGACACATCGGCACGACAACCGTAGATGCACATACAAGGGTGACACTTTGAGGTCTAGTGATGGCGATCTCACATGACATACTTGTCAAATCCTGCCGTCTGGCTGCGCCAAGGTGGTTCAAACAAGGCCATGAGACAAGATAAAAGAGTCAAATCAAAATAAAAAGAGAAAACAGGAATTCCGGGAGTCCCTTTATGATTTACACATGAAAGGCATCTGCTCTTTCAGATGTGGTGGTGATTCCTACTTTTCGTGCTCCTGTGTTGCCCATTTAGGTTGTGTGTATGTTTAAACCACCAGCCCTGTCTTAACCATTCTATTTCATCACCTGCGTGCTGTGCTGTCATATCTGCATCAACTCCCAGGCGGATACAGCGGTAACAATGAGATGACCATTTGTTCAGGCAAACTAGAATCCACATGTAGTCATGAAGCCCTATATGCTGTATATTATCTCACTAAGAAATGCAAAGTTAGAAGCAAAGACAAAGAAACAATTAGCCTACTAAAAACAGCTAGGTTTGAGCGATATCCCCCCCCCCCCCCAATTCAACCGATGGTACTGTTTTTACTGCTACATATTCAGGGTTCAAAATAACTAGTACGGCATTGCAATTTGCTGGTCAAAATGTGGCACATTGTTCCTCAACTTTTAATTGTCTAGCAATTTTTGACAATGAAAGTGATATGAATAACCATAAATTTGTGTCATTTTTGGTTCCTCTGGAAAAAGTAATATTAGAATACTAAATCCAACCCTCATGATGGTTTCACCAGGCTCAAAGATTACACAAGGCTTATTCTAAGTACTCTAGAGACCAACTCCATGGAAGATACCATCTTTAATATATTCCCTTGTGTTTAC
This sequence comes from Hermodice carunculata, assembly GCA_964020975.1. Lineage (NCBI taxonomy): Eukaryota > Metazoa > Annelida > Polychaeta > Eunicida > Amphinomidae > Hermodice > Hermodice carunculata. The sequence continues at coordinate 86,444,581 of OZ026614.1, read as the reverse complement.
TTATGCTAATTAATCTGATTAGGACAGTCTTTTTTTCCCCGGTTGGGAGCCTGATGGTTGCTGTGTCCATCTGGTATGCCATTAAAATGCACTGTTCAGTTGGACTCTGGTCTTTACACACCTCATTAGTTTAACTGTTTATGCATGACACAAGGGTCCCACAGGGCATTAAATGATGTATACAAAATACATAATTCTTGCTGAAAGTTTTGCAGGGACATCACCAGCATGCTGTATTTTATTCTGATATGGAGGGTACCGTGTGGTGTTACAGTAACCTTGTAGCCCTGCCCAGAAGGTACAGATTTTGCAAGACAGAATCAAATGTCCACCCAATGGAACCTTTTAGCTCTGAAGGAGATAACTGACAACATCATTAATATTGCATGGAAACCAAATTCACATAAGTGACATTGAGAATTAGGCCACAGAGATGCAGCTACAATCCTAACCTGGGTCTCATCTCCACATACATAATCTTACCAAGTTTCAAGTTTTGTTAAGGTTTTTTAGTACTTATCGCAAGAAAACTGATATCATGTGACCCTGTGACCTTCAGAATCAGGTCAAGGTGACCCAGATACTAGCTTCTGTCACACCTAGATTCACAATCCTACTAAATTTTACAAGGTTTGTCAAGTTCTTCCGTGGTTAGCACACAGAAAACAATTTCACTGAAGTGACCCTGTGACCTTCAGAATCAGGTCAAGGTGACCCAGATACAATTCTAACCTCTGTCACACCTAGATACACAATCCTACTAAATTTTACAAGGTTTGTCAAGTTCTTCAGTGGTTAGCGCACAGAAAACAATTTCACTGAAGTGACCCTGTGACCTGGAGAACAAGGCCAACATTACCCAGATACAGTCCCATCTTAGTCTCACCAAGATACAAAACCTTACTGGCTTTCATTACATTTTGTCCATTTCTTAAGTAGTTATCACACACAAACCAATTTCACATAAGTGACCCTATTGACCTAGAGAATTAGGTCAAGGTGACCCAGATACACTCCCAGCCTAATAATGTCTTGTCCAGATATATAAGGGGGTAAGGGGTTCTCCATACTAGCGTACTGAGCATTTTTGTTCTTAGTCTATCTACCACCACATAACCCAGTCAGCCTTGCCTTTAAGCTGACCTTAGGAACACCGTAAAGCTCCCCTGATGTTAAGCTATCGTTTTGATACTTGTTTCAACATCTTTCCTAGCCTACTAAGGAAGAGTCCTTTCCTTTTCTAGGCTAATAGACAGACTAGCATTAGTGTGTCTTGTGTTTTTGGTAACTAAGGTCTAGTTACCCTTCTCGTGACGTCCTCACGTTTTTGACACGTTACATCAACCCGTCATGTCGGACGGTTGACTGGTAGTCTCAGTATGCGTCGTGACGTACGACCGTTTTTGACGTTGAACTAACCGTTGTTAGCAACGTTACCCCTGCCTATATAAGCAGCGGTACACGGTGATCCTAACCGCCACTGACGAGAATCTTTCGATTCGAAACCGGTCTGGCTTTTTCTCCGTCGGTTTACTCTCCATCACTGGTCTTGCCTGGTATTTTTATTAGTAATTTTCCGCCATGATGGAAGGTCTCCCCACGGAAAACCCTGAGGCAGATATGGATGCACTGTCGTCGGATATCAACGACATTTTACGCATGAATTCACCAGTTCTGGGTCAAAGTAGTTCAGCGTCCTCAGTGCAGCCGCTCAGTGTGAGCGCTTTTGCAACTCCGCAAGATTCCCCTTCGGAGTCAACATCGTGGGCAGATTTATCTGACCCTTCGAGAACTAATCCTACCACTTCAACGGCTTCAACACCTACAGTTACTACCACTGTTGTCAACGCTACAGAGAACACTGCTGGCATCGCGGTCACGGTGAATGCAGGGGATTCCCCCAGGGATCATCTGGGTCAGCCTCGCAATAAACGACCTCGTCAGAATACAGACGAGTCTAACCGATCATCTGCAGCTGACATATTGATAAATTCGGCTCGGAGTTCCAACCAGCCTACGGATGTAAGGACCAACACTGGTCCCAACCGTGATGGTACCACTCGTCCCTCTCCCGAGGACACTAGGAGTCAAGAAGAGAAAGACATTCCACCGAAAGCTTTAGCCAACTTTCGCACCGCGAGACGGGCTTTAACCCGTCTTGCAAAAGCACAAGCACGGGTGGAGTTTTTCACACGGTGCATCGAAAGCCGGGTTATCCCGGAGGAACTATGCTATCGCCCACGAATTTCCCAAGGAATTTTTCCCACGAGGAGGAATTTAGTCAACTGGAAGGAGTTGGCCTTCGAGGCTGAGCAACGACAGCTCACCCTTTTACGGGACATTCAGCAACAAAGTACCGCTGCTTTGGAAACAACAGCTCAAAATGAACTTGCACAACTGAAGTATTGCTATGGTCCTGACACGGCCAATTATAACATTGCCAAGAACAGGTTGGGCTTCCTTGTAAGCATCGACAAAACGGATGTACGTTCTAGACAAGAAAAAAAGTTAGCCAGTCTCATCAAGGCCAAACGTGAGTTTGACAACGACGACACTGACAAGCTTTTTCTAGTCAACGGGACGCAAAGGAGCGATGCATCTCCCCAGCGATCCCGGGGACCACAGGCTTCTGTGAGATCCCGAAATTACAATCAAGATGGTGCTCAACAGCCACCACAACAACGACAACAACAACAACAGAGAGGGCCCAGAGATCGCTCCAATCAACGAAGGGACACGTCGACACGTTCCAATTATCCGCCTTGGAGACGACAACGCAGCAGGTCACCACTCACTCCCCCCAGGAGAAGACAGTTCGACGCAAGACGTCAACGTTCACCTCGCCCCCAACAGCTAGCACTGACAAACAGTCAGACGGAGGCGCTTACAAACTTACTCAGCTCCCTGCAAGGGAACCGTTCAGGGAATCAACACAACAGGGGCAACCCCAGAGGTCCCCAGAGGGGTTACAGACCCCAGAATTTCCGGAAACAACGGCGTTAGAAACAGACAATACCACAAACTCTAGTTTTGGTTGCAGTTCACGTTCTAATAGTTTATTATGGGATGTTCTCCCCACCTGTGCATTGAATTTTGTGGACTTTCATTATGAACATTTACTTGTGGATTACAACAATGGACTACACACAGAGACTTGTGCTTTTAAGTCAGACTTTGGATCTGGAGACATGCTATCTCCATTCCCTACTAGCCTGCAACCTCCAGGCTTCTCTCACTGTAGGATTCCCTCACATGTGAGTACTTTTTCATCCAGTGATCTAGTTGACTCTTATTTATGTAATAAAGCAACTTTTATCCACCCAGCTTGTGTTTACAACTGTAATATGTCCAACAATAGCAGGAATGATTTTCTCATCCCTGAAAATATTATTGTCAATCTTTCTGATTATACACTCTCTGACACACAGAAACTGGTTTTAAGCAAGGGCCTATCCTTCTGTCCCACCCCCAGAGAACCAGATATGGGAACAGTGTTCCAAGATACAGAAAGATTCTTTAGAAATTTGAGATTACAAGCCTTCTTCCAAAAGAAAAGGCAGGAAAGTGTTCTTCAGTCAGCTGAGCCGACTGAAACCTCCAATTCAGACATGGGGTCACCCACAGTGCCCCCCTTTGCACATAAATCCTTCAAAAAGGCCAGTACCTTCACTCCTAGTGAGATACAATTAGGTGATCCTAATATAGAGGCCTTTTGCAGGACTGTGAAAAGTGAACTTGCCTCCCATGTACCACGCATCCCACGTGTACAGAATCTTAATGCTGACGAACGCCGTGGCTTGAAAGAACTTCAAAGCAATTCTGAAATTGTGATCAAGAAAGCAGACAAGGGCTCCGCTATAGTAATCATGAACACCATAGATTACATAGCAGAAGCCCACAGACAGTTGTCTAATACAGATCACTACCAAAAATTGGAGGTTAATTTAACCTCCTCTCATAACGACAGAATCAGGCTTCTGATCAAAGACCTAGTGGACAACAATTCTATTACTCAAGAAACAGCAGAGTACTTATACGTGGAGGAACCACGTGTACCTTGTTTTTACCTGCTACCGAAGATACACAAGGGTATCTTCCCCCCACCAGGTCGACCTATTCTGAGCGCCAATGAGAGCCCTACAGAAAAAATCTCTGGCTTTGTTGATTTTTTCTTACAGCCTCTAGTGCCTAAAATATTAAGTTACATCAAAGATACCACTGACTTTATTAACAAAATAGAGTCCCTACCAGAACTACCTGAAGGTAGCTTACTGGTGACCTTAGATGTGACTTCCTTATACACGAACATTCCTATTGAGGAAGGTCTCCGGAGTGTAGCAAGAGCACTCATTCACAACAGAGACCCCGGTTCGAAGCCTGCTACAAGTGAGCTCATGCAACTCTTACGCCTCGTACTCACTTATAATAATTTCGAGTTTAATGGTGACCATTTCCTACAGATCTGTGGGACTGCAATGGGTACAAAAGTTGCACCCTCATTTGCAAACGTTTTTATGGACAATCTTGAAACCAACAAATTGTTATCCTTCCCTCTCAAACCTTATGTCTGGTGGAGGTTCATTGATGACATTTTTGCCATCTGGACCTATGGTGAAGAACACCTACAAGAATTTATCACACATTTAAATTCTTGCCACCCCACCATCAAGTTCTCACAAACTTTTTCGGACCAAGAAATAAACTTCCTAGATACCACTGTGAAACTCAGTGAGACTAGGAAAGTGTACACTACTCTGTACACTAAACCTACAGATACTCACACATATCTGTATTACACTTCAGCCCATCCCAGTCATACTAAGACGGGAGGACCCTACAGCCAACTTGTCAGGGTTAAGCGTATATGTCATTTTGAGGGTGACTTTAACACAAATGCCCTCAAAATTGTACATTACTACAAACTGCGAGGATACCCAGACAATATCCTCGAGGATGCTCTAACAAGAGCACGAACATTAGATAGAAACATGCTCCTCCATCCTACTACCGATGACCATCGTAGTACAGATCAAGACAAGGTGTTCTTGATTACGGAATATAATCCTGCTCTTCCTCCTATCAAATCCATCATACAGCGCAACTGGGGCACTATCCAGGCCTCCAGATATGCCAAGGACCTAGGACAAAAGGAAGTTGTCCTGGGCTTCAGAAGAACAAGAAACCTTAAAGACATCCTTACAAGGTCTAGATTAAAATATCCCCCGACTGCAAGAACAGATGCAGCAGTCTCTGGGATATCAGAGCAAAATCCCTGTGACACCAAGGATTGCCGTTATTGTCTGAGGCTTGACACCTCGGGCAAAGTCACAAGCCATGTGACAGGTCGTTCTTATGCAACACCTAGAGGGGGTTCGTGTAAGCACAACAACCTGGTATATTTGCTCACTTGTCATTGCTGCGGTCTGCAATATGTAGGACAGACAAAGCGCACGCTGATGAGGAGAACCAGCGAACATTTTTATTACATCACGCACAAAGATGTAAACCAACCCCTGGGCAGACACTTCTGTCTACCAAACCATACGGTGGCTAACCTTCCGTTAACCATCCAAATCCTTGAACACATCCGTATCCCACCTGGGCTGTCACGTACCACGACACTCAGACTCGAGAGAGAGAAACACTGGATTCACCAGTTATGCACTACTGAACCGTTGGGCCTCAATGTTATGGGTAGATAGACTTACTTGCCAAGTCTTTTACATAAGTGATCCTGATCTTGAGCATTACAGCACTGTAACCTAAGTGTATCCTATCATACATTTTACTTAGATTCATAGTCCTATCAAGTTTAGTGATGTTTTTTTGAGTTCTCCAAGACTTATCACTTGGAAACCAGCTAGAAAAGTGTCCTTTGGTCACGGAAGCCCCCACCTGTCATTGCCCCAATTAGCATTGGAAAGAGTAGCATGTAATTGGAGTAAGACTGAATTCAAACATACTGTGAAATCTTCTCATGGATAATAATTATACACACATATCTTTTCATATATTGACTGATATTCCTATTAAATTTCATGGCAATACCTGAAATACTTTATGAGCTATACACGCACAAGTTTGACCAGAACCAATACTCACTTTCCGGAATTTTCATATTCACTAAGTTAATTAATGATTATCAACAGAGGATAATTAACCCATGCGACAAAAAACAAAATACGAGGGGCACATCTTCACATATTGATTAATGTTGCTATCAAGTTTCATAGCTGTACCTCAAACACTTGGCGCAATACACACGAGACAAAGTTTGACATAAGGCAACATTTTCACTGAATAGACATTTTCATTAAGTTAATTAATGTACCTCAAATACTTTTTGTGATATATGCGACACAAATCTGACAGGTCTAATATCAAATTTATGTTTTTCCTTTAACGATTAATTAAAACAGAATAATTAATCCAAGAGACAAACAAAACCCCAGGTGCACAACTTCATATATTGATATATGTTCCCACTAGTTTTCACGGTTGTACCTTAAATGTTTTTTTAGATATGCGCTACACAAATCTGACAATTTTAATGTTGAATGAACAGATGGATGGACAAGGTCAAATCTATGAATCTTCCCCCGTTTAGGTGAGGGCATAAAAATGCCAAAGAAGCCCAGCATCAACAAGCAGAAGTAGAAGAAATGGGCACTAAGTATACGTCTCCCTGGTTCCAGTGGGAGATAAAATATTGAAAATGTGATGTGAAATATACAAGGACCGTAGAAGTTTGCAACATACAGTATACACAACACGCGATTAATGTTTTTTTTTTAAAAAACAACTGCCACAAACCACACAATACATTTCAAGATGCGATACATCAATCCAAGACATTTTAATTACCTTTTGGACATGATGTCCTTTAAACATTCTATTCAATTTCTCCCATTGCTGATTCTTATGTTTTAAATCCAAGGAAACAGTGAATTGTTAAAAGGACAATCTCTTTGAAATTTTTATTTCTTGTGGATGCCATGTTACTGTTTCAGAGTGACAGGACCTTGAGACTGTCAAACTGCTGAATCAGCATAATATACATTATCTAATTTTCAAAAGGACAAGAAAACCAATAATTTCTACCTATGCAATCCCTGTGCAATCAGATCAGCTCATCTGAGACATGAGCCAAAACCAACCTCAAACGGATACATTTTTGATGAATTAAGCAGATAGAGTCTCTTTGAGTGTCTGCTCTCCTGCTGATAAAGGCTTGCCATAATTGAGCTCATTGCTAAGAATGGACATTCCTTGGTCAAGGCAGCTGGTCACATGATCAACTCTCTGCACTTTTCCTTGACCAGTGAGTCTGTACCGTCTCAAAAGATGCAGTGGATTTTGTCCAATAATAACCTCCACACGATTAGCCACATTAGGGTGCTACAGGAGACTTGCATGTTCAAAAGCGGCAGGGGGCACTGTCACTGCCCCATGATGGGGTTCATCTAAAGGTCACTTAAGGTCAATTCGGTGCTCATTGTCCCACAAACGGGTGCCACTTAGGAGCTAATTTCAGAGCAAATGCCAATCAAGAAATTCAAGGAGAATTCCAAGGCCCAGGAAGATGTCACAATTATCAGCAGTAAGTACAGCTCTGTACTTATCTTGAGAGATTTGTACAACCCCGGCAAGGAGTTGCCCTATCAGACCCTTTGCTCCCTGAGATATCCCGAAGACACTCCATCTGGATTTCAGTTCACACAACTGCCACCACTTTGCTATCTGCCATGTTACGAGGAAGCAGACACCACGATCCAGAGGAGAAACTTGAGTTCAAATTTTCTCTGCTCTAATGTTGTTCAACTGTCCTGGTTCACAGTATACGGCTTTCTGCATCATTTCAATTGTTAACCTTTATGCCCTTAAACCAGCCAAAACATACTTATGTAGTTAACAACTCATTTCGGATTACGAAAAACTTGTATGGCAAAACTTGTGGGACTGTGTTCGGAGATGACTTTGGACATTTCTTTGTTTTCACAAGATATGACTGAGTGAAAACAAACAAAAAAAAAAAACACCAAAAATGACCCAATGAGTGTCCCAACACTGTCCCATATGTGAGGCTTTCAAGGATTTTTTATACTTAATCACCAAATGTGTTCTGAAGTGACAGAAGATTCTTCGATGACACCATTTTGGGAGACTGACTTTCATAAACATGAAATTTTATTCATGTGCCAAAACTGCAAACAGGCATCTTAATCCATGCAGGCTCTTATCAATGGCATTCTATGGTAGTCACGTGACTGCTACAGTTTTACTACGAAAAGTAATTCCTGGCAAACATGATTGGCCACCTCCAGTGCACAAGCCACACCTTTCAAAGCTGTGTCACATGGACAGGCAGCAATTTTATTGGCTGTGCAACAATACAAAGGGGTGTGAGACTGAAAGCGCCATCACACGGGTAAAATGCTTTAGGTATGTGAGAAACAAATTTCCCCCGATGCATTTCAGATGAAAATTACTGCCAAATGTAACAAACATACAAAAGTAAACAAGTGAACATTAAATCTTATTGTGTAGAGTCAAACTGACAATTCACAATCCCATTATAACGTTTTTGGAAACAAAAACAAAAACCACAACTACAAAGAACTGATAATGACTTTAAATAACATTTCAACCAGTAAAAAGTTCAGGAACAAAATAGGGTATGTATAAAAAATGATACACACTCATTTAACCTGGCAGGTCTATCCTTTGTAGCATGATCTCCACAGTTCTTTGTGACAGAATCATCCTGTGTAACATAATCTCCTGAGTTCTCTGGTACTGAACTATCCTCTGTAATAGAATCATCCTGTGTAATACAATCTCCTGAGTTCTCTGGTACTGAACTATCCTCTGTGACAGAATCTTCACAGTTTTCTTCCTCTGTGACAGAACTGCTGGGTGTAACATGTACTCTGCTCTTTTCATTAACAAAATCATCCAATGGAATACAATTCCGAAAGTTCTGTAATAAAGATATGCCCTGCATGACACCATCTGCACAGCCCTCTGTTACAGACTCAGTCTGTATAACATAGTCTCCAGTGTCCTCTGTTAGTGTGCCTTCTGATTCCATTGCATGCAAGCAGAACTTTTCTTGCTCATACTGTTCTCTGCAAATCTGGTACAGGGCACTAACAGTATCATGCAGAAGCATAGTATTAGACCAGCAATGAAGATGTTTAGAATCATGCAAATTGTGGGCATTGGAAATTTGAAATCTTGAATATCTTCAAAAGTATAACAAGTAGAGATGTCATTTCAACTTCCATCAGAGGGTTATTGACCAGTGTGCATTTAACAAATTTAAAGCAAAAGTTGTAGTACTTTAAATTATGCTAATTAGCAGCATTTGAAATTTTAAATCTTGAAGATCTTTAAAACTTTTATAGACAGAGATGTCATTTCAACTTCTATTTGGGGGTTACTGACCAGTGCGCATCTAATGAATCTAAAACAAAAGCTGTAGCAATTCAAATTCTGCTTATCAGCAGCATTTGAAATTTTAAATCTTGAATATCTTCAAAACTTTTATAGATAGAGATGTCATTTCAACTTCTACTAGGGAGTAATTGACCATTACTCATGTAATGAATCTAAAACAAAAGTTGTAGCAATGTAAATTATGCTAAATAGCACCACAGGAAATTTTAAATCTTGAGTAACTTCAAAGCTGTTATAGATAGAGATGACATTCCAACTTCTACTCCTATGTTATGGACTAGTTCGCATCTGATGATTTGGTAATGAAGGCTACACAATTTAAACTAGAAGCCGATCAGTGACCAAAAACCACACGGCCAGGACGCACATACAGATGGACGGACAGACATGTAGGTGACAAAAATACCCCTCTGGTAGGTCAAGGTTACTTCTGTTTGACCTGATGAAAAAGCTTTGGTGCAAATGCAATGAGCAGAAATATCATGGCAAGGCCATTTTTCTTCAATGCAGGACTGTGACCTAAATATGTGACCCAGTGACCTAGTTTTCATAGGCATCTGAGGCATCCTTAGGACCAACTGTAATGAATAATTGATGAAGCTACATTCAATATATTTTTAGATTTTGTGTTAGCGGCATATTTTTTTAATGTAGTACTGTGACCTAGTGACCTACTTTTCAATAGGCTCCTGAAGCACCTCAATGGCCCCCTGTGGTAAAAATTTGCTCCCTGCAAATGGAGTATTTTTGGAGATTTGGCGTTAACAAGGCATGGACAAGACAGACGCATAGGTGACAACAATTCCTCTCCTGCCTAAAGGCCGTGGGGTAATCATGCAAATTAAGGCTATTTGAAATTTCAAATCTTGAATGTCTTCAAAAGTATGCACACCAGACAGATTTGTTCAGCTCTCTCATAGGTGGTGACACCTGGTAAGAGAAATTAAAATGCAACAGAATCTGAAGGTTGGCTCTGTCATCAAAAATATAATAGTATATATACACTGTAGTACTGAAGTACCCATTGTACACTGTCATAACACTGTCGTACTGATCGTACACTGTAGCACTGAAGAAACCATTGTACACTGTCCTAACAATGGCGTACCGATCATACACTGTAGTACTGCAGCACCCATTGTACACTGTCGTTACATTGTCTTACCGATCATACACTGTTGTACTTGAAGCGCTCATTGTACATTGTCGTACCCATAATACACTGTAGTACTGAAATACCAATTGTACATTGTCATATTAATAAGCTTTGAAGACACAGATTTGCTATGCAGCAAATCATCTTTTCTAGTTTCATTTTATTTTTTCATTCATTTATTTATTTATTCATTTCTGTACATAACCATGTTGAGCACTGTTTGCTCTGCCAGCAATTTTGAAATGAGAATAGTGAGCACTGACCCTGCCCCCTTGGATTCACATCTCCCTCACTGCAACATATTTTATTTTTAAAATGCTGATCAGGGAAAAAGGGGGATTCTGAATCTCTTTTGCATTTTCCTTCCTTGGTTTTAGCTAGCATTCTCAACCACTGAGTCAAAACACTGAAGCCACTATCATCCGACATCATAAATTTTGCCTGGCCATAATGATACGAGAGGATTACGGAAAATCAAGCAGAGATGCCCGCTTAAATCTTCAATAAAGCGACAGGGACAATGTGGTTTTATGTTCTTTTTGTGTTTAGTCGATGCTTATATGGACGAAGGACAGCAACCACAAGCTGTCTTGGGTGGGGAATCTAAGGACTGCCACGGGGTGTACCACGCACAACACCAGCAGACAAAAGCTTCAGAGAAATGACATAGTCAGGCAGTCCATAAAAGAAATAGCGATTAATTTGCACTACAGCTGAATGGCCCGAGGCATTGGTCTGTGGCCAATACCTATACAATACACAGTACAGGTGGAGGGAGAAGCTATTATTCCACAGACCTTGCCCACACTGTACACGGCACAACAGCTTTTCTATACATTAACTTTCTTGAATGTGTCAAAGATCAAGTTGAAATCTGGATTCGGTGGCAGCAAGTTTTCTTCCTTTTTTTTTTTAAGCGTGAAACCTCAATCTGATCTACCTGATAACTGTATCGTCAAAAGACAAAAGATGCAGCTGATCCAGCTGTTTGCTGCACTGTATATACATCTCAGCTACGTCGTGACCCCTGATGACTTGAGATGTCGTGCGGCAAATTCCTACTATACTCTAAAAAGATTGTTTTTCATGTCCTGTCTCAAACTTGGGAAGTGTTGCCTCTGGTAACAAATCAGTTCACAAAATACAGGGGTAGCCCTTCCATAGACCATTTCTCATGAGCAATCAATTATCTTTTCAAGACCACCTTTCATGACTTTAGAGTCTATTTCTCTTTTTTGGGCAATTACGGGCAGTCGTAAAAAGCAGGTACCACTTCATATATACATATCTATGACTTAATCAGGGATGTTATCTACTCCTTGATTTCAACGGTCACTAATGGGAGGAGTAAGTATAAAGCAAGGCTAAACCTCTCCTGATTTTGTTAGTAAACGTCTACACCATTCATAAGAAGCTGAGGCACTTGGACATGGTTTTCAGACAAGTTGGTTAAAAAAAAAACCTTATACCTAATACTTTCACTCTTTCAAAAGCACTTTTTGAAGGGCAGGCAAATATGACTAGTCCGGCATACATTCAACAGGGAATTGTACTGACATTGCTGACACAGACTTGTGCACTGAATTGTAAGACTCTCATTCATGACGTCTCCACCCGAACATAGAACCACCCTCTCCCACACTAAAGTGACAACACCCCCCCCCCCCCCATCTATACACAGGAAGTCGAGCTGACAGTCAATGTGTGTTCATGGGCATGTTTTCCAAACAGATAATGTCACATTTCGCACAATTTTTATACTTCAGACAGACAGGGGACACCTATAACTCACTGGTCCCCAGGGAATGCTTTGAGTGCAATGTTACAGAATGAGGCAAGAGTTTTCCATTGCACTCAGGGCACAATGCACCTGAAGCACACTGAGGATAGCTGTTGACCTGGACCATTTTTCTGTCTGGTACCATGGTCATACTGCCACTTGAATGACAGTTCTTTTTTTAATGGAATTTAAATCCATTAATCATTATCATACTTCAGATGAGTTCGTCTTTTGTTTGCACTAAGAGAATTAATCTAATCCCCAGCTCTCCTGATACAAGCAAATCTACTTAAATACAATGGCAATCAAAAATAACAATACTACTACTAATAATAATAAGGGTATTGGATAGAAAGTGAGGACAGATAGGACCAAAAGAGGATGGCCCGACTTCAACTTGGCAAACTCCACAAGACCTCCAGGCGACCCATTACGGTTACCCTAAAACTACACAGGGTTATAAATCTTTAAGTCACGTAAGTGTCCCTCTCGGCACTTTCTGAAGGCATCACTTCTCAGGATATTATTTCATGCAGAACAAGGAGGTAATGGCACATGAAAGACCAGACTTACTGCAGTGGTATGGTCTCTGGTAGCCAGCCTGTCAGGCAGTTGATGACGCTGAAGTCGCCAAACTCACAGCAGCTGCTGCCTCCGTTGTAACTGTAAAAGAAAAAAAAAAAAAAATAGTAACAGAAATATTTAACTGCTGTTGCTTACTAATTATTCCATAACACTCTAATACGGCATCTTTTTGAACCAGTGAAACCTTAGTTATTAACTCTTTTTCCCTCATGCCAGCAAAAACATGCTGATGATCAAATGTCATCTTCATTGGTTTTTTTACTAATTCCACCAGTAATGGAAAACGATCTGAATAAGAATTGTAAATGAAACTTATCAAGATGACATGCTGCCCCAGGTCAACAGCTTGCCCTGGCATGGGTTGGGCACTTAGCTCCCAATATATGCCAAGGAAAGCTGTTGACTCAGTCTTAATTCAAGGGGGAGAGGGTTAACCCGGGTATTTAACAACATGACCTTACACCCCCCATCAGTATTGTGAGTTATACATCAGGTATATACTGGATTATACATAATGAATGCATGTCAATAAATCTACCAAAAACACAGACACCTGACAACATAAAGTTTGTTCATATATTGACAAGTTATGACACACATGTTTACACATGTACAACAAATGGCATTACAGAGCTTCCTCTACACAAAACAAGCCCACACGGTAACCGGGGTAAGGCCCGTGGGATATTCCTATGTAACATGATGAGACCCATGGCACATTAATCTCACAACATTATCTTAAAGTCCGAGCATTCTTTACAGTCAGTTTTGGCAATGGCCTGGTCTAGAGAGACAGTGGCGTGTATGTGTTTTTCCAGTGTAACAGCCCAATCCATTATCGGATCACTCTAGAGCCACTTGTCCACACATACTGGCAGTCTCCTCCCTCAAAGAGCCATATTTCTACCAACCATGATCATGAGTCTTACGGCTAGACAATAGGACAAAAATATGACAGGTACACAGGTGGTTATGCGAGGCTGAATCTCCTACAACTGTCGGGGCTAACTTCAATGACAGGTGTACATCTCAGAGTTTTCCTCATCCCAAGTCACCGAAAGACAAGCCTGACAATGGTCCCAAAATTAATCCATCACGGATCCATTTTCTGATTGAACAACTAGTTGGATTTCTACTGCTTCTCATACAGGCTGACGAGGCAATCCTGCTCGGGCGCATCTGAGCACTGCTACTTAATTTGTTGCCATAAATGGACAGGCTTCAAAGTCCTCTGGTTCAAATAGCAATCATCTGCATGTGTGGCATGTTGCAATATTAATGCTTTCAGCAGGGAAGCGCACACAACTGTCAGAAGAACTCTTCAAAAACCAACCATCAAATCTGTATTTGCTCAGGAAATTATGCTGATTCTAACTGCATTTGCACGTTTTCTTTGCAATGTCAACTTACAATTCCTCTCCGGCATGACAAAGCCGTAACTTTTCGCACAAAATTGGGTCTCCTTACGATTCCCTTGGCGAGCCTTGCATGTGGCAATTATATAACAACCTATTATTAAAGAGAAAGGCTACACAACAGATACAACACTGTGGCAAAAAGACGGCACACAGAAGTACAAAACTGAAGCAATAAGTGTGTGAACTTCAGCAAATTCTGATCACCTGAAAATATTTTTTTACAAAATAAAATATATATAAATCAACTTCTAGCGTATCGTTCTGTTCCCTATATGTTGTGCCTGATGTCAGTCTAGCCATCGCACCATTTCCATATACAGTAAAACCTGTCCTTGTGGACACCTCTATAATGCGGACACCTGTATAATGTGGACACAAATGTCCAGGACCGAAAGGTCAATTTTCTTGTTAAAAACACCTGTCTATTGTGGACACCTGCCAACTGTGGACACTTTTTGCCAGTCCCAGAGGTGTCCACAATAGACAGGTTTCACTGTACTTCCTTTTACCTGGTATGGGTATTAATAGAATGGCTGATGTATTTATGTATATGAAACCATATACATGTGCTCATGTCTGACCTACTTATGAAAATGAGTAAGTATTGACAGACACATGTACGTCCAGTAATAAATGTGTAAAATAAATATATGTACCGTCAGCTGTCACAAAAGCATATGGCATTCAGCATTTTAAAGTTATATGCATGCAGTTCAAGTTCCTAATCTTGTTTTCTGACTGTTGTCATCCTAGTAATAATAAAATTAAAGAAACATTGAATGTTCTTGTTCCACTGAAGAAAGTAAGGCATAACTGTCTGAGCCTTACATATATCACTAAGATTTATTCCACTGACTCTAACTTCCCAATACATGTACATGTATGCCATATACATGACCACACTGACATTTACCATGTTTACACCTCATTAAAGATATTTACATTAGCTATGGACCCATTTCAGTTTTTGCGGCATCAATCATATCTTTTTTTTCAGCTTGTGTAAATTCTTAAGTTTTACACATACGCCTGGGCATATCATGACCAACAGCAAACAGAGAAACCTATACAAGCCAACCAAGAACCAACTAGACTATTAAGGTACAAGAATCCGCATTATTCCCTGTACACAGAGTTAGCTGTAATATGGTCTGACATGTGTCTCAAATTTTTCCTGCCGCAGGAAAAATCCACCTATTCTACAACAATTCTTTTAACACTCAATATGCATACATTTTACTCAATAATACTACATTATAAGTTAGACATAACACCGAATACATTCTGGTTCACAAAGTTATAACAATGACAATTTAAAATACAAACGAAAACAAAATCCTATTGTTAACATAGTCTCAGTGCTCACCTGTGGATGCCAATATGTACAGTATCTGACGAGCCCATCCCTTCCTGCCCCTACCACCAGAGAAGATAATGTGCCTATTACCCTACATCTTGGACAAGCTCTTACGACTAATGCCTCTTCGCCCTGCCTCAGGCTGATTAAAAAGGAAGGTCTGGTCACGGACTAGTGAATCTATGCTTCAGTGACCAGCAGAACAACTGGCTACACAATATGGGTTGTTTTACACCTGTCGTTCTTCGTCTTTTGTTTGCAACCAATCAGTTCCCCTGATTCCACCTATGGAAGCAAGCAGCACGATGATTTGGCTAAAACCTGTGATGTAAGTATGCGTACCCTTGCAACTGCAGAAAATATTCGACCCCGAATTCACTGCTGAAGGACAAGTAGACAAGCCAACACAAAAGACTGCATTTTTTTCCATTGAGTGTAGATATAAAATTGATTCACATGTGTGGACATAAGCGTGGGGCATGTAGGCACCCAAGACCCCCCTTTATGATTGCATACTGGCGAGAAAACAGATTCACCCTACCACATCTCCTGTCTTGTGCGAGCTGTTATTATGTTATTATCCCTGTCAGTCTTATAGCCCTAGGAGTCGGGATATTTTTTGCTCGGAATTTTATTTGCAGGGCCCTTTCAGCCTTTCTACAACTCATTCCTTTATTATTTCTCAACAAAAGTTCTCTATTGGAAATTTGTTAGAATGCCCTTAAACCATTTATATTAATAACTGTAATTTCTAACATTAGGAAAAGTCTCCCAAATACTGTCTTTATGCCACCTTAAAGTTATGCCGGCAAATTAGCTCAGCACTATACTTAGTGCCATGGCAAAATCCTAATTAGACCAATAAAGAGTATATCATATTTATGAGAACAGGAGGGGCAGGGGAAAATATTAATGTAATTAGCAAAAAATTTATATATAAGTGCAATTGTATTAACATATTTCCCCAGAAGACCAAGTTTCAGCTGATCTTTCCAGTATTGTTTTCTGTTATCTGTTTTCGGAGTATATATTTTGAAACAATCAAGAGGCTGCCCTCCCCAGTCCCTCATGAATCTACACATACATTTACCAGCTTTGACTTCCCGCAAGCTAACATGATGTCCACAGAGAATCCACAATATTATTCTATGGGTGTCAGCTTGGGGCTAGTAAGATGAAACACACCTCCTAAAAAAATTGCCAACAATGTTCCCCGATACAAAGAGTTTGCCTGTATCCAGTGACAAAGTACATGTATACATACTGCTGTCACAGACAATACGATATTCTGTTTATAAATATCATCAAATAGCTCGAAGCTTGAATGCCAAATAATGTCTATTCCATAGCTTTTAAAAACGCGTCTCTAGAAAGCGACTTGAAACCTGCCATTGTGCCTCCTGTGGGTTTTAGAAAAGAACCAATAAACTTTTGCTTTAACCCTTTTCCTGGTTACAATAGGACGAAGTCAACAGTTTTCTCTAACAAGGACACGGCACATTACACCCAACCCATGCCAAAGGAAGTTGTTGACTTGGAGTAATCCATCCTGATGGGCCCTGTCTACATTTCTCACCTAAAACATTTTCTGTTAACACAAATTTAAGTGAAAACATCAAAGCAAATGATAATGTACATCTGTGCGCTTTGAGTGGGCAAGATATTGACTCATTCCAGTACCCACATGACTGCTTTGAAGTCACTGGTTTTTGTGAAGCTTTGCTGGGTCCTGCTACTTTGCACTTTTGGTAATTTTTACAAGGAAAAATTTTCATAAAACCCATAGACATTGGGAATCATAATTCTGTATGTCACAATTTTATGTACTTTTAACTCCAACTTATAGACTGGGACACATTACTTGTACTTGTAGCTTTCATCATATGCCGTTAAGACAAAACAATTACAGCTATTTGAAATGCTTTCACAGGCAAGTGGACTTGCAAGGGACACGTTAATTTCTACATGAATATTTATAGGCTAAAATGTCAAGAATGCTGTTTGTACATGTATCATTTGTCTGTCAGTCATGTAAAAGGGAAGTTGACTGGACAATCTTCTTTACAAGAAGTCTCACACTAGAACTTCATGGTAATAAAGTTGCTTCATGTGTATCTGCATGTACATATAAATGTAGTATGGCAACTTGAACATTTCCCATATATACGCCATGCTCCCTTTATATCAGCCTTGCAGAAGTCTTTCTTTCACTTTTTCTTTTTTTTTTTTTTTTTTTTTTGGTAACAAAATCACTGTTAAAATTGAATACGATCATCTAATACACATGCACACCACGAACAAGGTTAAAAGGGCAAGAAAAATGCTGGCTGGGCAGGAAGGCCTTGGTTCTAGTTGGAAAGTACATGCAGTGCCACCTGTTGAGGGAGAAATTACTGCCTTCCCAAAATAGCTCAAATGCCAGGTTATCCTGTCATCATGACGTTGCTCATAGCTGCTTTCCACAGACAGCGGATTAACTCAAATATCATAAGATTCCCTTCCTTACGGTTTTCCAATGACTGCAGTGCCCCCAAGTGACCGTCAATAACTGTTCCCACCTGAACAAAAGTCTTCCCTCACAGCCAACAGTCTGCATGGCACGCCACAAATTCTGTGCCTGGGTGTATCTGTATTACATGTTCGCATTCAATTTTCACTGTGATTTTCACTTTGGAATAAAACAAATCAAACCAATCCCAACCAAACCGAGGGAAGGAGCTTCTCCAAGCCCACTTTCACGTGCAAGAACAACTTTCTGGTCATCAGAATCCCCCACCCCCCCACCCCTAACTAAGACTCAGCTAGAATACACTTTTGCATAGGCACAGATCATTTGAGCCAGTTAAAATGATCTACTCTCCTCACTTTTAATGATTTCAGTTTAAAAAAAAACATCCTCTCGATAAATTTCAGTAACATACAACATTCAAAATTAGAACTGTTTTAACATGCAACACCCCAAAATCACAACACAAAGAGAACAGACCAAGAAATATATATGAGAAGCCAGAGAGGGTTAATTGTGTCTAAGACGAATGGCATGGACAGGTAAGCGACTAATCAGACACATCTGTCACATGACACCATCACTTGTAGCCAGCATAATGAAGTCAGCAGGAAAATGGTTGTGCCTGCCCAGGTTGCTAGGTATTATAATGCTATATTTGGTTGCTCCAATTGTGTAGTCCAAGTCTGCCAGCTACCACTAGGCTCCCCAATGTGCCATTGTAGTTTTACACTCTCAGAGTGATTAAACGCCTCCCCTGGCAAAACACGGGACATTGTTCTTGTTTTCAATTTCTATGCATCGTGTTAAAAAAAATATAATGGGGCTCTGAATTGTCAGTTCTGTTTCGAATATGGGTTTGCTCTCATGGAGTTGATGACAGGCAATGAAAGCCCCTCACTACCCCCTTGTGCTGAAGATTGTATATGCGAGCCTCTCAGTTTCTCCTCAACTCTTGCTTTAATCATACCATACTTTGCCACTCAAGATGCACACTTTTGCCACAACAACAGGCTAAGTTCATCACAGTTCATATTTTGTAAACTATGTATTGTACACCACAAAACAGCCAAAGGGATACATGCAGCATCATTATTCAAGCTGACAATAAGTAACTACAGATATGGTCAGCGAAAAATGGACTTGTATGCTCAGTATGACTTGATGACTTCGCCCACTCGTTCGAATGTGCATACAGTTGTTAATGGATACACCCCTCCCCCCTATCACAGCACACAAATATTTCACTTTCTGTATGTTCTTTGTTTTGTGGGACCAATGTACCTAAAATTACACAAGCAGCGTTGTTTTTGCAGCATACAATATCAGTGGGTGACTGGCCAGTTGCAGTAACTTGTAATACATCATGAAGCATCTGTCTGAAATTGGAACATCCCCATATCTTTTTCCTGTATTTTTACTTGTTTGGTAGATCTGCCCCTACTTTTACAATTGATATACGTCATTCGATCAAAACATATATATATATATATATATATGTTGTGATGTCGCTCAATCCATACATGTACATTACTATGCCAGCCTTTGCCTTGCAGGGCAAGTACAACCTCCTCTGCAGCAACCATCAATTTTTCTCTGTTATCTGTGTGCCATCAGAAAATCTAAATTCCAATAAATTGAAAAGCAAGTGTTTCCCACTGCGAGTATCAGATCCTGAAATACTCAACATATCATTACTTTTCGACCCATTAAAGTCACTCGCTATATAATTTATTTTCACTAATTAGTAGACATCCATATTCCTTGGTCAGATATCATGTGTGGACATAAAAACATACCCCCTCTGTCCATTATCAAAGGATATCATATGAGCCTGTTCACACTGATATATTTCAGTTCTTCAAGCACAAGGAATTTGATAAAATTCAACTGTTGTCCATGGAATGTCAACTTTCTAATTATCATCTAGTTGGTAGCTAAATTAAATTACTTTACTTTTTTTTTAACCTCTGAAAAAGTGTAGCCCTTTATTCCTCTTGTCCTTCGTGTGTGGTTATCTCTGCTGGAGTGATTTATGCATACTGCGACCGAACTAAAGCTGAAGAGTTCTCGCATGTTACATGTGTCTGATCTTCCTGTGATAATGCTAACATTCCTGTGTTGCATTTACTATCACAGCTACGTGGAGGCGTGATCATTCAACACCTGTAAGATGAATGTATTGGTACTACTGATAACTGGTGGTTAGCTGTGGCTAAAAATTATGGTGGACTGATTGATTTTTTTTTTTCCCTTACTTTAACAATAATGCTCACTTCAAACACTTGAACAATGAAGTACACAGTCTGATGAAAAGACTGATGGGGACCAGCTTACCAAAAGATCTACAGATTGAAATTTATCAGGACTTAAAACTTGAGCTTGTTGTGTGAAGTCGTGCAATAGTTGAACTTTTTGTATATTTGTATTAATTTTTTACAAGATCCACTTCACAGTAACTGATACTTCACATCAATCAAGTCTTGTTTACAAGTCACCAGACCAGAAATGGGTCAACAAAAGAAATTCACTGCTGACAGGAATTTTTAGCATGAAAATAATGTGTTCTGAACATCAAAACAACACACTTACTCAAAACTTGTGACTGTATGAATACATTTCTTGCACATGTATGTTTCTTCAAGTTGTTATAAGTAAACTTGACACAGTTCATAGTTTTAAGCAACTGTGAGACTTTTTGCTTTCTAGGGGTCCAACTTCTGTTGTAAGTCACATCGCAAAAAAAACCCACTTTTTTGAAAACCACATTATGTCAGTCATCATGTGGTACCAATAACGGTCTTGCCCATTTTTCACAGCACATTAATTCCCCTCTGATAGGGAACCTCTTGCCAGAGGCTACCCCTCTTAAAAGGCCATCACTTTTGTGCAGAATGTGTGGTATTTCCATTATTATTTTCCCCTGCTGAAGATCAGTTGAGCTTATAAGGCTATTTTGTAGGCACACTTCGAGTGGGTGTCTCCACGTATGAAACCATGAAAATGTGAACTATGTGTTTTCTGAAAATCTGCAGGTCACAAATCCCATTAACATATACAAATTAATCTATGCTGCTGTGATCAATGTTCCTAAAATGTTCATCATTGGTCTTTAGAAAGGGGAGGCTATCTGCAACCATTCCCTTAATGGTTAATTATACACATAGCCTCCACTCTCGCCATCTGTCCCTTCCCATGCCCACATCCAAACCCCGCCCCACCCCTCACTTTCGACAGATTCTTGTGTGTACTTACTCGAGTGAAGCTACCTTAATGAGTGCCTTGGTCAGCAACATGGGCCACAGTTCGTGCTCATTGGCCGTAGCGGGCAACAGCATTTGGTCATTCTCATTAAACGGTAGAGTGTCGTCTATGATGATCTTTCGCCAGCAACCCTGTAACAGGATCAGGATGGAATGAGTCATGATAGACCAACCAGCGACACGTGCAGCTTGCTTCCAATGCCAAAAAAAAAAAAAAAATTGAAGTGCAAGAAAAGGAACTAAATACTGAAACATTATCAGTAAAGCTATATGCCATCAAACACCAAGAACACAATGTGCTTTTATACAAGTGCAATACTGCACATTACATGCAGGATTCATATCAAACGGTCTCTCGATCCATCAATACAAGATTTGTTTCCATACATTTTGCCACCATATGTCTATATTAACAGCCCCTGGGCAAACAGTGTCCAAGCAGTGAGCACAATCATAATGGCATTCATTGGCCACAAACAAGACAAATCGTTCCTCCGCCATAACCTGTATGTTTCATATGCATGTCCAATAAAACATTGTAAATAAACAAGAAAATATAGAGTGTAATACTCTAAATTACTGCGTCATATATTTTCGGAGGGTGTATGATTTTCACTTCTGTTTATTTCAAAATACAGAGCTCACCATACCTGTGTGTACTCATCACATTTTGCTTATTCTAATCCAATCAAGTTTACCATCTGCTCCCGTACAAGACTAGATCGACCCTTTTCCCCTTTGATTTGAAACTGAGTTTAAGACTGACTCCACTACTTTCTTTAGCCTGGAGCAGGAACTAAGTAGCCAACCTTGCCCAGGAAAGCTGTTGACCTGGAGCTTGTTATCTTGATAGGTTTCACCAGCAATTCTCATTCAAGCTGTTTTATGTTACTGTTGAAGTAAGTCGACAACACTGATGCAGAAAACACTTGACCACCTGCTGGTCTTTCTGCGTGCTTAAAGGGTGAAAAGGGCTGACTAACAGTGGAACTCACATTTTTTAGACACCACTGTGACAAACCAAGTCGTTTTCAACACCTTTATGAAGGTTTAGAAGTAAACTGCTAAGGCTGTCATTAAAGATTGCATGCCTCAACCCTCGGGCCTCGGAGTCAACAGCTTTACTCAGCACAGGTCAGGCATGACACACCCACAGTGCACCAAGGAAAGCTGTTGACTGACTGCTGGTTTAACACTCTGAATTCAAAATAAAATGAAGCAGACATTTTCATCAGAAGCTTGCTGCAAATTTTAACCCATTCCATACCAAAGACAGCTACAGACCTTAGGGACGTGTCATCATGAATGGTCTTTCGTGACACAAATCTCCGCCAAAATGTTTTCTAGTAATGAGAAAATTTAAGTAAAAATGTTAAGGCAGACGACAATTTACATCTAGGTGCTTTTGGGTGGTTTGAGTGGGTCAGGGTTAATGGGAAATAGTTACATGGCCATACAACAGCGTTAGGTCCTTGGGGGTTTAAAACCGTATCTATAGGACAGGTAAGGTGACCTTAAATACCACTTCAAATGAATTTTAGATTCACAATAGTCTCCATCAGAGACAGGTAGTTTCAGTATAATGCACACTGCCTGTATTTCTATGGGCTGCATCTTGCCTCCATAGCAGGCTGCTGGGATTGAATTGTTGCAGGTTTGAGAGGGTCCCATTGGGATAAAACAAGAGCCCAGTCAAGTCTGCTTTGGAGGCAAGTTTCATAGCATCACAAAGTGGTGGCACTGCCCTATCTGCATATTTTTCCCTCTTCAAACATCACAGATACCGTGTTTTGAAAATGTTCGGCAGCCGCATGTATCTGATTGCCCTGATCGGCCGTCTACAGTGGTAGTAAAGGACAAAGGCATATACAGTTAAATCTCACTGGAAGATGACGCATCAGCACACCTGAATGACAGCAACACAATGGGGTGAGCCTCCAGCCCTGGATAACCGTATCATCCCCCAGTCATTGCTTCCTGCCACAAGGTGTGTGTAAGCCCCTTACATGTATGCAATGAGGCAACCAGGGCCCCGGTGGCAAGTCTGAGCTGATTACAACTCCTACCGATGCCATGCAAAAGTACAGGTCTACAAGTTTGGTAATCAGGGTACTTAGTGCAGAGCAATTCATGGACTCTTAATTGCAACAAATGATCCTGGCTGAGCACACACTGGTCTCATGGTCACAAAGTTAACTCTTTTGCTCCCCATAACCACCCCCATGGCATGGAACACAAATGTCACCTGTACTGCCTCCTTCAAGACATTATGTTGTGATCCCATTTATGAAAGCTGTCTTGAATTTTAACAGCAGATGATACCCACTAGAAAAGATCTCTCCTGAGACAATGACAATTAACCGATACAAACTTAATCCAGGTGAGAACAGGTTAAAGTACAACATACAAATTCTACATTTTTTTAATGTACCTTCCCTATGCTATGCAATACACACCTCTGTTTTACCTATAAAACTGAATTTGACAAAAAAAGTCTACAAACCATACTTGTTTATATAGTTTCAGCCTGACTTGCCTTTCAGGGGCAATGCTTTCTCATCCATCACTCCTGAATTTTCTTTTCACCAGATATTGGTCTGAGACATCTGTGCACTTAACCCAGTCCCATACTTGTAATGGTTATGAATGTTATCACCCAGGAAATGTTCTCAGGTCAGGACAAGTTTTCCTTTTATGAAGCTGAAATTGTTAGCAACCTCATTCAATTCCCAATACGCCTAGCCCACAGTCGGAGGTTCTTCCTTGCTTGGCAAGACACACTGCGACTGTGGCATGTTCTGTCCGGCAATGCAAAAACAAAACAAAAAACAAAAACAAAAACAGACAGGAATTTTTTCTCAGGACAGCAAAACTGAACACCATTTTGTCTACATTTACATCTGGCTTATCCTGATTGTAAGCCAAGAATAAATGCTTCTCTTCTAACTTGGAAACCACAGTTTTTTTAACCACTGCTAAAAGAGGTGTCACTATGTTTTCCCCCGTATTTGCTCATATATTCTTGTGTTTAGTTTTGTTTGAATATCATAAACACACGTCAAACAGCATTTAAGGGAAACTGGCTTCCCCTATCATACGGCAGCATACATGTATATGGCTTCCATGGAAATCAGGGTCATGGGGAGGCTTCTGTCACATGTCTGCATGGATTGATGACATCTACTCACATCCTTCCCAGTTGAAAAAAGAAAAAAAAATTGTCTTGAAAAAAGATTTGGAAGCTCTTGGGGAGTGAGAGAGGACTTTTTCTTACAGCAAGAAAGTTAAGTTAAAAATGAAGTGAATATTCATGTGTTTTTCTTTCTTATAACAAAAAATTAATCCTTTTCTGAAGAAGTAGAATAATTTTTCTAGTTATCTTAAAAACCCTTATTCAAGATGATGATTTGTAATTGTGTTGCAATATTTACAGGATGAATTAAGTTTTCTCTGTGTCCAGCAGTGGTCAAATATAAATTACATTGCTCTAACTCAAACAGCTACCATAGTTGATAGAAATCTTACCCAGATTAAAAAAAAAAAAGAAAAAGAAAAAAAGCCCATCTTGAATCCCTGTATTTAACAAGGTCTTGTGCAAGTCTATAAGTTTTCAAAAGAATCCATATTTCCACTATACTTAATCCCTCCTTTGAAATTTTTGCATAAACAGTGTGTACATGCATACAAAGAAAATGGGGCCTGTACATCAGAGAAAGAACAAAATACATGTGGACAACATGTACACAAAACCTTTTATCCTGGCCTTCAACTTTTCCTGTTGAGATGATGACCAAGGCCTGACCTTTCTCCAGCCCTCGGCCATGCAATAATTTGGACCCTGGATGCACAATCTAACTAGGAGCAATTAGTTCAATAATGCGTCTGACTTCTCCATGATTACTTTTCCATTTGAAAGGCACAAAACATCGTGATTGTGATGTGCCAGTGTCTTTCCAAACTGAGGGATGAATAAGGGGGCAAATTAAGGTGCAACAAATATACTCATGCAAAAAAAAGTGATGAGAAGTCAGAGGTCAATACTAAATTAACCTCATTTGAAGTCATCAGAATTCATAATTTGTACCTAAATGGTTGTAAATTGTTATATGGGATTAAAAGGTAACCTCTGCCTGAAGTCAGGTCACAGGGTCACGGAATTCTTGAGTAAATATTGTGTTGGGCTGAGGGTTACAAGATATCCTAGCATGCAATAGTATATCAAGAGATTGAACAAAAATTAGAAGTAGATCTACATTAATCCAAATGGAGCAATTTATTACTTTTAAAAGCATGAAAAAAAAAAAAAAACCAGCATCAGTCTACTTTTGAGTTGAAATATGTATCAAAGTCATTTATGTGATATTTCTGCATATTTGCCCTTGAAATTTCAGTAACTTGTTCAGCCCTGAAATATGACACATATATGAGTAAAACCAGGCACCATAATACTAACTACTTATACCTGTTTTAATAGTGGAATCTGGGCATCTATGAGAAAGGTATGTAATTCCCAAATCTGTTTTCCACTTCTGAGACTGCTTAAGTGAAGAAGAACAAAAAAAAAAAAAAAAAAAATACACACGTCTGCTGCAGGATCCTCATAACAGTTTTGTTGACATATATACATATTGTGAGGTCACTATACAATGCAGAAAGTTTCTCCTACTAACAAAGCACCGGAAATCAGTACTGGATCTCAAGGCCTATCAGTTATTATACCAAGAGCAAACCAACTGTGAAGTGTGTACACTTTTACTGTCTTTATTTGTGTTGGAACTCTTTCTGGACCAAAGGGGGGCAGACATGCCCTAAATCTACAGGCAAAAGGCGAGGGAATCTTTCCTCCCCTGCCATGGGTAATCATTAGTTATAAGAGACAGGCATGGTACATATAGCTTCAGGAACTTCAGTTCAGCTTCCATCTAAAGTTTATTGAAATTGACGGAGGAAAGTGGGATGAATTCCTTGCTGAAATAGAGAGCCGCATGACAGAACACATTAACAGACCAATCTATTCCACTTCAATCTACAAGTATACCCACCCACCCACCCCGCAGCTCAAAAAAACAAAAACAAAATCATCCACATAGTAAATTCTTTGACCCTGTGCCACTCATAGTAAGGGCTTCAAATGTTGACATAATTGTTTTGTTCAGTACAGATGATGTTCTACTTCTTTTCTTGTGTGTAAACATCAAATTTATCAGCAAATCCTTCTTTATCCACTTGTTATGACCAAGCTTTAAGGAAGAAGGAAAATTTTGTACAAGTCTTAGCAACAGGTGCAAAACGAGAAATGTATCAGCAAACATTCCCACACTTACTCTAGCCGTGTTTGTCTTTATTTTAATCACACCTGTTGATCTATTGACTTGTTCTTTCTCATTTTGTCATTTCCCATGTATCTTTCTTTTTTTTTTTTTTTTTTAATAGTGTTCCCAGCAAATGTTAAGGTTATGTTGCTGACCTTTGGCCACTCGGCTGCATCAGAACATATAAATCTCAATACTCCAAAACAGGAAAACACCTCAGCAGTCCATTTCACTTTCTCTTGATACAACAGATCCCAGCCCAGAATATGACAAACAGGAAATCATTTGTTATTGCCTACAAAAGATCTGCTTTCGGAGCCATAGTCCAGATCATCTCACACAGAATAACTTTCTATGTCTGTGTTGCAAAATTGGATCCTACTGCCTAATGTGACCGGTTTGCATTCAAAATTGTAAACTTGCTGAAAGCTGTAAACTTGTACACTGAAATTAGTCATTTGCCCAGATATACTGGTACAGTATTCCCATTGGTGATGATACTGGGTATGTCCCGCTCTGAAGGTCCCCCTTTTGAGCAAAATTTCGCTAACAAAGATCCAGTATTTCAAAAATTCTCTATAAAGGGTAATTTTTCTCTTTTATTGCAACAAACTTTGGGAAAATTTTCCTAACTAAGGTAAAAAATTTTCTTCCCGGAGCACTCTTCACACCAATTTGGGAGCAAATTTTCTACTATTTCAGTTAAAAATTGTATCATTTTTGTGAAAAAGTGCCCTAACAAACAGTGGGCTTTGAACATGTTGAAAGGTCGAGCCGCACACCCCACCAAAAATTTGGGAAATACCCTCCACCCCTGGGACATGGCTGTTCATCTCCTATTTCAGCATGTATCTGAGAAGGCAATATTAACTGCAAAAAGATGGGATCTGTTACATATTTTGAAGGTACTTAGCGTTTTCTGGTTTAAAAACAAAACATGCCCTCTACAGTATTTAAAACATCTTTACTCCTGCACACAGAAAGGGACAAAAGGACTTGTAGGAAAAGTCACAATTAGCAATTTCATGTGTATTCAGCTGAATACACAACCTAATGCAAACACTTCTTGCACGCTACAGTTGTGTATTTCTATAGGATCGTATTTAAATGCTACTAGGAATAAGCTAGTCAATCTTGACGCCAATGAAATAAAAAATTTCTGAATAACTTAAAGTTATATACATCTACATTTACCATGAAAAATTTAGTGTTTCTACATGCAGCTGCTTTTAAGTTAATTAGTTGCAAATTATTACATATAATGGGAATACACATGGGGGGGGGGCTATTGGGGTAAAGCACCATGCAATACACAACTCTAGCCCCTCTGATTGAAGGGCTCTCTACAGGAAGGATATTGGAACCTTTCATTCCTGCTCTTCCCTGTTTCATCAAAAGAGCTACCATCATGTGTAATTTGGAGTTCTAAAGTACTATGTTGTCTTAGAAAGACAGTACAATATTGACATGAAGGAAGGAAGGAAGGAAGGAAGGAAGGAAGG
The DNA here is from genome assembly GCA_964020975.1 of Hermodice carunculata. Lineage (NCBI taxonomy): Eukaryota > Metazoa > Annelida > Polychaeta > Eunicida > Amphinomidae > Hermodice > Hermodice carunculata. Next base: position 86,416,243 of record OZ026614.1, on the reverse strand, counting down.
AAGGAAGGAAGGAAGGAAGGAAGGAAGGAAGGAAGGAAGGAAGGAAGGAAGGAAGAAGGGAGGGAGGGAAGGAAGAGTTTTTGGAAAAACAAAATGTCTGTGTTGACACCAATATGATGGTGTACAAGCAAATAATGGGCATACAACCTGCACTTTTATGACAAAATGATACTCAATGCATTCTGACTACATCAAAAATGGGTCAGAAGCTCTTTAACATAACAAGCAGATACTGCAGCTGAACCTGTCTCTCAAATCTGATTCTTGGCCCTCTTTTCCAATCGCTAAATGAAAAACTTGCTCCATCTATTGTGTCCATATTGAAAAAAAAAAAAAAAACCATTTAAACCAAACTTGTGTTTTTCATGACTACCACAATATGCAATATATGTATTACTGGAACAGAATCTACAATATACAGAAACAGAATTTGTGAAGTTTTGAAACAAAAAAAAACATTAGCCCTTTGTGTATTATTCCTAAAAAGAGCATAATCCAAGACTTTTGAACAAAAGTGCATTGACTTTTTAATGCTTGTTGTCCAAAGATGTATCACTGAGATAAAAGTACAGGCAATTTAGTGTCTATAGTACCCCTGATATTTTTTTCCCTGATTCAACTGAACTTAAATAATAGTTGACGGACTTAGAAGTGACCTATCCAAAAACTGAAGTAAACACAAAATAAAGTCAGCATAAAATAAACTAACTGCGACCTCAAATTTTTTGTTTGAAACTGGCACAGACATACCTGTACATGAAGTAAATTCTTTGCTTCTTTAAATTTGTGTTAGCCATTGGTATGTCTGACAAAAAGTACACAATATTGGTGGACCCTGTACAACATCGATGTTTGACACACAACTACAACACTCCAAATAGGTGCCTTCTGTCCCAATCTCAATATAAAACTAACTACTTTTGTCAAAGTATATTACATACTGGACCTAAATTTTTCAATTTAATACCTGAAGAGATGAAACATGTTATATCTGTTTTTTCCTTTAAAAGAAAATTGAAGTATTGGTTACTGGAAACTAATCTTGATATTTATTCATATATACATCCTCACAGGAGATTTAGCAATTAAGCTCTCTCTTCATCCAGCACTGCTCCTGTTTAATAATTTGGCTAAACCCACATTCTGATGTAAATAGTGCCACACAATATTTTGTTATCTACTATAGTAATACATAATCACATTGTTCTGTCTCAATTCAAATTACAGTGAAACTCTTGGTAAACATATATGTACTATATATGTCTGTATCTACTTTTATATTTACTGATTTACCTCTAGTTTTGTAGCTGTTTCACATGCCAACACATGTATTTATCTAATTGATGGACGGCCGTACAAGGCACAGCCTTCTGGCCATCCTCGCACATACTTATTGCAGATATATTGTATTACTATTATTGATGTGAAATAAACTATTTGAATTGAATTGAATTGAAATTGAATTTTCAGCTCACACTGAAAACAGGACTCTCCACTATCCGAGGGGGCCAACAGTTCGAGGCCCTCCAGTCGCTTCGCCCTCCAACTCACTGCGCCCATACCCTGCTGCCCCCTCGAAGGCCACATATCTGCGGCTATCCACTATGGCTGTTAAGTTTCAAAGTTTTGCAACACATCTGTTTTGCTTGCTGTAAACTCTTAAGCTTAGGCTTTCTGGGCTCTGTCTTTTACAGACTACATGTACAGCTTGCCAAGTCTGCTCCTTAGGCAAATTTTTTATGCAAGACATAAAATGTTCGCATCAGGCTATCCTTAAAAGTTTATTTGAGATGCACATCATGTAAAATCTGCCCCCCCCCCCACAACACAACAAAAAACGCAAAGTGAGATTTCTTTTCTCAGTTGTAACTTTTCAAAGTATTGCAAATCCCACTGTGTGAAATCTACACAGAGTACATTTAAACATAACATATGTCTCTGTTGTGTATGGCATGGTACAAACTAACTGTGGCAATTTCTTCCCTAACAGCAAACGACAGTTTCAGCAGCTTTTTTCCAAAATGCATATAGTTTCAAAAAACGAAAAGTTCTTGTGCCAGGGAACACTCTCCATGTATCTGGTAGTCTACTTTTTAAGATGTCACGTATCAGCCAAGCACATGCCTCCAATATTTCTTCTGTCATTCTATCTCGTACCTGACTCAGTCTTCACCAGATAATCAACAAGCCGTGTTAACAAAATACACATGAAGCCTTCAAAAAGGTCAACTAACTATCACCTGGAAATTATGGCATATAGGGGCACTGTAAGTGGCTGTTACTTGTAAAATGATAGAAGGTAGATGCATACATATATCACCAGGAGTGGGCACTTACCATCCAATAAAGCTTGACAGCGTATTTGCCATGTGGGTTGTAGGCTGGCATGTTTGGGGCCTTTGTAGCTTTGTTTATTGCATAGATGTGTTCCCATGGTCGCCAGGCGTGGGTGAACTCCTCCTCGGGTGGGGCGCCCGGTTCAGCAGCCTCCACTGGAACATTCTTGGATGTAGTCACTCGCCACAGAGCCAGAATCTCACTGGTGATCCATCTTATCAGCTGCAAGTGGATACATATGAATATACATGTAGGATGCACGAAGAGAGCTTGACATGTCCCTTACTTTATGGGTAAATAATATTTTAGGATACGAAGTCATATTCTTGCAACTTGGCCTACAGACAATAATCTGTGCACCAATCATTTGTTTTTGTTCTCCTTCCTTGTTCATGTGCTAATGACCTGCATGATGAATAAGTGATGACCAATCACATCATAAAAAATAACAATTGCCAAGCTAGGATGTAAGGTTGTTGTTACGTTGACCACAGCAAGTTGGATAATCTGCACGAGTTTGTCTGTCACTGAAATGCATCAATGTGCCTGTATGAAATATTAAAACAAGTTTTGTTGGCAAGTGACAGTTATACACTCATGTAGTTGGTGACACTGTCAAAAGAGAACGTCTGATTTTACGACTCGCTGACATGGACTTAATGTGCAAGCACCATTGTAAACATTTGCCATCGGGACAATACAATTCTGAGAACACCTAACCACAAATATGCATGGGCTACATTGGTGTGCCGTTTTGGCTTTATGTTACAGCATGCCCATAGTAACAATCAAAATCTCCACATAATGCACCTTCGTGTGATCAAAATCATGCTGAATACAATCTTGTCTAGTTTTGTCATTTACTAGCAGACACAGAATCACCGTGTGTCTTAAAGTTTTCGTCATTTACCTTAACAGAAAGAAATTTGCATCACCTCGGAACAAGCTTAAATAACAATTCTGCCTGTTTTGTCCAACTCACATTTAAACATTTGAAAAAAAATCATTGTCATTCAATATTTCCATACAAATGACACCTGAACTACCAACAAAACTGTCACAACATAACATTCAATAATGCAGGAAACATGACAATAATGCCAATGAAAGAACTTTTCCACGATCGGATGTCACTGCAACAGAGAAGGCCCCTATTCCTTTTTTTTTTTTTTTTGCTGCTGCTGACAATGGGGATGAAGCAAGCTTGCAAAACACACAATATGCCCTCAGGCATCTATTCTATCATGGGCTGAGTTCCGGGTTCAGTTTAGATTCCGGCTGCAGGTGGAGGTCTCCTGCATACCAAAGACCAGCCACTGTCGGGAAGCCGAGATGCCTAATGACTTCCCACACAGGTATTTCGTGCTGGATTGAGTGTCAACAACCTCAGAGAAAACTGCATGGACATGAAGTCATTATTTTCCACGGCTATGTCTCTGACCCCCTTTTTTTTACTGGAATGTGTGGTAAGTTTTTCATAGGGGGGGAGGCTTTAATGAAGCAGAATCACGCAAGGTACTGTCAGTCAACTGTACATCTGGCTGACTTGCATCAACCTCCATGATAAGGGGGAAGTCAAAGTTTGCAAACGATTTTGTTGCACAATTATGCACACAATAGGTGCTCTATTAACTGTATATGAACATATCAGCACAAGTGCACTGCGACTAGGTACTTTTCCACAGGAGCATCCAACTTTTTCAATCCCAGTACACACTTAGCCAAATGTACAGACTTCACACAAGTCCACACGAGTAACCGGTACGTATATATCTTGACTTTCATCAAATGGACCTGGTGAATATGTTACTATTATTAAATAAATAAGACTGACATCTGGAAGACTTCAAACACATATAGTGAGATGGTATAAAAGTTGATTTCATGTGGTTCCACTGAACAAGAATCACAGGAACACATTACAGGAAGCCCATATGAGATACAAGTTTTGAATCAAAACCCTGCAGAAAGACTTCAAAGATACAAACCTAAAGGTAGAAATGCACTTCTGAAATATGGATTGGGCTTTGATGTATTAATGCAATAACCCTCCACTAAGGTACACTTTAACCCCTCTCACACTGGAAACTGCAGTCAAGACCTTTGACATGACATTAAATAAAGCCTTAACATGTACAGCTGAAACGTCTAGCAATGGGCTGTTGATCTAAGCTATGGATGCGATTGATATGTATTTGGATCCCTTCCCAAAAGAAGACAAAATGAAAAACCATATTGTCTGTTTTTGGTTCAAATTACATGTAGAAGTGTCATCAAGGAACAGGGAGTTTGATGAGAAATACTGTTGACAGCATAGAATGGGTCAAAGCATTCAAGAAAAATATGGCATGTAGATCTAACAGATTTTTTTAGTTTTTGAAAGTTCCAACAGCTGTTCAACATACAAGACGTGACGGTAATTTATCTGGTATCTGACCAGGAGACTCTCAAATTAAATGAAAGAGAGAAGATCAATAGTCCTTTGTTGCCCTCCTACATTCAATTACATTGAAACCAGCAGCCTCTGCCTGTGGTATGCCTCTCCTTATTCACAATTAACCTATGCTTGTCATCTGTTACCTGTTTCAGAGCATCATACATGTTAATTCAACACATTCAATCTGCAAGTTCATATAAACAATATAGCACACAGAAATAACAGATTACCCTTGGTTGCCCATATTTTTCAGTTAATCACTTCATTCATACTGCAATACAAGAAAAAAAAACAATAAAAAACAAAAATCCCTCGAGTTAGCTATTTAAGGGGCCCTGTGACCTTGAGCATTAGGTCAAGGTAGCCTATCTGTAATCCTGACCTGTCCTGTTGGGATGGTATATCAAGGTCACCCAAGGTCAAAATAATAACAACACCAAAATGTACCCTACAGGTACTTTCCTATTTATGTTCAACAGTACACATAGCCTAGGATCCACCATTACAGTACCAATATATAAGCTAGTATGTCAGTTTGACCTTTCAAGGTTACCTAAGGTCAAAATTAACACCAAAGAAACCCTATACATACTTTCCTACTAGTGTTTCATGGTACACCTGAGCCTAGGATCCACCATTATTATTAAAGATGGCAGCTAATATGTCAGGTCTCCTTAACACTCTCCACATATCATGCCAGGTTTTGCATGAATAATATTTTAAAATCCATAAAAAATCAAAAAAATTATCAGAGGGAGCTGGTTTCAAATGTCTATCCCAAGGACTGCAAAGCTATAGTCAATCCTTGTTAAGATGCTATGATATCAGCATTTCCATAGGTGCTATTCACACAGCTTTCAAATCAATACTTTAATAATTGATAAAAAGTACAAAAATGACCAGACAAGACTGTTTTTCAGTTGGTACCCAGTCCATCTATGGATACACTTCTCACAAAAAATTTGGTAGAGCTGCAGAATAATGACAGTTGTGTCGACAAAAGGGGTGATGCAGAAGATGACAATACCCTCCAGCCCTTTTTAAAAATACATGTGTTGAGGGTAAAAATGAAAGCAGCGTGTACATACACACGTAATATCACGATACACGCAGCCAAACAGAAATGATCTCACCTACATTGATGACGTCATAGTATGCTCCTTCTTTCAAAATCATTACTGCATACAATGTAGCATATTAAACAGCAGGATTTAAACACAAAGTCATCATGACAGAAGACTGCCTATAGCTGAGCATAAAAAGCTGCAGCACAATGCACTTCATTTCTGCATGCACTCAACACCGTAAATTAGCCAGGCTTTCCTATCACACTCCCTTCAGCAAATATGGATGACAGGAAAGGATTTGTGACATCAATAAGGTTTTTGTACCATTCCCCCACAAGTACACCGCAAGAAACAATCTCTGATGCTTGGAATTTCCTTAGCATCAGTCCTTTTCCTTGTGAGCCAGCCAAAACGGTGGTGGTCAAATGTCATCTGCTTCAATGTTTCAACTCAATTTCAACATATCCCATCCACATCAACAGCTTTTCCTGGTGTGCGTTAGCAGCCAACACCAAGTAATTTAGCTGTTGACTCCATCATGAAAAAGGTTCAATTACTATCGTCCATCTAGCAAGGCCACACAAAAGAAATACAACCTTGCCTGACAGATCACATATGTCAGGTCACTGCTGCTACCTTTTCCATGTAATTATACCTCTAATACAAAAATGTTTCATTTCAGGGACCGCTTTTGCACCTTCCCTATGGGCGGCAACCTTGACACAGGGACCACGGTATCAATATATATGTAGTTAAAACACTGTGGATCGCTCTCGATAGGGCCTGTATGTGTCAAAATGCAATGGTTGTTGAAATTTGCTTTTATTTAGTTTCGTTTATAATCATGGGGTGAAGACCATGGCAGGAATTTTGCCAGTCTGCTGGTCATGCTCCAGCTGGGGTAGGGTCTCCCAGTTAGAATTGGACCAATGGCTTAAGACCAAGCAGTGGCAACTTGAATGGGAACTCATTTTTGACTAACTGGAAAAAAAAAAAAAAAAAAAAAAAAACAGATCTCATTTTATTTCAACCAGGTATACAGAACATGAAGACTGTGACTGTCCTGTGCTCAGCTTATCTCTGACCTCATTGAGCCTTTTTACATGACTCATGCTTGAGACCCACTCACAGTACATCGCTACCAACTTAGAAGTGGATAATGTCCATGCATTTGCAGGGAAAAATGCATATGTGCACTTACTTATCTGTCCACAATTGCCAGGAGAAGATGAAAATTACAATAACATATTCATTAACTCTTTCAGTGCCACCTGCGACTTAAATTAAACTACTTAAAACAAACTGCTCTGAGTTGTAATCAGGATGCTAGATTCATGTTCCTTGTTAAAAGACTTCATGCAAGTACCAGCATGCCTGTACCTGCATAGAATATAACAGTCCAGGTCAACAGCTTTCCTTGGCAAAATGCAGTACCAGCTACAACTGGCTCATAGAAAGGGGAACTGGCTAACCAGCTTTAGGAGACTTCATGTGCAACATCAAAGCAAGTAGTTCTTGAGAAGAAGATATTTAGATATATTTTTCAAAACGAAATTAAATAATACAAAAAAAGGAAAAATTATTGGATCATCAACTCTTTCACAAACTTGGTAGAGGTCCACATGGGGAACATCCAGTAGTAAAATCGAAGCCTTCACTACAACAGATTTTCTGTTGAAGTTGAAAATGTGAATTGTAGAATGCCAGACAGATGCTGGATGGATGACGAATGGATGCCAGACAGATGCCAAATCACCAACTATCTTATATTAAAGCTCAGCTGACTGACATGTTAGCTGAGCTAAAAATCGATCACTGTGGTCTATGTCGCATTCCTGATGTCAGCCTTATCAAGGGGCAGGAGATCATCAGTCAAAAGGGCTTGGCACTACACGTATAATTATGACCTATCCACATACAGCAGGCATCAGGTGTGGTTTTATGTTTCAGTGTAACAAGGACTAAACAATTCACGTCTCTCCAACTTCACCAGTGAGATATAATGCATTTTTTTTTCATGCAGGCTTACTTAAGGCACGTCCTCTCCATAATCCACTGGTCAGGAATCATTTACTTGCATCTTTAACAGGCTTTGCCTGCAAAGCAGACCAAGATCCGCGTTGCCCAGCGGAGTAGACAAACTACACAGATTGGGTCTGTTTTGGAGACAAAAAAACATGGCTTTACAGCTTTCAATTTTTCAAATAATGTTTGAATTGTATGACGTACATGTAAATGTAACATAAGTTCTCAAATGACAAGCCTAAGTATACCCCGGGCAACATCGATTCCCATCTGATCCAGAATATCAACAACAAAAAAAAAACGACAGGAAACCTTTTTTTTTCCACCTGCAATTTAATTCAAGGAGCAAAACAGTAGCAAGATTAGCTAGGCAAGTTATGAACATTTGCTGTCTCACCTAAAATAAACCACAGCCATAAACCTGCTCCCTGCACAAGCCAAACTTTAATAAAGTAGTAAACGACCAAGTGCCCCTCCCACCACCGTGATCTTCTGTAGCTACAAAGTGGATTGTCAACACGGACGAGAGCTTGTCATCACCACACAGTTCACAAACGGCACACGGGCACGGAAAACTACTCGTGGGCTCTTTGCAGCTGACAACACCCATGTTGCACTTTTGAGTTCGATATGAAATATGTAAATTTGGCACTGCACTGCCAGGCCCTAAAAACCACTTAAACCATCAGTGTGTTTGCTTGTTATTCAAGTTTTCACAATAAATCATTTTTCAACCATATCGCCTTGTTAATTGCGGAGACAGATGCCGTGGATCCCATAGGGTTTCCCATGAAACCAGACCAACTCTTTTCACTATTATAATGAATCGGAACTGTTGTAACCACTTGTTCCACTGTCTATGAGCAATACACAGCTTGGACTAGTCTCCCTTCAATATGCCAGGTTGGATCATGTTACTTTGGAACATGCCAAATTGTCCATTCCCTTGTTGATCTTGTTAATGGGATGATATTGCCTTTCCCATCCATCATTTCTTGCATAATTTACATTTAACGTAAACTGTAATTAGACTGGCATAGGTTTTCCATATCATTAGAGTCATTGCATTTATACCAACGATATGTGGTCCGACTTTCATTTCCTGGTTCACTTATACAAAAGGTACATCTTTAAACCATACCAAATTCACCAATTAAAAATTTCCTTTTAAAAATCCACATAATCATGTTACCTAACAGCACAGAAGGTCTACCATAATGGACCCATTTATGAGTTGCTAATGAACAACGCTAGTATTGTGTCCACACCAGACAAGAGTTGCGCTACTTAAAAGGGCAATGGCTTTAATGACATCAGAAACCTGAGACCTTCATTGGCACCCAGATCTAATTAAATGCATGCTAAAATGATGGCAAATACACACTTTAAAACCAGGTGTCACCTGTCATTAGTGCATACAAAAGTAAACAGAATGTGTAATTTTTATGGCAACTTGTCAAAAGCCGTATGATGTAAAAGACAAATTACAGTACACAGGCTGAAGCCAACTTCACCCTGCTCAGGTGTGGACATATCCAAGTGTAGCTGTTGCCAAAGTGGTCTTCATTCAAGAGAAATGTCCCTGCTTTGTTGGGCTTGTAAGTGCATACAAAATGCTCTGTGTCAACCAACGTCACTTCAGGGGAGGCAAATTTAGGGTGATTATGTCTAAAGTTTGTTTTGCAAGTACCGTCAATCAATCACCGTCATGGAACATTTGGTCACTGTTACCATGCCATGCAGTCATGTTATGCACAATGAATGCATCATGTTGTTACTCTGGATTAAGATGCAAGAAGGTTTCCTGCAACACAATTAAATATCATACAAAATGTCTTGTATATTATGCAAAACACATCTTTTTTTTTTCATATTTCACAGCACACTGAAGCATGACATTTTTAGCACGAAGAGAAAACAAAAAAGAAAAAGAAAGAAACCAGTACATTGTGTACATCGAAATGAGAAAATCACCCTCAGCAAGAAGGGGCTCACTCAATTGACAGCAGCCTGGATTCTTCCTGTACAGTGAAACCTCCCTTACTGAACACTTCCATATATCGAACATCTCCTTATACTGAACACTTTCATGGTCCCAATTGCATATATGAGTTTTCATTATAAGCAAACCTCCCAATACTGAACACCTCTCTACGCCAAACACTATTGTCTGGTCCGAAGGGCATTCATTATAGAGAGGTTTTACTGTAGTTACTATTGGTCATCCCATCCTGTAATACAATACAGCAGTATACATTGTCCCACCTCAGCTGCTGTTAAAAATAAAGAAAAAAAAACAAAACAAACCAGTAGTTAATGCAATACATATGAATGAGTTAGTCATCATTCATATGTACAGATGGTGACATCTGGACTGTGCTGCATAGAAATCCATGCCACACCATGGCACACAGCCTGGGGTGGCTGTTGTTCATGGTCTTCCCACCATCCAGCGCAATCTGTTTCCTGATTTCATTCAAACCATACAAATACAGGCATGCTATTAAAATAACAGTTGTTGCAGTACCTTTGCACAGCAGAGAGCCTAACAACTTTGTTCCAGTCAGCTACCACAGGCAGAAACCAAGATGCATAGGACAGCTAGTGTTTCATAACAAAGTAACAAGAGGACTGTAATGGTCAGGTGCTCAGCTAACCCTAATTGATAATTCCAAGCATAAGTACAAGACTCCAGACCAGGCTATGTTCCTAGTGTAAGCCCTAATTCAACACAGAGTTATCTAAAAATGATACCGACTTATAAATGCGTCTGTATAATGTGACATTAAGGTGGACCCTGTTGTCTGGGACAAGTAAAATTTTTGGTCAGGAGAGGGACAAATTCTGAGTTCTACACAGCTTCAACCCTGTACCTGCACATAACTGAGGCAGAAGTTGTAGTCAGACAAATTAGCACAAAACCTTGGGGTCAAGCTCTGTCTGTGCAACATCTCCTGAAACCCAGTCAAAGCCTATGTAATATTCATGTCTGGGTTACAACTTCTTTGTGAGTATATCATTGTCACACATCAACCTGATTTTTTTTCCTTTTTTAACGGATTCCACCCTGATGACACTTTTTCCCACTAATATCTAAATGTCGTCTGCTAATTGTATTTTACTAATTTAGGGATTATTTTTTCAAAATTTTGGATGAAACTTCCATGGAAGATCATTCCAAATTATATGTCCATGGTCAACAGCTTTCCTTGGCATGCTCTGGGTGCATTGCGCCCAGAGTGCGCCAAGGAAAGCTGCTGACTCTGTCTTCTATCAGAGTGGAATGAGTTAACATACCCTCAGGTCTTGCTGCATGTGTGGATGAAGTTTCATGAAATTAAAGTCTAAGGACAAAAAAAAAATGTCACCTTCACATACATTAGCATTGTCTAACCTATTAATGTACAGTCGTCAACGGTAAGGTATTTACCTATCAAACATAATGCAAAATAAATAATTCATGAACATCCAGGACATGACAGCAGCACCTTCCAATAAACAATTGTGGTACAAGTTGACACAAGGTACAATTGACATGTACCTTCTCATCACATTTGAATAAAAGCACGAAAGTGGTTTGGGAGACAATCAAAAATTACAAAAACACTAAATTCACTTTTTAAAAAATTAAAAGAAAACAACTGCAGCACATGTTGTTGAACAGATTAAGATCCAAGGGTGCCCAAAAGTGTCCCTATGCAGTTCTGTGCCAATTAGTCAAGCTGTTTTTGGAAACTTTTTGAAAATAACTACCCCTTCAACCCCCACCTCCACCCCCACTCCAGAATAGATAGACACTCATCCAAGGTATTTCGAAGAAAATCTTGCACACGGGAGCAGTTGAAAATTACAAAAATACACATAAAAATCATACAAAACGGAACAAAATCAAAACTCCCCTGTCAAACAAATAATGGTCTGGGGGCAGGGGTGTCCAGAAGAGTTCATATGAAACTTTGAAGCTATTGGCCAAACATTTTTATTTGGGGGGGGGGGGAGGAATGAAACTTTTCCACAAATAATATGAAAAAAAAGCATTAAAAAAACTTACTGTTGATGCAGAACTACCCATTGAACAAACTTGATAAAGCTCCACCCATGGTACTGCCCCACCCAGTTTGGAGGGGATCCACAAAAACATCAGCTGACTGAGAGGGCAGAAGAACTAAAATCACTGATGCAGGTAAATGTATTCTCACTATCTTGCCCTAAATTTGACAACTGTAGCATATGTCCAGACATAATATTAACCCTTCCCCTAAAAACCGGCTGAAACTCTCCAGTGGTCAAATGTCGTCTGCTTTAATGTTTTGGACTAATTTCAGCAGTAATGAAAAACAATCTGGATGAAAACTGCAGATAAGACCTATCAAGATAACATGACCAGGTCAACAGTTTTCCTTTGAATGGGATGGGCACTTAGTACCCTACCCATAACAAGGAAAGCTGTTGACTCAGTCTTAATTCAAGAAAGAAAGGATTAATACCGTAAGCTTTTCCCTGTGGTACACTGTTCATGTCAAAGTTTCATCAGTCTTTATCACATCAATTTGTTTTCCCAGTGATGACGACTAGGACAGGTGAATATGTATTACATCTATATGAATCTGTAACAACTAGTACAAAGTACATGTATGTGCTACCTTTCTAATACGCATGATGTATACATTTTAGCTGATACATTTATTAGAAAAAATACAGCTTTGTGTCACACCATACTGAATGCTCATGAATATTATTCAATCCTTGGAATTCCCCAGTAAACTGGTAAAACATGACATGGTCAACATGCACAGTTGAATTAACAGTGGCCTAGGTGTGGTTATTCTTTATTTCTTTATATTTGATTTCGTTTATTTCATTTTAAATTTTATCTCTTTTTCTTTTTACTTGTATGATTGCAGTCAGGTCTTTTTTTTCCCCTTTCTTTTTTTTTTCTAATGCTACATGAAACCACTTGATGTCAACCACAGACCAAGCTTTATATGCCCAGATAAAAAAAATTCAAAACCTTTCTGTGGCACTTTGAAGACAGACAATGGAACTTGAAATTTCCTGTGGTACTTATTGTGTCTAGATACACGTACCTTTTACAGAATAGGCATTTCGTCAAGTCCATCCCATAAAGGAACCACATAAAACTGACTAAGAATTTCCTTCTGCAGTCTTTGATCACCTGTCAAGTTACTAAGTAAACATGCACAATGTTTACTCGAACATTCAACAAAGATATTCTGGCAGCATGCTTCAAGTATCTAACTCTCTCCCCCCTGCCTTCCCCCCCCCCTTCCAAAAAAAAAAAAACAGCCAACAAGAATACATAGTCCATGATATAAATTATACAAACAGAACATACCGAGCTTTCACTGTGATAATTCTCTTCTTGACTTTGTGCATAGTAGGTTTATTGTAGTACCAGCTGAAAGGCGCTGGTCCATAAAAATTGGGGCAGCAATCTTACCTGGGCACTTTCCCTTTTTTCCACCACTGCACCGTGCTATTCAATGTGTCCAGCCAGTCAGCCATTGCATACTGCACTCTCACTACGCTTGCAACTTCCACATGTCAATTTAACTGGCTGACATGATGGCTTGTATTTTAAGTCCTCTCCACATATGAAGTCCCCCTTGTCAGGCACAATCCACGGTGGATCAAAATTTCAGGGCACTGTATAACAGTCTTGCGATTCCTCACATCTACTTGATAGCACTTGTCGGAGTGCCTGACCCTGGCCGTCATCTCCCATTCATCCACATATACCATTTAATGTCCGTGATACAAGTGCACTGTAAGCTGTGGTCCCTCATATTCCTTGTAGTCCAATATTAAAAGATGTCCATATCTCCTGATGCGGCTCCACTATCCAGGTAATTAAGGCTCGCTTCGAACTTGTTGCTAGAGTTGATTGCTGCTTCCATCAACATATACTCAATGGCTGGATCGACAGGTGCTCAGTGTACATGCCTCATTTCAAGAGTGATACAGTCGCCAGGACTTCATTTCGGGGAAGACCAGCACATTATGGACAGTTTGACCAAATGAGTGAGGTACACCACTTCTGCCGAGGTGCTTGGAACAAAGATGGTTGCTTGGGCAACATCTTTGTTTCAAGCACCTGTGGCCTGTACCCCCCCACCGCCAGTGATCACACGCAACCACGCAGTACTGTCTCCGTTGTCTGTCACATCCAATGACAACAGCACAATGAACGCATTCCCCAGTTCCTCTCACGTGAAATACGGGAGCAGCCCCAATACCATTTGACGACTCCTTTTATAAGTAAACTAATCCCTGGCTGGCCCGAAATACATAATTCATGAGCAAAGGTGACCCAGCCTGTATGTATAAATAGTAGGTAAATATACCAGCTTCGATGAAACAGGTGCACGAAGGTGAATAGGAAATGGCCACTTTTCCATTAAATGCTACAATGTAAGTGACTCAACTGATAAGCTGAAGTTCTGTAAAATTACACACAGCCATGTACTTAATATCTCTGCGTTGGGTCATTCAGAGGTGCCACCCATTACACTGTTCGCAGACCCTGAACTCCATTAACTGTATTTATTACTACCGTTTCTACCGTGTTCTTTTATGTTTTCTTTCAGATTGACACTGGTCAAGCCATTGTGCTGCAGGCCAGACCAGGCATACGCAACTGTGGGCTCACACATAAGCATCCCTTTGTAGCCATAAAATTTTGGTGGAGGGCACAGACAAACATGTTTCAGTACACTCCACCTCTACTTGACATCTGCTACCCACAACAAAGTATTAACTGAGCCCCTCAATGATTTTCGTAAAGCTGTTCTGATCCATTATGGACATCGTCTCTTGTTTTTGTGGGACTAATAATCTTAATTAATACGTGACAAACCTTTAATTACATTAACTTCAGCGGACCAGGATACATACAGAATGCAGTGCAATGACAGTCAGGCTCAATTTATCGATTAATGAGATCAAAGACAAACTGGCTTTTATTCTTCTTTTGTTTACCCCTGCTTCTGCTGAAATTTTACCTTGAGGTTTATCAATGCTTAAGCAGTAGATTGAAAACTGGAATTTTATTTCACATCCTTTCCTTCCTGGCCATTACCTGTGTCATTAGGCCTACCTGCAACTCTTACATAATATTGCCTTCAGCAACAACATGTTCCACATCGGGTATTTCCTTCTAAAACATGACAATTGTGTCATTTAAAACGAATAAAAAAAAAAAGCCTTAAGTAATTTTAAACCACTAGGACAAGACAAGCTGAAGGAGTTGGTTGCTTTAGGGAAACAGAGAGCAATTTGAATAAAAAAGGGAGACTTAACAATCAAATTCATGAACATTAATCTTCCTTTCTTCACTGCTATCACTTAATTATCTGCACAGTAAAGCACCAACTAAAAGTCTTCTTTTCCTGACTGATACATGATTACCCGCTCTCTCTTATCAACTGAACAGACCATTCTCTGTCTATTACACACATTTCAGGCAAAAATTTTTCATGGAAATCATTCAGTTTGATCTAAGATACAGTTTTGCAAGCAATTAGTGTTCAACTCCCGCTGTAAAAGTTCTGTGTTGGAAGTAAGGTCTGTTACCCTTATATACACCGTCCGGTCTTCCGTGGAGCACAAAAATCATTATCTGCAATTACCACAATCACAGGTACATATGAAGGTAAAATGAAATGCTCCACTTTACTGCCCTGATGCTGTACCATGCAGCAGTTGATATAGTGTTCCAGCCAGTCAACTGATCAAACTCTGACTTCATCAACATCTTTCTTCCCTTCAAAACTTTACTACCATCGTGAATGTCAAAGTCTCAAGTGCGCCCCCCCCTCCTCCCCCCTAAATAATAAACAAAATAGTCAAATGAGTGAATAAATAAACACCCAGTGTTTTAAGTGTGTGGTTGCTTTAAACTATTTGAAGCAGGCAAGTGTTAAAATGTTGACAGAGATGGTGCTAATTTCGCCATATGCATGACAGGCAGCCCCCAGATAAAGAACCCAGTTTGCGTGACCATGCACATCCAAAGACCAATTACGGCATGTAACATTGAACCTCTGCATCTTCTGGGCAAACAATCCTGATTCAACAACCGACAGTGTACAAGTGATTCCCATTGTGCAGCCGTGCAACTTGTCTCTGGTACAAAGGTACGATGATGAGTATACAGAGTGAAGTGAACGAGCTGACGAACTCTCAAACTAATCCCTGAAGTAGCCCAAGATACCGTCATGTAAATATCCACTTGGTCAGATTTGGCTATTATCCTCATTAATTTCCTAGAAAGTGTGTATCTGTTTCTCGCGTCAAGTGATAAGGCACAAAGAAACACACGGCGGTGGTTTTTTTACTCCACAGTGAGCAAGGTTTAGCAGAAAATAAATGGAATGGGGCCATTCAGGAAGAGAGATTAGACTAATCCAGGAACAAATGAAGATAAAATATGTGGTACATCCAGTCTCTGTTTGCTCTCGTGTTGAGAGGTGTCAACTGGAATGAATTCCATTCATTCTGAGTGACATGAAAAGTGTCTGGAAGCAAAGAATTACAATCTATTTATAATGTATGTTCCTTTATTAAGGTGACTTGCAGGAGATTATGGATAGATGCAACATATTTCTCCTTTATTTCACATAACACTCAAGTACACATATATCTAGTTATAAAATTTGCCTCCAAGGAATGCTTAAATGACACTAAATCCCCCTCCACCCTTCAAAGAAACATAGGCTACACTATCAGTCCATGGTCTCTTTTGATCATGCTGATCAAATTTCAAGTGTGACTACACCCACAATGCTTTTAATTTTGTCCTCACTTAGCTTCCATCAGGCAGACAAAATTAGAAAGTTACTGATCAGCTCCTAGAAAATTAGTAAAATCTTCAGACACAAACTTTAGAACATCTAAAGGTCTGCTACTTGGCCCTCTTCTAAGTCCTATCTCATCAAATGTCAGCTAAAAGGTGCCGGGATATCCCTGATCTCTGTAGCAAAAAAACAGTGTTTTATTGTAGCAAATTTTCAAACATTTCTCTCAGACTTGCAACTTTGCTTCAAAATTCTCTGTACCGACTTTCAGCACTTACGTAACCTGAAGTTGTAACACACTGCCTCCCCCCCCTCCATGCCCCCCCCCCCGATCAATACATATCCATAATTTAATCATAAAGATACCCATGTGACTAAAATAAATCACAGGCAGACAAAATTGATCGGGGATGCCTACAAAATTGAAAACTTTTATCTGAAGAGGAAAAAAATACTGTAACTGATGAATTAAGCAATATCAAATGTTGATCAAGCGCTGCACAGCTTCCATGGAGTCTGCCTCTGCTGACTAAAAATGGAAATTGCACATCATTCATTTTTCAAAAAAATCTGACATGAATTGATTTGCAGGTGAAATGCAAACACAGCGCGTCTCAGGTACGCAATCATTTGAAGAGCAAATACAGAACTAGAACAAATGCAAGCGTGATATGAATGGATGTGTTTAAGTGCCGACGATGTTTCGCCACACGGCATGCTCAGCTTGTTTGAACAGTGTTATGAGTACGACCAGAAAAAGGTGCTCCAATCCAGGCCTGGCTCCTTTCCTCCCCTGGTATAATACAATTTTACATTGTAAGGAGAATGGAAGTGAACAGGAAGAGAAAAAAAAGATGCAGTATAATGGAGCTGTTAATGGTTTCACCAACTAACGCTTGTCATACACTCTAATCAACATCCTTACAATATATTTTTTGATGAATTAAGCCATGCCATTCCTTGTGCATCATAAATCTTGCATATGTTTTAAGTTGCCAGTCAATTACAACCACTGCAACTGTTGTATAATGTATATGTTCAGCAAACAAGGGAGTGGTATGAATAAATTACGCCCCCCCAAAGAACAAATGCAGGGTTCCTCAATGTGGAACACGAAGCACAGTTTATTATTTATATAATGCAGACAAAAAGGTAAAAATTATAACACGTCATGGTATTGGAAGAGAAATGTACTCCATGTAATTTAAAGTTGAAGTATTTGAAACTATGAATCTGCTTAATTGTGATGAAAATGAAATAAGCACACTGTTGTACATGTCCAGAACAAAGGGTGACATAGTTTCAAACTGAAGAATGTAAACATTGGTGCATTAATATGTAAAAATCAATCAAAGCTCACACAAAAAGTGGCTGAACATTTAATGATGTCATGTTATCACACCACTGGAAGGTTCGCCATGAGATGGGAATTTTATTTAATAGAGCTGAACACAGCAGGACCTCCTTGGACGACAAGTTTTCAATAGCAGGGGACGTGGCTAGGTTGGTGTTCACCCTTTGCCCCTGAAGGCTATCAGAAATGCCCCAATGTCAAGCATCATGCCCTGCTGTTTTGACTGGAGAGTCTGTTCATTTGATTTGAGACTTGTAATTTGGCAAGATAACAGGATAACAATCCATGTTAACATCCTTGCTTCAATTTTTTTTTTTGTGAATTATCATGGGAAGTTATTGTCTGTCTCAACCAAACAGGGTATGGGTGAAACTGTCTCAGTACTTTGTCGTGACAACAGGAACAAAACAAAACGGCGAATGCCTTACAACCCCATGGCCGCCCACAAAAGGGAATAAATAATTTATGATCTATGTATTCTTATGAAAGTATTATGTTTTGTGACCATGGAATAACCAGGTCTCAAAACCAGCTATCTTCTGCACCAATCACCTAGCCAAAAATGGGAAATGCACATACCAAATGCACCAAATCCCCATTCTTAAAAAAGAACGGTTTAATGGAGGCCGATATGCATGAATGCCATAATCAACACGGCCCAGTTCATTGTAATTAACCCAGTAGAAGATCAGTATTTGGAGTTGTCCCAGATAGAGGACTGTACATAAGTATGTAAGTCCACCAGCATCAAAGGAGCACTAAAAATATGCTTCGTGACCACGGCACGGCAAGGTTTTGAACCAGCAACCTTCAGCACCAATCACCTAGTTGAAAATGGGAAACGCACATACCAACTGCACCAAATCCCCACTTTAAAAAAGAATGGTTCAATGGAGGCCGGTATGAGTGAATGCCATAATCCAAACAGCCCAGTTCATTATAATTAACCCAGTACAAGTACTGTATTCGGAGTTGTCCCAGACCAGGGACTGTACATATGCAAGTCCACCAGAATCAAAGGAGCACCAAAAATATATTATGTTTTGTGATCACGGGATGGTCAGGTGTCGAACCAGCAACATTCAACACCAACCACCCAGCCGATATGATATTCCTAGCCGGTACGATATTCCTTGCATTTTTTTTTTCAAAAATGGATTGACCCTGGTGACCTTAAAATCAGGTCAAGGTCACTGTCCTTCAAACCTAAGCTAGATTCTTACAAGGGTAACTGACTGTAAAAGTCTTACGATTCTATCTTATCCAGTTCTTAAGATCTCAAGTACAAGACATTTAATAAAGAGAAAAATTGCCTCTGGTGACCTTCAAATTACGTCAAGGTTACTGTCCTTCAAACTTGATGAAGACCTTCATGAGGGTGATGATCTGTATATGTTTCATGATCCTAGCAATTCTGGTTCTCCTGATATTACGTGCAAGAAATTAATAGAAAATTGACCTAGGTGACCATAAAATTTGGTCATGGTCAACGTCCTTCGAACTTGACATAAATTTCAAAAAGGGTGATCCACTAAAAAGTTTCATGATCCCAACTTATCTGGTTCTTCTGAAATCACGTGTAAGAAGGAACACACTGATGCACACACAGACAGATGCACGGATTCACACACACACACATGCTGGCGACAGCAATACGCCCTGGGCCCATATGGGCTGGGGGTGAAAAAAGATTCTGGGAGCCCAGTTTGTGTTTAAAATATTAATATGCACATTTGCTATGTTCTTTAGCACTGAAAGAATCACAAAATTGGAGTTTAACCTGCGATGAATGCAATACCTCTTGCGCAACCAATATATAGTGTTACTGCCTGGCAACAAACAGAGAGCTGCACCCACTTGGCTCCACTCATTAATACACAAAACAGAGGCTTCTTGTTAAACGGCATATCCAAAACTTCCAATGAATCAAACATCAATGATTGGTTTACCTCTTCTATTGACATAAATCATGATTAATGTAAATATAGAATCTTACATGGCAGTGAGTGAGTTACGATTTTTCTCTCACGAGGGATCGTTGTTGGTGGGGAAAATCACGAGTGACCGCAGGTCACGAGTGTTTTTCCCCACCAGCAACGATCCCGAGTGAGAGAAAAATCGTCACTCACTCACTGCCATGTAAGATTTTATTTATTCTATGTTTAATCGAGTATTTACCGCAAAAATTGTCGCTCTTGTTGCTTAGGTGTCGCCATTTTGAAGCGGAGACTTTTCACTTGGAAATGTCAAATCTGGTGTGCCGTGTTTGTTGACGTTCATCGCAGTTATTCAACGTCACCCGTGACGTATAATTAAGCATAGCTCGCGGACGTTTGATTTTGTCTAAATGTCAATGCATTACGTCTCTGACGCAGGCGCGTCACGATTCACTTGTAACAATGTTTAGGTCATGTGACCTACCGTGAGTTACTATTTCTGGATTTCACTCCAGAAAATGATAACTCACTGCCAAACATAGAATAAATACAGTAGTCCCTCCTTTAAGAGACCACCCCTAGTGCCAGCCAAGAAGTGGTCACATAAAGCAGGTGGTCTTCCGAAGGATGTTTGATTCTTTCACCACCTGCCCAACAAATGGGGAGTAATTTGAACTCCCATCCATAATTTAGGTTCAAACATGATTGATCTACACTTATGAGTTCCTATTTCATCTTCCAGTCCTTTGGTTACACTCATTTATTGGTATTATCAGCATATTTTGGATCTGTGAACTAGTTTTGACAATTTATTTTACCAATCTTGTACAAAATAGACAGGTTTTACTTATCTGAAATTGGAAATTTCTGGATGGATAAGTGGTCTTTTGAGATCATTCATGGTGGTCACTGATCAGGTTCTGCAGGTGATCCTAACATCAGAAGATGCTTTTGCAGGGTGAAAATGATCACCAAAAGGTGGGTGGTCTCCTAAAATGGGGGTCTTTCTATTGCATTAATTGGTGCTTTTTCACTTTTTGACATATTTTTGACACACATTTTTTTCAAGACATTGCTAATGCAATGTCATGAAAAAATGCTCGTCAAAAAGTGAAAACCTGCACTCATGAGTGCAATAGAAAGGAACTTTAATAATACATGTACTTAATTTTGGGGCAAACTGTTTTCCAAGAGGGCTAATGATTATCAATATCCATTAACACCATGGGCATGTAGATTTTTGAAACTTTCTCTTGCCCAGATGGGCCAATATTCTTGTGATTCATTTAAAATATGACTAAATATTTCACCATCTTAAATTTGTCAGGTATGTGTCCTTCAGAGAGATGAACAGTACTGACTCCTGTTTTATAATCCTTCCAAAATGGGTTAGATACAAAATAATTCCTGAACAAGGAGAAATGTTGACCCTTTATTTTGTTGTTGTTTTGTTTTAAACAAGATTTCTGTTGATATTGTCTGTCGACAGACAGCACAAGGAATAAAGAATTACTGGAGATTTGTCTTTCCTTTTAGTTTCTTTTTGCATATAAGCATTTTCCCATTTCTGGATCTCCCTTCTATATTTTTCACCTGAAATGGTAAAACCCAACAATATCGATACCTACAGCATTCATATTCAGTTTACTAAAGGCAATGCAAATGTACTTTACCTCACTGTTCTGTATGTGTTCATTTGGTGTCAGAAGATCAAAACTGCTTTGAAAGTCAAGATCCACAACAGTTGGGGTCTGAAAGTGAACAGAGCAAAAGATGTACCAAACTGCAGAAAAACCAGATCATAAATGGGCCTTCAAACACCCTGTCGAAGATGTATGTCTCACCTTGTCATAAATGCATTTGTGTCTGACACCTTTATTAATATATTTCTTGTGATTCTGGTGAAGCGATTATCAACAGACACAATACTGATTTATTGAAAAATTGCAGTTTCTTGCTCAGCAAAAATTCGCACAACTTTTAACTGCAGTTACTATCACATTCAGACTAACTCTGTGTCCAAATACAGTAACAATCTTCTGTTATTTTTGAATATAAAAACACCTAAAAATTTTGCAACACAGGCCAGAATAAACATTTTAAATACAAACACATTTTAACATACATCCACATGCTAATACATATACTGCCCCCTGGTATCATTACTATGAACTAAACTGTAGGGACCCCCCAAACTTGAAATCATACCTGAAAATTCACTGACATCAATGTACAATGTATATCCAACCACATCAAAAACAGGTTACAATTTTCAAATGCTACAGATTAAATCAGAGGAGAGACCATATTCTCATTAAAATTTTTTTTTTTTTTTCCAAATCGGTACATGGTATGCTCAATACAATGAAATGTTTCACTTTGTAGTTTTCTTCCATTTACTTAGACTCATCAGTCAAATACAAAGTGAATCTTGCTTTCTCTGAAGGGCTTGGTGCACTTTGTAATCATTCTGTGGAAATATCTTGTTATTGTCCAGCACATTACAGAAGCCACCTGAGATAATGTTAACTGGCTCATATGAAGTCTTGCTAAAGAATAACAGGAGAAACTGGTGTGAGATGAAATCAACTTTCAATGGTTAGGTGGGAATATAGGGAACAGAAATTATTCATACTGTAGAAATTATTGATAGTGCACATTTTACAGCATTGGCCTAAAAGATATGTTTCGATATATCCAGAAAGATTCAAATGCATGTGTCAATTTTTTCCCTGATACCTGGGGATACCTCAGTAAGCAGAGAAGGAAGATAAAAATGTGAACACTCTGAGGAGTGTTATGAAGGAAGTGTGCTGGGCTAGAATTTTGGGGAGACTCTGAGAATCCATTTTCACAAAGGTTCTCCTAAGACTTGGTGCATTACCATGTACAAGTAATTGGCAGGAATCCTGACAGAATCTTGCAGAATTTTACAAAATTCTACCCCTGGTGTGTTATCGGAGCATCTTGGTTTCTGGTGTCGTATGAGTTGGTGGCTGGTGAGGCAGCAAGCATATTATCAAAGTATTTAGATAACCAATTCTGACTATTAAAGAATATTAGTGCCTTTAACCCATTCCTGGTCACAGTATGACCAAGTTAATAGCTTTCCTTGGCACCATTTGGGCATGTTGTGACCAACTGAAACAAAGGAAAGCTATTGAAACTATTGACCTAGGGCATGCCATCATGAATGGTCTTACATACAAATCTCGGCAAAAATGTTTTCAAGTGATGAAAAATTTACATATAATGTAAAGGCAAATGACAATTTACATTTGGGTGCTTTAGGGCAATTTGGGAAAGAAATGCTTAAATACAATGAATCATTGACCGTCAGTAAATTACTGAAATTCATAGTTCAACATATATTTCATTTTAACTCTTTCAAAATTTCAATAAAATTTAATTTCTTGTCCCACTTAAAGATCTCCTTTACTTTTGTCCATTACACTTATAGGTCCAGTTTAAAAAGTGTGGGTGCAAATGAGAAGTAAAGCATGCAGTTGTACAAACTGATAACTTGAAGCCGATAAGTGACCAAAAACCCCTTGGCCAGGATGGACGGACAGACAGATGCATAGGTGAGGACAATACCTCTCCGGTAGGTCAAGGTTACTTCTGTTTGACCTAATGACAAAGCTTGGGTTTAAATGCAATGAGCAGAGATATCATGACAAGGCCATTTTTCTTCAATTAAGTACTGTGACCTTAATATGTGACAAAGTGACCAAATTTTCACTAGGTGTCTGAGGCATCCTTAGGCCCAACTGTCATAAATAATTGCTGCAGCTACAATGAGTAATTAAATATTTGAAAATATCATGGTACCCCAATTTTTCTTCAATGCAGCACTGTGCCCTAAATATGTGACCCAGTGACCTAGTCTTCAATAGGCATCTGAGGCATCCTTAGGACTAAATGTCATGGATAATTGATGAAGCTACATTCAATATTTTTTTAAGATATTGTGTTAACGCCACTTTTTTCTGTAAAGTAGCACTGTGACCTAAATATGTGACCTAGTGACGTACTTTTTGATTGGCACCCGAAGAACCTCAATGGCCCACTCTGATAAAAATTTGGTCTCCGTAAAGTGAGTACTTTTGGAGATATGGCCTTAACAAGGCATGGACAGATGGACGCGTAGGTGACAACAATACCCCTCCTGCCTAAAGCCAGAGTGGTAAAAATGCTTTTCTTTCATCAATGCTGCAAAACGGCACTAAACACTTAAAAGAAGATGTACTAACTTTTTTTAACACGTGGGTATAAAATCATGCTTTGCAGACACGTTTTCTATAATTTACTTCCAAAATATATAATAGATCCCTCCGTTATGAACTGTTTTTGTCTTCAACTGACTACAATGCACACAAACCTTCTCTACAATATGATCCTGTGGCCTTTTCCACTGGTCGACTTTCAGGGAGGGTGGCATCTCAATTTTACCATCTGGGTCATCAAAAAGATGCTGCACCTGTAAAATGGAAGACCCACAGTAAGCAAGACTCTTACACATCACTCTTTCTGAACATGCTGAACAAGCAACTCTTTAAGAGATGCAACTCAATTCATTTGCACTGATTAACACTGTTGACGTGCAAGTTTTCACTAAAATAGCGTAATTATTGTCCATTTATACCATGTGCATCCCTTAATAAGCAATAAAACTACCTCTGCATATTTAAATCTGAAATGTTTAACTGATGTTCCATCTAAAATTCCCTTCACTGTATTTTGGACCACATGTATAAACTAATAAAAAAAATTTAAAATTGAAGAAAAAAAAAAACAATGATTACCCAAAACAAAATTACGGAACCACTACTTATGAAATTAAATTCTAAATGAATACATTTGTCAATTCACTTGACATCTTGGATGGTGGACAGACCCAGAGAAGACAACCACAAATGGATATTTGACAAACAGACAAAAAGCTTCCACTAGTGGGAAGAAGTGACAGATCGGTAGGATGACAGGAAACCGTGGACTGACATACAATCTGCCTTAAAAACCCTCCCAGGGACATTTAAAGCTTCAATTACCAAGCCATCCATCCCAGGCAATGACATGTTAAGTTAGATCTGGTAATGAACCCCTTGTGGCCAATAGGTGTATCACATTACTTTTGATGGGGCTCACCTTAAACAAAGACCATCAAATGCTACTTCCAGAGGCTAAAATGGCCAATTACACCCGACAATCACAATCTAACCATATTAAGATTTACAACCGGGAACTACATTAATTTTTCTGCATAGGAGGAAGAAAATTTTTAGTACTTGCATCATGTTATATACGCAGCAATTTTAAGAAATATATTACGGAAGCTTTTCCACAAATGGTATTGGTACTAAAGCACTTTATGCAAAGATCAAAGGCATTTAATTAGCTTGATTTAAACATGATAGATATTAGTATGTCTTAGCACTAATTAATAGAATATCTTATTATTCCTAAAGTCATTTCCCTCCTGAATAGCATATTATGGCTAAATGATTCATGAAATAATGATCAAGTTATAGAGATGTTCCAAAGGTTATGTCCATTGTTATTTTTAAACAAATCACCGATAAAAGATATACAGATGAATGAAGCTGAAACGAAGGCAAAACCGTATGGTTCTCTGCGTCTATGTATCTAATAACATGTAACAGATACTAATCACTGGATCTTACAGTGGCTGAACTAGTGCTCTGAAAAAGAGACAATTATGTTCACTTTTCACAGACTGTACCTGACAAAAACGTCCATGGCAATATGTATAATATATGTTGTAACGTAACTCAGATATATGCACACACATGTAGATAAATATTTAAAAACAAGATATGTACACATATCTTCATCAAAACCTACACGGGAAGATTACCAAGCAATTTGACACTCATTACTATGATACTGTGTCTTTCTTGTCCATGCAC
The DNA here is from genome assembly GCA_964020975.1 of Hermodice carunculata. Taxonomy (NCBI): domain Eukaryota; kingdom Metazoa; phylum Annelida; class Polychaeta; order Eunicida; family Amphinomidae; genus Hermodice; species Hermodice carunculata. Next base: position 86,390,340 of record OZ026614.1, on the reverse strand, counting down.
ATTATTGTTGCTTAGTGCAGTGTAATACATGTAACTATTATGTCAACACTGACAGACATAACAGATGATATCAGAGGAGATATATGCTACATCAGCTGGGGTAAATAAAGACTACAGCATTATCAGGTTGACTACACAAAAATCACTACATAAACTACACTATATACTTTGCATGTAGTTATCATTAAATTTGACTGTTGGTGGCAAATGATTCTATTTTTAGACAGTCTTACGGTCTACATTATGTATGCTCTACTTCTGGAAATAATGGAAGAATGTCTACTACATAAGGGAATCTAAATAAATTACACTACAGCAATTATGACAGGATTAATTTTGTTTTACAAGATACTCACCACAGGAGATTTGCCTTTCTCTTTCTCCTTTCCCTTGTGTGCAACATCCTACAGAGAAAAATGATCAAATTACAAATACATTAACATACCTGAATATATCATATAAACCTCAAGCACCCACACCTGTTCTCTTTTTTCAAATTTATGGAATGCCTTTCAAGAAACGTTCAGTGTGAATAATAGTTGTCTATGACCAAGTGTTCCTCTTGGGTCTATGATGCTTTGTCAGGCTAGAAAAGACACAAAAACAAAACAAAAAAACAAAAAAACAAAAAAAAAAAAAAACAAAAAAAAAACAACAAAAAAAAGAGGACTGTGACAGTCCTGTGCTCAGCTGACCTTGCATGACATTTTCAAGGTCACCTTTGTTTCAGACCATCATTACTTTTGCTAACATGTACAAGTTCAATAGCTGGTTTTTCCTAATTTTCATAATGTGTTAAAAATCAGAAAATGACAGCACCACCATGTGCTGAACAAATTTGATTCATATCAAGTTTGTGTACACTCAAAACAAGTTTGAAGGAGATTCAACTTACAGTTTCGAGAGAAAATGCCAAGTAAAGCAAAAAAACACAAAAAGTTTTTAAAGCAAAGAAAAATTATTGCAGCCCAACTTGTTGAGCAAATTAAGGTCTACAGGTTTCCAGATGTGCCCCTATGCATCTTCAAAGCAGTTTCAGAGAAGAACATTTTAAGATTTTACCAAAAAATGAATAAGAAAATTCCTAAAAAAAATTGTTTGAAATGAATCTGGTTGCCGGTTTTGGAGAAGTTGAAAATGTGAATTTCCGATGTAATCCCCCTTTGACTTGCCTGGTAATCAATAGGAATGCATGTATTAACTGACAGGTACCAAGGCTTCCCCCAGGAAAGTCTTAAAGAACAGGGGGATTACTAAAAATAGCTAAAATTTAAAAAAAATTAAAAAAATAAAGCCCTAGCCTCCTATTCAATGTGGTGGGCAGACCAAATTTAAAGCACTAAATTTTTACGTAAAGCCCTAGAATTTTAGAGCTAGGTTATTGGGCTTTGCGGAAAACCCTGGCTGCCCAAATTGAAAAATGCATTAAAAATCAAAGATCTAGAGTATGACCACACAGAGAACACCTTTGTTTAACTCTCCCACCACCTACATTTCCATCATGTTTTTAGAACAATCTCAACATAGTTTTTGAGAAGTTGAAAATATCAAAAAAAAGTGCAAATTTGTTTCTGAAAAAACAACAGAGAAATCACAGCATCACCTGTTGAACAAATCCAGGTCTTGGGGGCACCAGAAGTGTCCCCACCCAGCATTAAAGCAATTGCCTTGGTGATTTCAAAGAAGATTTTATAGATTTTGACAAAATAATCTACAAAAATTTCATTTGTAAATTCCCAAATCACTGGTGCTTGACCATTAGAACAACTTGGTACATACCCACCCAAAGTACATCCCCACCAAGTTTGATGTGAATCTGAATGAAGGTCTTTTAAGAAGTCAAAAATGTAAGTTTCAATTGCAGTCCCCATTCACTTACATAATAATCAATAGGAGTCAGGGTGAGAAAATTTCTATGTCCTATTGTCTGGGACAAGTAAAATTTGTTGCAGGACAAGTGAAGATTCAGTACGATAGCATGTAAATGACTGGGGCACTCGTCCTTGGACAAGTATAACTAAGATGGAATTTTCTCGCCTGGGAATTAATGCGTGCATGAATTAACCCTTAGCACTCTGCCAGTATTTTGGTACACACAGTGTATACATGGTGTGCCACTGGGCAATTGTTTACTCATTTGCACAACAAGCAATATGCAGGATTGAACATGCAAGGGCTTTTTGATTATCGTAAAAAAAAAAAAAAAAAGTCCTAGATCCAATAATTTGTACGTTCATGTGTCATGTTCATCCTTGGAATTGGGGACATGCTGGGAGTACATGGAATTAGATTCCCACCAAGTTTGAAAAGAATTTGCCTTACAGTTTCTTGATGCATGGATGGTGATGGGCAGACGACCATAAGATCAAGCTCAGCTGACTGACTTGTCAGCTGAGCTAAACACACATAAAAACATTCTGGGGAATGAAAAAGGCACCTATAGAAGGTCGCATCTGGAAAAACAACATATGTCTAGAGCAGATTAAAATTTTCATCAATGACATTTACTCTAGTCCCTCCATATCCAATGCATAGAAATTGAATTTGCTGCAAATAACAGAAATTGCTATAGACCTCACCCCTTCCAGTTCAACATGCTGCAGAACACTACGAAATGATGAAAGTACAGTGGGTGCCAGTCCTGCCACAGCTTCACTTTTGCACTTTAAAATGTTTCATTTTTACTGCTAGTGTGTTCAAAATGGGGAAATACAAAAAAAAAGTAATGAATTTCATTTCTATACTTTTGTCACGTGCAAATTTAGATGAAGCCAAAAAAGTCCGTATTTCATGGTGAAAAAAAAACTCAAAAGAATGCACACTTTCAGATCAAATGAAACATCATCATCCCACAATGCACATAAAGACAACAGTGCATGAACAGCTTTATATCAATCTATATTAAGATCAAAGCCACATATATGCTTTTGCATCCAATACATGGAGTGTGCCTTTATATGCTTAAGATGATATTGACAGGAGTCTCTTTTTTTTTTATTGCCTTTATACACTGAAGATAACACTGACCCACATTTTTTTCAAGGTAAATTAAGGTCACAAGATCAACCAAAGGCAGTCTGGGAACCAAGCCACAGACAAGGCTTACACCTTGAAATGTATTTATATTATGAACATTGTTAAAATATAAATATTTTAAAGGGTCGTGGTCTAAAGCTTTCAAATTTGACTAAAACACAAAATTTCAGATAATTGTTCCAAAAATACTGTGAATTCACTTTATTTCGCTGTGTGTTTATTTTCGCTTATTTCGCTGATGACACAAAACCGTGAAAATAAAAGCACAGTGAATTATCATTTTAACATAGGTTTAATAAGAACTTTGTTCAAAATAGTGAAATTAAAATTTCAGTATAATGCCTGAATCCCCAAAACCGTGAAAATTAAACCACTTGAAAATAAGTGCATTCACAGTATTGAGATATGTGAAATGTTACCTGCAGACACAAATATAAAAGTAACTTCTTTCAAGTGAAATCAAATTTTGAAAATGCTAAACTTGGTATTTAAATACATTCTGAGGTCCTTTCAAGATACAAAAGGCTCCAAGATATATCTATACCACTGAACAGTTTCTCAGCTGCATAAGCATGTTATTTCTTTGTAAAATTTCCAGGATTTGATGAAGAATCTTTTGCACTTCAGTATATAAATAGCATCTGACCTTTCCTGGGTAAGAAAAGTCATGTGTTTTTCCTTATGACAAGTGAAAAAGATGCAGCACTTATCCAGAGACAACTAGACAATGATGAGAATTTTCTTGTCTTGCTACATACAAGCTTGTTGCATGTATATATATATATATATATATATATATATATATATATATATATATATATTAGAGCCTGACCGAACCTGAACAACAGAACCCGAGCTTACCAGGTTTCAGGATTGAAGTCAGGCTCGGGTTTGGCTTTTACAGTCACTAAATGTTCGGGTTCGGTTATCATTGTCAATGTTGGTAATAAAGTTAAATAAGAAGGTGACTGAGGTTACTTTTCGTACTTGTATACACTTTAAACAATGCAACAAACGCTACTTTGCAATTAAGAGTGTCACATGGGTTGCATTAATCGCCTGAATTACAACATTAACAATGGTAATGCCCCAATGCTAAAGGGTAACAAATATTAAACCCCTGTTTAACCCTTTCCCCCTCAAACATGCCAAAACCAGCTGGAGTTCAAATGTCGTCTGCTTCAGTGTTTTCAACTACTTTCAACACTCATGAAAAACAATTTGACTGAGAAATGTTCATGAGACTTATCAAGATCACATGCCCCAGGTCAACAGTTTTCCTTGGCATGGGTTGGGCACTTACTGCCCAACCCATGCCAAGGAAAGCTGTTGACTCAGTCTTAATCCAAGGGGGAAAGGGTTAAATAAAGTTTGAAATCAGCATTCTAAGATGTCTAGGTTTATTTATGGCATGTTTGAATTGCATATACCGAACCCGAACAGTGCCCGGTTCGGGATCGCTAATGTGTACCGAGTACCCGGTTTGGTTTCAAAATGCATGTTCGGTCAGGCCCTAATATATATGTCAATATAATAACAATCAGCACGAAAAGATGAAATTTTAATGGTGTATTTTACACTTTTTGACCATGTCCTTTGATAAAGTATACATGCTTTTCAAATTTTAACATAAGGCCCCAATACTTTTCAATCCATGAGCCCTGTTAGGTGATAGTAATATAGTTTATCATATTTTTTTTTTAATTATGGGGCAGGAGGGAGGGTTTTACTTTTACTTTTTATCCATGATTTATTCAAATATTTGATAAGAGCCTTGCTCTCGTCCACTCTGAGCCCCATCCAGGGCTTTATGATGCATTAGACATGCTTAATGTGAAGAAACAGCAAAATCTGTCGTTTAGTCGTTACCTCCCTCAAAGCTGTAACTGTTTGACATAAACTGTCTGACACGAACCTAAAGTTTGGCCAAACTAACCATGTTTCCTAACATTTACCTTCTCAGAGTTTTTACCAAATCACTTAAGCTGTCATGGTGCAAAGTTAACAACATTTCCTAACAGCAACAGTTACTTTCCTCAATGCAGCAGCTGTTTCACTTCAACTGTGTGATACCAAACAAAACTAACATTGCTTCCTAACATTTAAATTCTGTGCACGTGTTTTTACTTGATCACTTCAACAGCCAAACATGTACCAATTTTAACAACATTTCCTATCATTTACTTTTCTCAATCCCTTAACATAATTTCTTTCACTTCAACTGTGTGACACTTAGCAAGAGCTAACAATACTTCCTAACAATTACTTTATTAAACTCTTTCACTTAAACTGACAGCCACTTACCAAAACTACGTATTTGTTAGAAATTAATGTTGGATTTTAGTAAGTGATTGTCAACTTAAGAATTAATTCTGATAGTACCAAACGTTTAACATTACTAAAAAACTACCACTTGAAATATAGCTCATACGTGTATGTAAACAATATGCATTTTTTCAGGAATAACCCTCTCCCCCCTTGAAGCTAATAAAATGTGAACAGTCAGTGCTAGACAGAGTGAAGAGACTTCAGAAAATTGTGGTGGGGGAGATTTTTGTCATAGATATCTGATGGGTATGGGCAGACAGACGTGTATGGGCCATCCACATTCTATCAAAGAATAAAGAAGTACCAGAAAACGTGGGAGTCAAATCATGATATCGAGCTCAAAGTCCAAAGAGAAGCTGAGTAAAATGTTAGTCTGAGTTTGCCACACTGGATCTTGACACCAATGAGAAAATCATTGTCTGCAGCTCAGGAGTCTGCTACCCTGACACTTCCAGTATCGGAGTCGCTATGAAATAATATGACTTTACTAAAACGCAACTAAATGAACATCGACCTTGTTCCTCAAAGTTGGAAACTTATGTGATTTTAAGGAAAATAAAATGTAGGGGCAGCAGAAAATAAAGGGGCGGTCGGTGATGATAAACAAGTAATATTTTAAGGAGCCTAAGTGAAACAGGTTTCTCATCTGTACTTACCCACTTTTCCGCATTAATGTCATTGTCACTCCATTCTGGCCAGATAACAAAACGCTGTTGCCTGCGATCTCCAAGACTTGCTGCTATGGAAGCCGCCCTGTAAACAATCATACAAAACTTCGTTAAATCACTATTCATAGGCCTTGTTTTGCCACCATTAGGCCAAAATAATATACATGTGTTTCCCCTTCAGAATGGACCAAAACTTTTTGGGGCAGGTAGGGAGGCATAAAATTTTTTGTTCTCTCTTTTTTTTAAGGTGACAATTTGGGTGGGTTGGTATATTTTCTTTGTTAAATATTCCACAATTTTGGGTAGGTAGGCATTTTTAATTTTTGGGGGGGTTGGAAGTAAGTTAACAGGGGATCGGTAGGGGGTTTAGAGATCGGTTGGCCAGGTTAGGGGAAACAAACAATTGGGTTTTTTTTACAATGATGCAGTCTGTCTGCACAAGATCATTCCCACCTCACTAAGCTTTATTCTTAGTATAAAAAGAAACTCTATGTCACTTTGTCGGCTTTAGTTATAAACATCCACCAAAAGTAAAAGATGGAAACACTGAAACTAACTACATACTGGCATCATGAGAATAATCAAACAATTATACTCGGGCAATTTAGAACAATTATTAAAGCTACTAATGAAAAACAATTTTGACTTAAAGTTCAAATTTTTCAGAGACCCAAAAGTTAACAACTGTTCTTTACATGGAGAAATAGTTATCAACAGACGCCTTTCAGTAAGAAGTAAATGGCAAAGATCAATAAAGTAAGCTCTTTTCCAGAAACTGCTGACTGAAGACTGTAAAAACACTTTCTTTCATTAGCATTTCACAAACAAAATAAAATTTCAATGTTCCTTATAGCCATCATGAAGAGAGGTGCTAAAGATTGTATGTTTTCACATTCTTTCTGCTGGCATTATTTCCTCCAACATAGCTATGTGTTTATATATATATATATATATATATATATATATATATATATATATATATATATATACATGTATTGACAGGAGAGTACAATGTTCTTTTGATGTCCCATGCAGTGGGTCTCTCCTGTAACTACTTTAAGACACTTAGTTATGCTACTAAATCCCGAGCAACAACAAAATCTACGACATACTGACAACACAATATATTTTTTTTTAATTTGAAACCAGGGAGTATGCATCTAAAAATGCCCTTTTATCATTCAGGCACACTCTGTGTATGTAATGTGACCTGTATCAGTTGTTACAGCATATGCTTCATATTAAATGGAATCTGATATATATAATAATAATAATAATAATAATAATAATAATAATAATAATAAAAATAAAAAACACTAACCCCATCATTACCTCACAGTTCAACACTTGAATCAACTCAAATATCATGCATTCAATATATATTTGCCATATATTTGAAACCCTAAACAGTCTTCATATGTCCAAGGAATGAATTGAGCTCTACAGACTACCTTAGACAGCATACTGCACCCTGTCACTGAAATTTGAAAAAGTTAAGCCCAGTTCCCTGGGAACTGAAAAGTGTGGCAAATAGCAGGACTTCATGCTGGCAAAAAAAACTAACATCTTGTATCCCATTCTGTTCAATTGTACTGTTGAAGTCAACACTGAGCAATAATATACATGTAGTCCATCATACGAATCTTGTCTGCAACGATGTAGCAGGAGCGAAAACTTGTATGGGAAGACATACTGATGAGGTCTTTGGACCTTGGCAAGTTTGGGAAGACCGAGGGTCCAACTAGAACATGTAACCACAAGGTACTGGTCATGATGTATGCTCAAGGTCTCTCCAAAACTTGTGTGGTACCACCTGTGACCTACTTCTGAAGTTCTGTTGGATCTATTCTTTTGTGAATCAATCATTATAACTTCAACTTGAGAATAGTAGTTTATTACGATGCATCTTATGACTTCGTTCTGAGCTAGGCCATTTGTGATTATCCATATGCCCTCCCGTAGATTAGCTAGCTAAGTAAATCCAAAATATGAAAGCTAATATGTATACCAAAATATCTTTGTTAAGTGTAATGGAGCATCATACAATACTTATAAAAAAATTAGGTCTCAGAGATTATCCATCCATCATGTGGATTATCTTAATCCATGAAATCCCTGATCTTTAATACTGATAATTTTGTGTAATAAGGATCAAGACAATAAGCCTACTTTTTGACAATTCTAACTACAAAAAATGAAAGCAATATGTCAATTGCTCAAAAAGTGTCAAAACAGTGATCTGATAAATAAAGTAGAAATTAGTTTTTTTACAGGTTTTTGCATGTCATAGAAGAACCTAAATCCTTAAGGTATTGAGACTTCAAAGTTCAGTAACTTTAGTTCTAGTCAAAGATAACAGGCTTTTGCATGTAATAGTAGAACTTAAATCCTGAAGCCAGTGAAGGTATTGAAACTTGAAAGTTCAGTAACATTAGTTCTGGTCAAAGATATATATAGATATTTAAGTTTGAAAATGGGATCTTAGTCTGCATTTATCTAGATTGAAATCAGCCAACTATTGATTTAAGGCCAACTTGAATATTTTGTACCTGTCCCAATCATTGCATTTAAAGTTGAAAGTGCAAAGAGAACGGACTTGATGCAATTTTTTTTCTTTTGCTTGCAAGTTATCAGCGTTTATGAGCATGCCATCAAAACTGCTACACTCGACCACTTTCAAATGATACACAGATTGCAAAGTTTGATGAGGAAGCAGTGTGTGTCAGGCTGTCATCAACGTTTCATGTGTGATGACATCAATGATACGTCTGACTTTAAGTTCCACTGTCGGAGTAAAGGGATCCATCAAATAAATGAGGGGACGATATGACGTGAACATCGAACTTCGGCTATCTTTCATGAACAGTCCCTTCTCGGGTTTCTTGTGACAGTAGGTGCGTTACAATATAAAATGCACAATTTACAATGTCAACTAATATATGGAGCACTTATCTGATATTTCACGTAAAATTATTACAACTGAAACGTGTTATTATTGACACTGATGAAGATTTACAAATGGCTGCCATTTTGTTTCTAAGCAAGTATCAACATAAAGTTTGCACGCTACACTTACTCCTTGTTACTGGCTGACCCAGCTCTTGTTGACGATGGCGTTTTCTTGGCTGGCTTTGAAGCCATTTTGCTGTGTACTTAACGAAATTTTGCACCACTAATTTTACAAAGTTGATAACAATTTTAGCGCCTGTTGCCACGAGCCGAAGGTCATCGCATGGAGTTCGTCACGCACGCGCAAAACAAACTTCCTGATCATCACAACATTCTTCATCCACCAGAGGGCATCGGCATGATTTTGTCTGTCACACCGTTGCGTTCGAGCACCTAGCTGTGCCCTCATGTTTTTTCCTCTGTCCATAACATTTTCGTTTGTATTCTACATTCCTCTCTGATATGGCTGCGAGTAGATGGGTGGTTAATAAAAGTGTTGGACATTGAAAAATAAATAAATGAGACTAAAACTATTGCGTAAATCTCAAAGTGTTACAATTTAATGGTATGACAGTGCTTTCCAGTTGAAAGAAACTGCCTATATTATTTATTGACTCTAACCATGGAACTAGTATCAGATGGTAGGTCCATGCTCTAAGTTACAGCAATCCACGTCAAACCCTCATTTAGTACATCTGTATTTTTCATGATATTTAAAATTGGGGTCCTGTTAATTTTTGGTTGCAGTAAATGTGCATAGACGAAAACACAGTATAAATTCATTGATATAATAGTCATTTTTAATTTTATGTATTTTTTTTTTCTAAATGCATGTAACTTCGCCAACTTTTTCGGTTATGAAATTTCCAATTTGACTCGTCATCCATCCAAATAATTAAAAGATTTTATTTTTTATACCATAATACTTAATTCGAATATCAAAACTTATTTTCCCTAGCTATATACTGTATAGGACAGGTTAGCATTCCCAGGTTTACAATCAGCATATTAACTTTAAACCACTTAGAAACCATATTGGGCTTCAGACCTCAGATTTATTTGTCATTCAATTTGTGTATGTTTGAAAATAAACAATAAATTCTTTGGTCAGTAGACCTAATATTTGACTGATTGCACTTTTAGTGGACTTGTGTGTCTGATGAACAATTCTAGTGAAACTGTCGATCGCAATAGAAGTTACTTGATTTGATATAATCATTGATGTCGTTATTTTTAATTCATCACAGCTAAAGTATTTTCCGTCATGGGCTTGATCGATAGAAATATGAAAATAGAGATATAAGTAGTATATGTAGTTGTATATTCTATTATACCAGACACAGACACAATACAATCAAAACTTAAAACGCTGAATTAGGCTATGCTGTCCATGGCAAAAAGTTCCGAAAGAGTACATGTATATATATATATTATATATATATATATATATATATATATATATATATATATATATATATATATATATATATATATATATATATAAAAATATATATATATATATATATATAAAATATATATATTATATATATATATCTTGACCCAGTTTAGAAGTAAATACAGATAATAATATTTTTTCGCTTAAATTCGTAGGCCTAAATGCTATATGTAATGAGGATATAATAGCATGAAACTTGCAATGAGTGAATGTGCCTCTGACCAAAGTGAGATAAGAAGCTACAAAAGCAAATTTGCTTCAAAGCAAATCTGTCTATGTACCTCCATGGGGAAGTTGTTGCCTGGTACATTCAGACTGAAACTGGAGGATCTACATTCGAGGAAACATGACATTTAAGAAAAACTGTAGCAAAATGAGGCTCTTTGGTATGAAAAAAAAAAAGATGCACTAATGGGTCATTGTTAAACCCATAGCATGGACTGATCAATGACAAAATGGTCGCCACATGGTAGCATAAAGTCGTCATGTGTGACATAGAAATAAACAGCAAATCCTGATGTACATATACATGTACATGTAATTGACTGCTGATGACAGATCATGATTTGTTGTATGTTTGGTCTATCACAAAATGTGCTGCTATTGTTGCTCCTAATTTTTTTGTATTAATTTTACTTTACTGGTAGGGCCACACACAGTTCTGAGGTTCTATCTTTAGTGGCGTCTGAAAGCTTAGCTCTGGAAAAAATTGATGATGGACAAACCTAGGGTGTGAAGTCGGAATGGCACACCTACGCATAATAGATTTGAAGATAGATATTCAAAATTTAAATTTTCAAGCACCCTAAAAGGTGTACATGTAAATCCAAATTCTACAATTTTTGTTTGTGATGCATTGGATGTGCCTACAGAACAAACCTAAAATTTCAAGTTGGGGTGGCACCTCTACCTATAATGGGTTTGAAGATATGAAATATCTAAACTTTTCAAGTGCTTAATTGCCATGAATTAGTATTCTGTAGCTTTTGTTTGAGGTTCATTGGATGCGCCTACAGCGCAAACCTATGAATGGAAGTTGTAATGGCCCCTGTACCTAATAGTTTTACAGATACTCAACATTTAAATTTCCAAGTGCCCCTAATTAGCATAAATTGAAATGTTACAACTTTTATTTCTGGTTCATTGGATGCGCCTACAGCACAAACCTATGAATGGAAGTTGGAATGGCACCTCTACCAATAATAGTTATGAAGATATGCAACATTTAAACTTCCTCGTGTCCTAATTAGCATAAATCAAACCCCCATAACTGTTATTTGTGGTTCATTGGATAAGCCTACAGCACAAACCTACGAATTGAAGTTGGAATGGCACCTCAACCTATAATACGGTTGCAGATATTCAAGACTCAAAAGCTTCCAATGGCCCTAATTTGCATAATTGTGAAAACTGTCACTCCTCTTTACAAAAAGACCAGACTTTTTGAATGGAAGTATAGTCATGTCAAGTTTGGACGTAAAATAGTGTTCAAAATATTAATTGTAATTTATTTGCATGATGTTAAAAAATGTGTCTGTTCAATATCAAGGCGCACAACTTCACTAGTAGGCGTACGTTTCTGTGAAGTTTGGAGTTTCTGTGTACAACAGTGTCTGAGAAACTATCTGGATAAAATTTGGCCGTAAAGATTAAGAAAGAAAGAAAGAAAGAAAGAAAGAAAGAAAGAAAGAAAGAAAGAAAGAAAGAAAGAAAGAAAGAAAGAAAGAATGTGTGGTTTATCGTTACGTCAAAAGAACATCCGAAAGGTTTGCGTCATTAACAAAAAGTGCACTTCCATCCATGCCTTTAAAACAGCAATACATGCAACAATAAAAGGAGTGGAATGTTATGTTATCAAATTACCAAGTACTTGTAAAGATCACAAGTCACAGTCTCAAGTTCTAGCTAAGGTGGACATGTCAATGCACCAGATCCATATCAAAATGGTGCTTTGAATTTAAAACATGCAAAAGACATATATACCAGCTCGGCTACCTGTTTGACGGTGGGAGAGGAGGGAAAGATTGTAGCTTCATGCATCAGGGAGTACATGGTTGTACAAAGCTTAAGACTGTAAAGCAGGAAAGTGACAAGATAACATGCTTCAATCAACAGATAAAAATTGTTGACCATCCATGCAGCACAAATGTTCTTTCATGATTGCAAATGAAAGCATGCCATACAGCACCAGAACAGTCCACTAACTTGTACTGTCGTTTTCTAACATGCATTCATGAACACGCTGATAGGCACCAAAAAAAAAAAAAAAAAAAAAAAAAAAAAAGACAAAAAAAAAAACAAAACAAAAAAAACAAGCAAGTGTAATTAATCAAGACAAAACTTCTGTATGACTCTTCATTCAGTCATAATTTGACAAGTGCTAAGACTAAGGCTTCATCTTTACCCACCGGGTTACGTGTTTAAAAAGCGAGACCACACTGGCACTGTAACATAACACAGAAGATAGCAGATGAGATACACATATACTTTTGAGAATACCCACCATCCAGCTGGAATGAATCCAGGGCCTCTGCGTGTAGAAATTAAGGGGGTAAAATCATTATCATCAATAATCACCATCATCATCAGCAGCAGCAGCAGCAGCAGCAGAAACAGCAGCAGCAGCAGTAGCAGCAGCAGCAGCAGCAGCAGCAGCAACAACAACATCAACAACAACAGTAGCAGCCAGCAGCTGCAGCAACAGGGCCTTTAGCAACCACAGCATCAGCGGGGGTAACAGCAACAACAGCATCAAAATATCTAAATGCCTGATTCAGAACATGTAATTTCTACTTTAGTTATATCCATGCTAAACTTAATCTTGAGGACTTGAATATCACTTGATCACCACCCTGTACACAATACTCTAGCCAGAGGAGACCTCCGTGCTTTGTTTGTGGCATGTTACCACAGGATGTATACTGAAATGATCACAACCATGCGAATCATTGTGCCTCGGGAACTTCTAGAACTCCTGTCTCTCTGTTCCGTCACAACGATACTGACTTTTCATGCTTGCCTATCTAAGAGTATTGATTTTTTTTTAATCTTTCTTTTTTTGCTGCATTGCGGTACTCTTGTTTTATTTATTGCAAGAAAGATACATATATTGGTCTCCGCTTGCTTCCCAATTAGCGTATATTTGTTACATGATTTCGTTTCGGGAAAAACAAAAAGCGCTTGTATTTGACGAAGTAATTTTGCATGAATCGCGTCACAAAACTGAAGCACCGAAACAACTCATTTCCTTGTATAATGTATTCACACAAATATTGCTCATATATATATATATATATATATATATATATATATATATATATATATATATATATATATATATATATATATATATACATACATATATATACATATATATATGAGCAATATTTGTATATATATATATATATATATATATATATATATATGAGCAATATTTGTGTGAATACATTATAAAAGGAAATGAGTTGTTTCGGTGCTTCAGTTTTGTGACGATTCATGCAAAATTACTTCGTCAAATACAAGCGCTTTTTGTTTTTCCCGAAACGAAATCATGTAACAAATATACGCTAATTGGGTTAAGATAGGCAGTTTAGATCAGACACCGACAAGATATTTATCCATCAATTAGGCAGATTTCGATGATGTTTATACCATTAAATTCCTTCAAATTGTGTAAGCCTTGCCCTGGTTGTCGCCAACACCAACTTTATTTTGCGTTTATTGTTATTTCAAATATTTGTTTTTGCGTAAAACAACTTAAAAAATCTCTCTAAAAGGAGATCCGATTTCAATTCATTAACTTGTCTAGAAAAGTATCATGGACGCTTTTATCATTAGTGCGCCAGTATTATCGTGAATATGAAATATCCGCAAGGGGATTGCCTCTAGAATGGAGACAAAAAAGAATTTTAACAACTTCGATACTCCATTCCTTTGACCATTTACTGAAGCTCATCGGCGTCAAGTTACTATCACTTTTAATCTCGCAGTAACTTTTTATCTTACAATAAAGACTTTTCTCGTCATAACAAGAAAATGCGACAATAACTTTTTTTATTGTAATGACTTTTTCTCATTAGAAAGGTGTATATATATATATATATATATATATATATATATATATATATATATATATATATATGTGTGTGTGTGTGTGTGTGTGTGTGTGTGTGTGTGTGTGTGTGTGTGTGTGTGTGTGTGTATATATATATTAGTTGGCCATAACTGTAATACTGTTCATTGTATTGATATGGACCAAATAAACTTGGTATGAAGAGAATATCTTTCTGGAAACGTGTGTTAGCTAATGTGACCTCCCAAGATCACAGGTCAAGGTCATTTGGCCTTTCGAAGATTTCCCACCTACTGCTGAACATACTTCATGTGGATAAAATATACACACAGTGGTAGTTGTTGGAAATATTACAAAGTTACATATTTAGATCATAACTTGATCCACGCTCATGATTAAGCCCATAGAAATTTCCCATCTAATTTGCGAAAATGAAAAGTTAAAGATCCGATGTGCCCAAATATTGTCGTTTGACAGAAAGAGTACCCACCATGACAAAAACTGACATCGTGCAGATGATTTAGAATCATGACTTTTTTTTTAACGGTGAGTCAACTGAAATCACAAAAATGTTAACTCTGATAACTTACATCAAATAGGGAAGGCCCTGATCAACTGGTTCAGGTTTTACCTGAGTAAGGAATAGCTGATGTACTTTTGTTACTTGGAAAAAATTCTGTACACAATTCCTGAAGCTTGATGTCATTTTTCTGAATGGTATTTAATATTGTATGCTCAAACATAGCTAGACACAAAAATATAAATTCTGCAGTTTTTGCCTGCCGTTATTTGTGCCGTGGATCTTTTGAATAGATAGGTTTTGACTTGCCTGCTAAACGACTTTTCTTGCTTCGCCGAACTGGTGAGAGGGGGCAGTGAGTAAGTGGAGCCCCGTAACCAGTCGCTACGCAGCCAAGATTTTGACTGACAATATGCAAAACATCCCGGGCATCTTTGTTTTGAGAAGCGATTAAGTCGACTCAAACTACGTGTTCCACCCTTACACTGGAGATAATTATTTGCAGACACTATTGCATTACAATACCAGTGGGTGTTTTACCTGTTATTTATCTATAATAAATAGATATATACAAATACAGTACTTTAATATTGGTAGCTTACTGTATTGTTTCATATCACTGAAACAATGTAGTAACACGGGTAAACTGCAGTAAACATGAAATCAACATTGCCTGTGTAATTGTTGATCGTAGAGATGGCAAAATCACATAGGACATGGTAACGTTTTAGCTTTGACCTTTTAAAATAAAATATTTTCAAATCAACTGCCACAACTTGCCAACAAATTGTCGTAACGTGCAGATAATAAACATTAACTTATTGAGAGCTGCATTAGCAGAACAAAGGTAAATTTTGCACGAAATGTGCTTACTCTTTAAAATACATCACTGATTTCATCACGAATTGAAAGACCAACAATGAATTTCCACCTTTATACTTGCGGCTTATTTTACTTCCAATGTGACTAAGTCATGTTACCAAATTTTGAAACGACAATGCTTCACAGTTACCGAAAAGTTATGATTTTTGGGGTGGAACGTAACAGACGCTTAGCTTTACTGGACTAAAATTGCAAACGTCAAAGAACGGCAACTCAGCACAGGGACGGAAGTGACTGCGAAATGGGGATTTGGTGTCTGTTTTGCAAAATTATTTACAGTTGGGCCATCAAATCCTTTTTACAGCTAGCAACAACCCACTCAGATATGCATATACAACAAACAAAATGACAGAATGAGGTTTTGGGAGATTTCAAGATATCGTATATTGATAATGGTGTTTACAGTGGTGCCAAATATTCTTATTTAATGGTTTACTGCTCAGTATTAACATCGATATTGTATCCTAAAGAGCACGGCACATTAATCAGACGTCGTGAATTAAAACTGTCACTGTCATTGCATTGGCTGTGTGTGTAATGCACAATTTAAGGCAATATGTCCGTTCCCGGTTGAATTTCCAAGGAAAGAAAATACATTGTAAAACGGTCTATTTCGGTACTAGCAGTTCAGAAAAATGTAAACAAACTCGCACAACTCACGGCATACCTGCATGTATACTAACACAATATCATGATTTTTTTCTACCTAGTGTATGATTTTATTCTGGTAGTATAACTATGACTTTTTAAGTTACTTCCGAGACAATGTCACGTGTATTTGGGAAATAATTCGGCATGTTTATGTACTCAACGAACCCATGAAGGTTCTTGTAATGAACAAATAAAATGAATTTTGACCTTTCAGAAAATATTTTGATTTGCTGATTAGTACCTGTATCATACTATGTGCACAATCATGCTTGTTGCATATACTCATTATTGTTTTAAATCAATATGCTCGCGTGCATTCCTGTACATTTCTGGACACAAAAAGGCATTTTAAAATGTAAATTATGAAAACAGTCTTGAATAATAAAACAAAAAAACGGAAACAACCTCTCCTTGTGCGTCATTGCTAGCCCATCTTCTGGCGTTGGAGACAGGATCTCTTCTCTTGACGGTCTGTCCCCACCAGTTAGCATCGTTGAACCTCTGCGATTACCTTCAGAAGATCCTGATCGTCTTTGCACGGCTTGGCTTGGTTCTTTCTGGAACGACTCCTGATGCAAAGGTTTCGTTGTCGTAATTGTAATTTCCTCTGGCTCTTCTGGATCGATGGGAATGGATGGGTAAATGTGAACTGTTCTGTAGTATATGTCTCCTTCTTTGGGAGTATAAGGATCCAAGGTCCCAGGGCCATCTTTGGAGACTTTATCCTTGACAGAAGTTTGTCTTGTGCCGTCTTTATCATGTTTATTGGAGCTCTGTCGTCCGGAAGTTTCTTTGCCTGCGCCTCCGCGTCGTTTTTCTACAACGTTTTTCAGCTTAGCTGCAGCTGTTGACCCAATATTTCCCGATATAGAAGATCCTCTACGCCCAGACATGATTATTCCTTTTCACTGTTTACATTTCTTGCACACTTTACAAAATTACTAAGCCTCAGTTTCATCCTACAAACAATGTTTATGATACACTAATTTCGACTGAATGGGTCCACAACTGACAAAAGATACACAGTGTTGCTGTGCGAGAACTTGAGTAGACTTTACGCTAATCGTGTGGCAATTAGCAAATGTATGAAATTATCACATCGACAAACCTTTTCGTTGAATAATGGTCTCACAATGTTACCTGTGGTTGCAAACTGACAGGCTCACATACACTACCAAACGATGCGTTCCAGGATGTCATGACAATGAGCCAATGTTCTCGTATTATCCAAATATTGGATTAAAAATCCAATTTGTCCATGTATAGCAGGCGAAATCATCTGTTTTGATGACAAGATTAGTCACCGTGAAATCCCATATTCAACTCTCTGCCTTACTCAAGCGATGTAAATCCATTTTGAATTCTGAGCCGTTACACCTTGAATATTCAAACTTGCGTTACACGTTATCTGTGAACATTCCAACGAGACTTGATTTGAATAAATATCAACTGGCAGGTCAAGATCGCAAAGATGTGTACCAATTGAACTTCAGACGCAGCTCCGTTATTCCTACAGTAAAAAAAATCGCTTCAGGTAGCCCCAAAGGTGGACGACTTTGTATATTTACCTATGGTCAGTTCGTAGGTAAGATAGCTCTTTCGTGATGAACTTCCCCTAATAAAGTTAAGTATCCTATTTAGGCCACTCCAAAGTTCAAGTTAACTGAGTTGTCCACCTATAATACGATCCCAGTGATATCAGAACACCTCATGAGCGCCTCTCACACTGACCGCCAGTTCTGCACCAGCTGGTTGCCTAGTTTCCCAATGTCTCAATATATGCTTTTAGTTTTGACCAATCCTGAAAGCGTTCCCAATGTGGAAGACGTTCCTGTTATCTCTAGGTGCACTTTTAACATAGTCAGAGAGAGTCGCCGGTACTTTGTTAACAACACTGTAGAAAAATTGGTTAGTTTTCGTTTAGTTTGAGCACCTAGTCTTGTGCATCATGTACATGTATCACCAGTACTGTTTACGCCTCACGAGATCTCCAAGACAGGCCCTAGCCGACAGTAAGTTTTATCTATTATTCATATCAGAATGTTCTTGAGCAAATGACTGTTAATTCTTTACTACTCACTTTAAGTAAGTACCAACTATAAAGCCGCAGAAAACTGCCTAGTTGTTTTCAGAACTCGCACAATAAAAGCTTTACTTTTGTTATGTCTGCAAATTACCAATATTAGCTAAAAGCTCTCCCGAGCACGCCGGGTTCACTTATACAATGTTTCACTTCACATGCATGTGTTCACAAACTTTTGTTCTGCTATATATCTTCAATGGTTTCCATTCTGCTTGAATACCCGTTATCAGGTTTTCTGCTGGGCCACCGAAGGGTCCTTCACAAGAAAGCAGTAAAATAAACAGTTGACATTTTAGACTTATGGGGTTCTGAGAGTGTTGACACGGTCGAAGTACTGCACTAGACAAGTTTCCTGAGCTTCTCATGATTTCATTCATAGTTTCAACAAGTTTATTGGAACTGTAGCTGATCGACTTGAGTTTTCTTCCTTCTGGCAATTATCAAACTGGTGGCAATGACATAACGCTGTATTGATTGACCCGTATTCGAGTAACAAAGTGCAACCGTAGCATGGTCCGTCATACAACTGCATCAACAGTTTTGCTGGACTAATTTTATGCTGGACAGCGAGACAAGGAAATCTGTTAACTTTGGATATATCATGAACTTTCTTCAGATCATACTGTAAAACCCAAGATTCGATCAATGGGGTGTAAACATTCTTCAGAATTATTGGCGGCCGTAAAACGGTTTCCAAAAGAAAAGTGTTAAAACCATCACCACACAGTCTGTAAGAAGATCATAAGGCAACAATTCTCTCGTTTTATTTTCACTGTTAAGCGTCCAGCTTACCCAAAGAGAAATTGTGCACCCAGGGTATATTTTCCCAATGTGCAGAACATTAAGGCAACAGCTGATTGCACCAAATCATGTAGAAACATCATTTTATATATAAGTGCCATATGATTGAGGGAAAAGGTTAAGATATATTTGTTTTACTTTTTTTCCAACTAGGGTATGATTGTTCTGATGCTTTTCCACAATATGTACATCAATACATTATCAAATACTGCTTCAAAATACCGTATGACTGCTCTTTTTTCAGAACTTTTCTCAAAACTGTATGTACCATTATTCGAAAAATTCATTCTATGATTCCTGACGTTGCCTTTATTGGGACGACAGAAGCCACACTGTCCGTATCCAGGTCTTGTCTTCATAGCAGCCGCCACAGGCTTTGTTATATGGTCGATCCTTTTAAAGTCTACCAAGCACGGGAAAAAAGTTGTCATACACACACGACTTTATCAGTCAAGAAATTTTAAGATGCCTATCTGTCCTGGCCATTTTATGTAGTTCGCGCGTGATATTAACCGCTGCGTTGATAACGCTGAAGACCATTCTTTGCTGGCAGACGCCGTTGGTCCAATGTTGGACCAAATTGATGCAGTGTCAGTGCGTTGACTGAACATTCAGCAGAGTCAAACCTCGTAAAACCCGGTAAATTGTTGGCTACGCTGCTGTGTGTTACTGCATACAAAAGCTCGCCGTTTATGAGGGGATAAGCTGGAATATCAACAAACTGACGCAAGCATTTGCTTTTAAAGTTACACTACACCCTATATCCCTACCCCTGTGCGAAAAACAACAACATAGTTTCAGAGATATGCCGTTTACAACAGGAACATGCCCACAGAGTATATATGTAAGAATAGTACAACTGAAGCTGTGTGGACCAAGACGATTATATTGGTCAAATATTAGTTTTAAAATGGAACAATGTTGATGATGACATGGTGTCTTTCCAACCAAAATGTCACATTTTGATGTTCAGCCAACTTTCGCTGTAAAGGTGTCTTGACTGCACTTTTAGTCAAGAATGCACATTGACAACATTGATGTCTCAACTGCTTATGCAAATCACAGAATGATGTGTTTACTTACATAAATTGCAATTTACTTTTCAGAACCAGATTTGACAGGTTGCTACGTCATCCGTGTTGCGTCCCAAGGTGTATTTTGCTAGCGAGATGACATCCTCTTTTGGCTATACTATATATTATTGTTGCATCAAATTGGTTTCACTTTCAAGTAAATCTGCCATTTAACTCTGGGAATTTTTCTGCTTTTGTTTTCATGAAGTAGACATGACATTTTGATACCGAGATGTACCATACCCCTGCTGGACAACGTTCATTTGCTTTTACAGAAATCAGGACAATGGACAACAGCAAAGTGCTGTTAAAGTAACACCAAATTTATCCATTTTTATACGCAGGACCATTACCCAATTTCAGCCGCCATGTTAAGATTTTAATTAACTTGGTGATGTTATGTGCATTTCTAAGACGACAAGTTTTAAGAAATAAAATTTATTTTTAGACAACTTTTATTTGTTCTCTGTCCCATGTTCAATACATATTATATATAATGTTTTTGTTGAGTTACACAAAAAAAAAATATTTTATAAGTAGGAACGTGTTTTTTTAGAGAGCGATATGATTTTTTGAAGTTTGCAGTAAAAAGCATTCCATCGAAAAGTAATCTTTAATAAAAAAAATCCACAGATGTGAATATTTGCTATAATTTCACGTTGTCACTCTTTGGCTTCATGTCAAGAGCGTCATATGCATAGAAAGCAACCACGAGACAGTGAATTTCTGCAGCGCTAGTGCTATCGGAGACATGCATGAGTGTCTGACGCCTTTCACTGTGCCAAAGCACGCTGCCTTGCTACCTCATTTGACACCAAGCAAAAATCGCTTGCCGTAACACGACAGTACATATAAACAGACTTGTGCATAGGAAAGAAGGCGGCTTTCTGCAAACACATTGATTACCATTTATATGACCACTTTTAACTTTTGGCTACCTGTCGACACAAGGCACTGGACACAAAGAATCTCTTTAAGATGGTAACCAGCGGTAATGCGTAAATATTTTTCAATTTACTCTGCCACTTTCTTGGGCAAATATAGA
Source organism: Hermodice carunculata (assembly GCA_964020975.1). NCBI lineage: Eukaryota > Metazoa > Annelida > Polychaeta > Eunicida > Amphinomidae > Hermodice > Hermodice carunculata. The sequence continues at coordinate 86,368,776 of OZ026614.1, read as the reverse complement.
TGAATACCACTGCGTTGTCCACCTAGTTTTACTGCATGACATTAAAAATCTTACAAAACAAAAGTAGCCCACGGCAGCATTTGGTCGTCAGAGGAAAATAACTAATCGCTATAAACTGTTTATTGTTTTGTATATATGCTGCAGATCATAATGGCCATACATTTCTTCATGGTCAAAATACTCTAGTCAAACTCTTGACAACATTATTTGTGGAGATAAGTGCCTTCATAGAGGCAGACGTTTCCATAAACGTGAGAACTTCAAAAACAGTCTATATATCTTGGCTTTTTTTGTGCTTTGTGATAACGTTTATTTTTTAATCCAAAAACTACATGTGTGCTACATATATATGACACAAAACTCACGAATGTGACTTGCAATCCTCAATGTTACACTGAAAACAAATTTTTATCCATCTCGATGTGAGACAAATACCATCGATTATGTATAATAAAGGTCATTTTCAAGAATTATAATGATTTTAAAAAATTGTTAAATGAAAGGAAGACCAAAAAAAAAAATCAAACATGATTTCCCTTTCTGGCATTTACAGGGTCAAAAATTTAAATTGTGAAGAAATGAAATTTGACCATCTGGAGCGTAAACACAACAGGTTTGTGTTTGATCATCAAGCAAAAGTTACACCGTAACTTATTTATCCTTTCGCATTTGAAAGTGCCGCTGAAAATGTACAAAAATCTGCACGATCAAAACTGTATCATGGCAGCGTAGGACCATTCAGACCAGCAACCTAGTCACGATAATCCTGTCCACTAGAATTGAGACTAAGTAAGCAGCTTTCCTTGGCGCAAGTTGCGCGCAACCCACGCAAAGAAAAGCTGTTGACCTGAGTCATGTTATTTTGATAGGGGTCATTTACAATCTCATTCAAACCATTTTGAATTACTGCTGCAATTAGTAAAAACTATTGAAGCAGACCGTTGACCATCGACCGGTCTTGGAAAAGGGTTAAAGAACAGTTTTAGCCGCTTTACGTACAACGCTCCCGGTGAAGCTGTTCACTGGAGGCGCATCATGCAAATGGAGTTCCTCTCACACATTCATACAAAACTTTGATGGAAGCGAAAGAGGGAAGGAAAAAAAGGGGGGAGAAGAAGACATTGGGTCTGATCGTTGTCGACCGTTTGCTCTGGAAAGTGTTAAAGCTGTTCTTCTCGTCTTCGGCAAAGCAACCATGATCCATGGTATCAGCAGAAGTCATGTCATATGGCAACGCCGGAAATTGCAGAATGAACAAAGGACTGGACTGGAATGCTTTCGCTAGAAATACATCATTTGTCTGCATTTTAATCATAAATACGATATTGACTGACTTATAACACCTGATTTTAAACGGTTACAATCAGTATGCTAGTGCCCTTTTTTCGCGAGAATAAATAAAACCTTTATAAATATAATTATACATTTAATGTTCCATATCGAACATAGAAATACCTGCAACTTAATTTTACCCTAAGGTTTCGCACAGGAGTTCCTTTATCAAAATTGCTTAGAGCCCCACTGCCAAAATTGTAACGTTCCTATTTGGTGTATATACAAAGCACGATGGTACAATACAAATAACTTATCAGCAAAACTCTTGTTAATGTACAGTTGCACATAATATAACAATACAACGCAACGGAGAGACATAAGGTGTTGTGCATGTACAGGATTCTTTTGCGTTGTAAATATGAATATGCCTCATAATCAAAACTGGTTCGTGGATTAAGAAATGAATATGACACTGTAACACGCTAAAGTGGGCAATGTATGACAAAATAATCAAGGTCACAAAAATGGTGCGTCACAAAAATGGAAAATGCTAAATACACAACGACAGGCATTTCATTAGTTTTAGCGAGCGTTTCGCCATCTGAACAATTTTACGCGGATGATATCAAATTATTCACAAAACTCATTTTCACGGGCGTTACACCCGATGTGCTAGTAATCTTTGGCTACTAGCTATGTTGATCAAAGTGTGACACGAAGTAACGAATGTTCGTGCCCCTATCTGAACAAGAGAGCTTATTTGCCAGTTCCGTGCAGTGCTCTCACAGTCCTACATTATTCTTGCGCTTGGTGGACATTTTGTGCACAAAGTCAAGCCCATATCCAATATATTAATGACAGAAAGACTTATTGAGTATGCAACACAAATTAGCCAAGAACTACAGAGTATTGAATGAGAGTCTAACCCTGCATATTGTACACGTCAGCTATTTGGCCGCCGTGTGGTTTTACAGTTGGGAAAGGTATGCTTTATTGCATGACTTCGTGGCAGACATGGCTTCATGGCAGACCACCAACCAGGATGTAGGTGATCATATGAAACATGTTATCCCAAAGGAAGGCAACTTGAGAACGTATTGAGAATATTATGTCAGATGATCAATCTGACAGCAACGTACAAAGGATATGAAACAAGATCACGTGAAGGCCAAATCATTTGTGCATGGTGATATCTGTATTTGTTTATTAAAGAACAAAAACTGAGAATTTTTTTTTCGTATATCACCAAAATATAATAAATGTAATCTAGGGAGCCCGGCAAGATTAAATGACCTTGGTATCAGAATGATTGCTGATTTGTAATCAGTATAGAACATAAAAGTGGGTCACTATAATATTTGTTAGGTAGGATGGAAGACAGAACAATAAGAGGCAGGACAAGGTAGATGAGTTTCGTGTAAAACTTGATACGTACAATGTAAAATTTTGAACGCAGACATGCCAACGGTCCCTCATCATACAGGGCAATCCTTAAAATTATCTGAAAATTTGACCAATTTACTCTGTGTGTGTGTGTGTGTGTGTGTGTGTCCCACATCAAATTTCAGTATTTGCTGCTAAATTCTTTGTTAATTATTTTGTGTCCCTGATGGTCTTGGCTACTTGTCCCTGATACTCTGACTGTTGGCATCTTTGTGTAACCATGGATCTACTATATTGTAGCTCCATGGTGTAACGAACGATCGTTCGTGGAATGCTTCAGACGACAAAGCGTGGGCCTGTTTGATTGTCATACTCCTGCGCATGCGTACCTTTATGCTGTGTTTCTGCATTGCCTGCTGAACAGACCACGCTGCGTGCGTACGTGTTCCACTCAGTGCATAGTTGTCAACATTGAGAGAAAAAAAAGAGGTAGATTTGGTGAGGTAGGACCACAGGATGCGCCTAAGGCGCATCCACTCACTAGGGGGGTCCGGGGGCACACACACACACACACACACACACACACACACCGGGAAAATTTTGAAAATCTAGGTGTTCGATCTCTGGTGCATTTTGGTGCATTTTGGGGGGGGGGAGGGATATGGATGGACTTTTTATACTCCAAATTTGAGGTCTCAAAGTTATTTTTTTTCCTATTTAATGAACATAAAAATCACAGAAAATTATTGTAAATAGTAGATATGACATGTTACTTGTTATATTAAACATATCATAAATGAGAGAAGAAAAATCCCATGTTTCAAATCAAAAGGAAATCACTTCAACAAAATTTAAAAGTTTATGAATCTACTCCCAGAGGGCATTACTGAGCCTCAGCTGCCTGGGGTTGTGTATTTCCATTACTTTCCACTGTTATTTGGAGCTTAATAACTTTCAAAATGAAATGTGTGCAAAACCTCTAAATTTCTCATGGTAAAACTTTCTATAAAGGTAAAATAGGGCTAGAGTTGTGTATTCCCATTGGGTTCTATGTTAAAGTAACCCTTGATGATTCTGGTTACCCTTGCAGCTATGATGGTAGAATTTAGAAGATAAATAATACTCTTCTAAATTCTACCACCATAGCTGCACGGGTAGCCAGTATCATTAAGGGTTACTTTAACATAGAACCCAATGGGAATATACACCTCTAGCCCTCCTGAACTTTTGTATATTTGGTTGTTTATTCAACTGAATACAGTCACACACTGTTGCCAATAGGAAAGGTCACAATTAGCAAGTGTGTATATTCAGTTGAATACACAATCAAGTACACAAAAAATCTGGAGGGCTAGAGTTGTGTATTCCCATTGGATTCTATGTTAAAGTAAACCTTAATAAAACTGGTTATCCTTGGAGCTATGATCATCGAGTTTACAAGACTATTTTACCTCTATGGGAAGATTTACCATGTGAAATTTACAGTTGCTACATACATTTAAATCTTCCCATAGATTTAAATGTATGTAAATCTTTCCATAGATGGTAAATCTTTCCATAGAGGTAAAATACTCTTGTAAAGTCATTTCATTTGAAGTTATTAAGCTGCTGATTACAATGGAAAGTAATGGGAATACACAACCCTAGCCCTCCAGACTCAGTGGTGTCCTCTGGGGAGTAGATTTATAACCTTTTAATCTTGATCTTTTCTATTGTGACCTATCCTATTCAGCTACACTGTCATCTCCTTAGTACTAAATTACATAAAAAAGACAACTTTTTTTACAACCAAGTTATTTAATATAGCACCACATATATTTGTGTACATAATTGTGCACATGATGGTGTTCATTACAAATTATATTACTCCATACTGACAGTGCTTTGTCCAAATATAATGTAGATCTATACATGACAATACAAAAATGACCCATGGATCTTTCATGTCTGTTTAAGGTTTCAAAATAGGACCTTTCAAATTATAAGCCAACAAAAATCACGAGCACTCCAAATTTAATGTACACAATTATAAAGCAAAGATAAGAGAAAATTCCTGGGACACTTTTGAAGACATTTAGATCTATATTACTTGCATGGGAAAAAAATGCAGATTTAGATAAATCTTTTGAAGTTCTTTTCACACTTGTATTGGCATGCAAGATTTGTTACCTGCTGACTGTCTCAGATGGCTACCCCATACAGATGGGGTAGCCATCTCGGTCTGTCATCAGGTAAAAGATTTGAGATGTTACCAAAAAATATGTGTATTAATTTAGATTATAACAATCAGGTTCTATATGACATGACTCTCACATCTTCGTAACTTTAATAACAAATGATTAAATAAAATCAGAATGGTATACACCAACTGCCATGACTCTTGTGTCTTCTTTTCAAACTTTTACAAATAACTAGATTAAAATGAGAATGGTATACAGCAACTCACATGACTCTTATGTCTTATTTTCAAACTTTAACAAGATTTTAAATGACTGGATAAAAAGTGAGAAAGGTATACACCAACTGTCAAGCAGAACTGTGTCAAAAAGCGATAAATAACGCGCAACTTGATTGGCCGATATTAACTTCAATCAGCCAATCGAATCGACTTATGTATGTATATGTTCGAGGTCACCAAAAAGGTTAAGGCTTGATGATGTGAACAGGTGAATGACATGAATTATCCGACAACTTGTCTTAAAAGTACCTGTAACAAACGTTAGGCTGCATATTCGCATGTTTTATCTTTTTTTTTTTTTAATAACTAACATTTGCTTTTGACTAACAAACGTAAAAGCGGTATAAACGCAGGTTCATTTCACTGGTAGGTAGGCGGCTGATCGGCTTCAAAAGCGGCAAACTACCGCCTAAAGCGGTATTGTTGGCAACTATGCTCAGTGTGAAAAGAAACACGGAGCTTGGTCTGGGTGTGTGTCTAAATCATTGTTGATCTTTGTTTTCTCTTTCTAAATGGAGTAAAACGAATCTCTTAGTTGCGTAGAGAAGCGATGAATCGAGGCAACTGCTAAAACTAAGGTTCATTTTGTATTTGTCAAAAATCTACTGAGTCACTCGACATAACCACAGTGCCAGATTGAGAGGACTAACGAGCAGGACGAATAGTCAAATGGTCAGTTAGTTGCTATCTTACACTGGTGGACAGCTTTTGTTATTTTAAGGCTTCTGTTGCTGGGTTTCAATCAAAGTTTTAAACGGAACAGTTGACATGTAACACTGAAAATGATGTGTCTGTTGAATTGGTATTTATAAATCACCCAAGGCCTTTGGCACTAGTCAAAATATAATAAAAAATATGCCACATCTGCCAAGAAAAAAAGGGCCTACATTCGACCTAATTGACCCAAATTGTTACCTCAAATTTATCCGGCTTTCTTAGTTTCCGGTCGAAAACAGCCAGAGGTGCGGATTCAGTTCAGCAGGCAATGATTTTTTTTTTTTTTTTTTTTTTTTTTTTTTTTGTTACACAGAAGTCAATTACAATAACAACCGCCATTAGACTGAACTAACAATCAGTTTTCTGCGACGCGTTTCTCGTGTCCAGAGAAAGACACGACAAGCTGACGACCAGGGTCAGGTTGTAACAGTCTCCTTGGAAGCTTTTATTCACAATAGTTCGTGACAAAAAAGCCAAGGTCAACCAAAAGAGTAGAGTGACATTTGGTCGCTGCCGGTACGGGAAACTGTAAGTGAAAGTGGTATTTTCAGGAGTTACATAATAAATATATAAGCGATTTGAGACATGCCAAAGAAGAATATTACGAGAGCCAATTTGATATGGTCAATCTCGCTAATAAAAGAGGAAACAATTGGTGGAAGACTGTAGGCTAGTTTGTCAAACAAAATTATGAAAAGAATTATTTATTGGATGGCGAAACCGTTATCTCAGAGCAGAAATCCCAAGCTGAAGTTTTAAATGACTTCTTTCTGAAACCAAAATCTTGTGGATGATCGTAATTTTCAACTGCCGATAAGGCAGCCAGGTAACAGCAATGCTAATAGATTAGACAATATCCTTATTTCTGAATATGAAGTATATTCTGTTTTGGCGTCCCTCGAAGTAAGTAAAGCGACTGGTCCAGACGGCATAGGCCCATAGGCTGAAAGAGGGTGCCTCCTCCATTGCCCCTTCTTTTCAAAACTCTTTAACAATACATTAAAAACATCAGTTTTTCCATCTGAATGGAAAAAGGCCCACGTAACTCCAATCTTTAAAGGTGGTGAACCTAGCTCATGCTGTAATTACAGACCAATTTCTTTACTCAGCTGCGTGGGTGAAGTATTTGAGAGGGTTGTTTTTAAGCACGTTTTCAACTTTCTAAGAGATAATTTGGTTCTGTTAGACAAACAGTCAGGTTTCATACCTGAAGATGGCGCTATTAATCAACTTGTACTCTTATGTGACAAATTTGTTGGATCACTAGACCTGGAAAAAGAGGTCCCTGTTGTTAACTCTGACGTAACCAAAGCTTTTGAAAAGGTTTACCATCCTGCTCTTATTCACAACCTTTAAAATTCAGGTATTTGTGGTCTGCGGTTAGATTGGTTCAAATGTTATCTGTCAAACCGAACCCGGAGGGTTGCATTAAATGGGCATTTTTTTCTAATTGGGGTCATATCAAAGCAGGGATCCCCCAGGGCTCAGTGCTTGGGCCTCTCCTCTTTCTTGTTTACGTAAATGACATGGTTGATGTTGTTAGATCCAATATCAGACTATACGCTGATGATGTCACCTTATTTATTACAGTTGATGGTCCCATAGACTCTACAAAATCCGCTGAAACACTTAATAAAGGTCCAAAAGAAATAGAAAAATGGTCACAACAATGGTTAGTTCAATTTAACAGTGAAAAATCTATACTTATCAGCAATAAAAAGAAATCCTTCCTATAGTCAAGTTTGTTTTCATGAAAGTGCGCTTGAATACGTTACTGTGCCCAGGCATCTTGGACTTCTAATTAGACCAGACCTATCCTGGTCCACGCATATCAATCTTATTGTCAACAAAGTAAAAAAGATTAACTGGAATCATGAAATTTTTACAGTACAAATTAAGCAGGCGCTCTTTGGAAATAATCTATTTTTCATATATAAGACCTATACTTGAGTATGGGGATGTGGTCTGAGGTCGATGCACAGACACTGTGCCAGAACTACTGGAGAGTGTTCAGCTGGTTGCTACCCGTTCTGTTACAGGAGCCATAAGTCGCACACGTCATGACAATATATAAAGCGAGACTGTATGGGAAAAACTTTCTTTCAAAACGTGTAGAATATCACAGATTAGAGCTCATGAATAAGATAGTTCATGGACTTAACTCGAAGTACTGGTGTGATTTACTGCCTCAGAACGTATCATCCAGAACTAATTACAACTTTCGTTAAAAAGCAAATATAACTGAATGTAAAAATAGAATAATGCTCTTCAAAAACTGCTTTCTACCATCTACAATTCGTCACTGGAATACTCTAACTTTGGCTACTCGTAATTCAGAGCATGTAGAATCTTTTCGACGCAAGCTTAAAAAAAGGTTAAAAAAATGAATTATTCTTTGTGGTAATAGGACAAATAACATACTGCATGCTAGAATTAGGACAGGCTGCCCATAGCTGAATCAAGGCTTACACAAAATAGGTATTGAAGTGACCCGTGGATGCTCATGTGGCTCAATCAAAGAGACAGCCTATCATTACTTCTTCGAGTGCCCAAATTATATAATACAAAGAGATATTCTTCAGTCAAAAATTATACCGTTAGCTTCACTTTTATATGTACAATGCATTTTTGTCTTCACTTTTTTGACCGAACCGGAATAGAAGCCACCGAATTTCTTCATTATGGGATTTATATCAAATAACATCACATAGGCAACATATCGAGTACTTCAAAGAGTCGGTTTATTTCAACCGCATAGTGAAGCTGTAACGGATTCCTGGCATGTCAGGGCATGTGGATAATTCAAAATATAGGGTCCACAGTGTACGCTGACTTGTTTACTGAACTTGGTCAGCAGCTTCAAACTTAAATATATGGTGTGCAAGGTGAAGCCCAGGGCGTATTATAGAGAGAGGCTTCTCGTATATTTTTTTAAAATTCTAGATGACACAGCAACCTTAAATCACTAAACATGCGACGTTTGAAATTATTTGTTGTTTGTCAAACGGTTTGCCAGCAAAATAAAAGCTGAATATCATTCAAGTATGTGGCATTGGAGTGTTTGATTGATGATAGCGCCAGAAAAGCACCCCCTGTCGGCAAAAAGCTGAATCATCTGATGTGAGTTATCGCGTTTGGATTCCACAGATATCTGGCCATAGAGTGGCAAGTAATAGCCATATATTAAGGTCCATTAATTCTGGCAAAATACAAATCAAACCAGATTAAGACCAGACGACTTAGATTCAGTTGCCTTAATTGGATCCATGTGTGCTGCCCTGAAGGACAATCCCACCAATAGGATTTACACCTATCAAAATAAATGTCATTGACATTTTCTAATATGGATCATGGGAGAGATGCTAATTTGTTTTCATATTTTAGGGTGGAAGGGAAGATGACAAAAATAATGACTACGTATAAGTTACATGACACACACACAATACAGCTGACTAAGAAACGACAAAGTTCATACAGATTGACTTTTCTATTCATTATGAAATTTTATTTTGACTGAGTGACGCTAATGTACATCACGCGTTTTGAAAATGCGTTTATGTCACATTGCGTAATTTATATTTAAGATATAATTATGCAGGGGAGCCAGCACATGATGACCTGCACGCAATACACAGATTGGAGAAAATCACGCTGATTTCCTGCACGCTATTGTGAAAAGCTTACTCATGTTTAGTTCCCTTATGAATATATTCCTTTCATCTGGCGAGTGACAACACGCATGGAAGTGATGTCATTTTTCTTTTACTGGAGCATCAAAGGAAAAACTAAACAGTGCCAACATATATATATATAAATATATATATATATATATAAATATATATATATGTATATATATATATATATATATATATATATATATATATATATATATATATATATATATATATATATATATATATACATGTTTTTGGGGTTTTTTGAGGGGGCGGGGGGTAGGGGATGTACTCTGGTCACCTATACGACTTTCACATGATGCACTCATGTTTCTCTATTTTAACAGCTAATCATTAAAAATCACAAGGTCAGCCTTGTTTTGTACAAAATAGATCGCGGCACCCTGGAACATTTTTTTCTCACATTTACCACAAGCACGAATCAAGATTGCGTATTTCCAATTTCTGTGCCAGGCGTCATTATACGAAGTATAATCTTTTGAGTACAAAATCTGGTTTAATGTGCAAAAAAAAAAATCAAACACTTCAGCTGACCCATGTCGCCCCCTTACTATTTATGCCAAAGTATTCTCACGTAAAAGTTTTTCACTTGCTCACAAGTATACTTCGTACAGCTACAACACACATACATGCCAATACTTGTTTCCATCCAAGTTTGATGCTGTTTTGGAAAGCGCGGACCAATCATATGAAAGATAAGGAAAGACTTAGAGGTAACTATCTTTGAAAGTCCAATTGCGTGGTTTAGTTCAGCTTTAGGTTTTTGACTTCACGGGATGTAGTTTTTGTGCGCACGCGTTCTCATCATATATGTATTGTGTGTCATATCATGTCATCCCATGTCATGTAAAATCATGTCATGCCATATCACGCATACCATGTCAAATTAAAGCAATTGAGCGTAAAACAGAAGTCATAAGAAATGACATTCATAAAGTCATAGGAAAGGACATCATAAAGTACGTACAGTGAAAACTCGTTAAAGTGACACCATCTGTTCCCTAAAAAGTGTCAGATAACTGAATATTATGTCAGATAAATGAATCAAATAACAAAGAAAATGAACTTGTTCTCATTAAAATAATTTGTGTCATTATATTGAATATGTCAGATATCTGAGTGTCGTTATAGTGAGATTTCACTGTATAAGAACAGAGAGCATTACTGTTGCTTTGGTGGAAAATAATTGCCAAACAAGTGCGCAAAAAAGATAAATTATTTCATGATCATCCTGTTAAAACATTACACTTCTCCCATTCTTCTCAACTGAGTTATTGTTACTTTCATCATACATTTTTGTTAATAAAAGTTTTAATCCAATTCACCAAATAGCATTCTTGAACAAGTTGTCCTGCAACAATTACTTATCTATAAAGTCATATACTTGGTATATTTGCTTTTAAAGTACGGTAATAATGAAAAAAAAACCTTTGATCTATTCTTGACTGGGATGGTGATGATTCTGGGGACTCTTGGTGAGCTTGCTTCCTGGTCGGTGAGCTGCATGGCGACTGAACCTGTTGTTGCTGCTGTGGTGGTGGTTGTTGGTGCTCTTTTGGCTGTTGTTCTTCTTTTTGTTGATTTGCAGAGCGCTCTTCTGGCATGGGAGGTAAAGAGGGAAGAAACGACGCCGAGTCTTTTTTGCTGTTTCTCTTAATCATCTTTCAATATTTCAATATAAATCCTTGAAAATGAATAATCCCGATTAGCAAGTACGGTATGTCCTTATCGTCCACAAAAATAACCAACTATACCCATGTAATATGTTCAGACCCTCAACTGGTTGATGTTTTTCCAGTGGCTGACTCCATGTCATCAATTTCTAGAAGCATCAGGCACAAATAAAATTTGCACAAGATGACCGATCAAGATAATAACGTGTTCAGATAAGACTCCCATCTCCATGACTTCTGGTTTTATATAGTTCTGTCGTCCAAAAGTTATCCCCCATCTCCCGGGTGTTCTTTTCAGTTCTCGCTGAACGTCCAGACATCTTGCGCTTTGCATGCACAATGCTCTACGGATAATTGCTAATCGTACAGCATTAAATAAAAAATGTTGGCAATACCTTGGATATACCAAAAAGCCCTGGCATTAGATGGTTCCATTTTAAATCCGAAATCGATACGCGATTAAGTAACACAGCTCTCCAACTTCATTGTGTCGGCGTTGTTATTAATGCAACGTTTCATCTATTACTGAACAGTATATGTATGTGTCTATTCAGTTTTCTTATGCCGAATAAACAAGAGAATCGGAACGTGGAGTCAAGCCATACTAGATCTTGAAATCTAATAAATACTGCACCTTTCCAATACCTTGCCATATAATATGTTCATTAAGGCTGCAGGTAACAAGCGAATAATCCCTCGGCACCATATCATTAAAGCATGGCTTCACTAACAATTTCAAGGAAATTGCCATTGATGACCTGGCAAAGCTCAGCCAATTTGCAGAACACGTTGGAGGTATCGGCATTGAATTTCTCGGACTGAGAGAAAAACAGACAGGTTACTATGTTGAATAGATCTGTGAGCAGAATAATAGAGCAACTCATTGCAATTTCAAATACATTGATGTTTAATGGGGAAAAAAACTTATTGGGTTCCACAGACTAAACAAGAATCGATCAACTCCTAATTGTTCGCCCTTTATTTGTTTGCTTGTTCAAAGAGTTCTTTTCAATATTTACTCTTGATTATGTCGGTGGTATAGTTGGTTGTTCAGAATATGTCGCAAAAATATAACTAAATAAAAGGTCTGGAAATAATGACTCCGAGCGCCATGAAGCAAAAATTGCACCGAGAATGAAAAAAACTGAGCACAACACGTGTTCTCATGTAGTCGAATGTACTTTCAGACAGCCGCTGAATTCGGTAAAAATATCGAATTATAAGTAAATAGCGAGTAGGGTCACCTGGAAGTGGCAGAAAATGCTGTTGCCACCATTTCCCCCTAACTTCAGATTCGGAAGGACAATATCAATGCCCATTTGTGATCAGTATGAAAAAGACAAAGTAAAATGTCATCAAGTATGTTTGCAGCGTGCCAGATCCGCCGAGACGTGACTTTCGCCTAGAAATGTATAACAGTCGATACGCGGATGCTCCTCTTCGGAAATAAGAATTGGTATATCAAGGAGCCAACGACCATGTGCGACAAACACAAGTCCTACTCCCAAGATTAAATGAAGTGGGAAGCTTACAACTAGAAATGTTTCCTCCCGATTAGCAGGTATTCGGGCCCGAAGGAATTGTCGGCAATTAGGACTTGTCGCCGAAAATGGCTGTTATCAAACAGTGTTCAGGTTCCGCGAAACCCAGAAACGCAGAATTATAGGGTACCAGCTAACGACTAGTACGTCTCCCTCAGAGATCCCATCAACAAAGGTACAAATTAAAAGCAGGGAACAAGCCCACCCGCTTGACGCTTTCAGGGAATGACTGGCTCACACAAGCAAGATAAATAGATCTTTTCAATATGGAACAAATGGAAGGTGCACAGTGACGCTCTCGGGTTGGAGGCATTGATCGATGTAAATCCCCAAGTGTTCAAGATTGCAGAATTAGGATTGATCTGCCGAGCACGTGTGCCCGGATGAAGACAAGGAAAAGGCGCAATTTGATCCGGTAATTTTAGAAGAACAATAACTGTGGACACAGTTATAATGACAATAATAAGATTAGGTACCACGAGCGATAAACGACAAAAGTAAGTTGAACGTGGGAAAGGAAACGGAATCACTCTGAAGTAATCAGATATTTGCATTATCTGTCTTGCCGGGAGACTGACGGCACTGACTTGCAGCAACCCGGTGTGTCTGTTAGGCTGAACTTTTATGTAACATTTCGCTTTCCAGTCTTACCACGCAAAGAGGTGAATTGCGTACTTATTGTGGTCCACATTTGTTTCGCAAACTGAATTGTCGGAGATGCATCTTTAATATTTCGCACTTCAATCGATGATTATACAAAATAGATAAGAGGTTTCCTTTTTAAAAGGAACGAGCCTTGACTAGTATAAAAGGGGAGAAATCGGTTGTGACAAGTTTGTATACCATAGACCTGTTCATGCCGAGTTGAACCGAACTTTTCTGGACCGTAATTAATTATGCATTCCATTGTTGGCCTGATGGTGCAATCAGCAAGTAGTCATGTCTGGCCCACGCCTTCATGTTTACAACTGATGACACGGCTGACGCTAATTACAGCATGGACTGTGCTGAAGCCTGAACAGTGCAAATCTAAAATGTCACATCAGTGGTGAAACGTGCATTTTTAGTTGGCTGACAGTTTGATTTTTCATTAAATCAAAGCACATCCTGTGTTTTACTTCCTGATCATTCCACGTGTAATCCGGCCAGCATGGTCGAGCACAACATGTAAACAACCAGGGTGCGCTTCCAAAGTGAAGCGAATAAACCGTAGTCCTATGAACTGGTCTAGGTCGGACATGTGCGCGGGATTGCATATGTATGTTCTGCGCATGATCAAACAAACATGCATGCCGTACATCGTGTAGTGATTGGCTGATTTTACCATAAATCTAAAAAAGATGTGTGTAAAAAAACGATGTATCTTTATTGAGAATATATGGAAAATGTATGCGATGGAGTACCAAAGTTTGTGAATGGGCTGAAGTGGAATTTTTGGCACTGCATCTTTGGAATAGAAATATGAAACTGTAAGTAGTATCATTGAGTGCGGAGGTCGTAATCCCTCAAACTGAACCAATGCCAGACTGTGTATAATCTGGCAAAAATGTGTCCCCAACCACTATTGTAAAGGCAGCACATCACTTTACGCTGAGGAAAAAATCATTCACCAACTACTGGTGCACCTATGTGTACATGATGCTTTGAATAGGTTGCAACTAAACTAGTGCTCCAAATATGCATCTCAACAGAATACTGAACGTAGAGCCCACTATGGGTACTTCAGACAGTTTGGCTTCTTTATCTTGAATCTTGTCCCACCTAGCGCCCTTTCTTCTGAAACTATTACTGGTCGCCACTTTGAAACCTTGCAACATCCTACACTAATAAATTTAAAACAAAATGTTCCAGAGAATCTTTTGTTTCGTTCATATTTCAGTTGTGCTATGGACTGCCGGACGATATTTGTCTGTCTTCTTTCCTCACTCTATTCACGAACAAAACTAACCTGTTTGTTATTTGAAGACAGCGCCCGTCTTACTTTGCACAGAGACAACGTTTTCAAATAAACACGTCAAACCCAAACTAAGACCAGGCCATCTGTAATCAAATAATCACTTGTACAGGGTAAATGTTGTTGCAGATTCGGCCTGTTTTTGTGACAGAACATGAAAATACTGACCATTATTCATGCTCACTTCAATATTCTGATATCGAAACCACCTTTCGGAAAAAGGTATGTTTACTCCTAGTGCCTGAAGTCACTCTTTTTCACCTGGTATATTAATTTGTAGAAAAATTACATGGTTCACATTATGCTTGGATGAATTTCTGAACTGGATATCAACTGATATGATCATATATCCCCGATCTACTGCTCAAAACTATATTACAAACAGCATATCTGACTTGAGATCTTCCTAGCATGCAAATAAGATAACTGGGGGCATTCTTTAGAAGCGGACTCGCTGTTATACGTGTTAATAAACATGTTAGTTTACCTTCCCGTATTGTGCATTTTTTCAGTGTACATTCGATCTGTTATGAATATGTAATATCTTCTCATACAAATATAAATATAGAGCTAGCCACCAGTGCCTGACATTGGCGCCCATGGGCAGCTGTTTTGGCAATAGGTCTCTGGATGTCAAGTTGCTATTTAAATGAGCAGAGCTGCCCACAGCCTCATATATAGCAGTGGAGTTCACAACTTTAGCGGCCCACATTTGGGAGTTGTCCACAAGTTGTCTGTACCCTTAAATGGCAGAGGAGCTGGCCACTAGGAGCCAACATTTGGGAACTGCCCTCTGACTATCTATTAGTGCACTAACTTTGGGGAAAATGTCGGGTTCCGGGACCCGAAAATAAATTATGTTTAATACCCGGGGACCCGGGGACCCGCGACAAAAATCCTTACTGAAATGATACACAGAAATATATTCTAACTTACGTTTATTCAGGTACAGTATAATGATTCTACCATTCGACAAGCTGCCTACTCCTGATAGAAAAAGAGAAAAAGAAACCACTGGCTGGTTTAGTGTGATTCATATACATGTTCACAGTGTCATTGATACTCTTTATCGTAGCTATATGTACACAAATGTACCTGCTATATAAAGATGAGCTCTACGGAGGGACTTTATATAATTTAAATTAAAGACCTCAATACGACACATATGTGGTATGTTATGTACCCCTACCTAGTGAAAGACCACCATTTTTGGGAGACTACTGTTGGACCTGTACCTGACATAGCGGCCCTTGGGCGGTCTCTCCAGACTGACATCACTGTATGCAGCCAAATTGTATTCTATGTGCTATATCAATATACATCTGACTTGCTGAGTCAAATGCAGTGCATATCTGCATGCAGCCAGTGTAAATGCCAACCGTCAAACTCGCTTGATCAGTGTAAAAATTATGTAGCCAATGCAAGCTGGGCATATGGATGGAAGCATCAGGTGAATTGTCCTAAAAATTCGTCACAACCCCCCCCCCCCTTTTTTTTTTTTTTTTTTTTTTTTTTTTTTTTGGTGACATTTGTCAGGCAGTGTAAGGATTTGCTGACATGGCTGCTAGTTTTTCTCCGAAGTTCAAAGGTCAGTTAATGCTACACTATAACTTCCTTCCATTGCCCACAAGCGGCCCACTACCTGTCCTTTGTGTACTGGTTAGAAAAATGACAAAGTATGAATGGCCCATTAATCGCATGTTTTGCCTTGGAGATGCCTACTAGCGGCCCACATTGACTATATTATCTTGGACCTGCCCAACGGCTGCCCACATTTTTTCTGGAGTTGCCCATAAGCAGCCTACTTTTCAGAATGAATGAAATTCGTTCTACACACAGGTGGCTGGCAGCCAGCTGACCATAATTCTTGAGATGCCCACGGACTGCCTATGTTCTGCCCATGGGTAGCTTATGGGCAACCCCTCCATCATTTTTTGTGTGTGGTTTGCCTGTCTTGTATGTGTTACAAATACTACTGCATGTGTGTGTGCTGGTGTCTGGAGAGCCTCCATTTTTTTTAATTAGTTTTTGTAAAAATTATCAGGCGATCCAGAAAAAAATATTTTTTGGCGAAGCATCTCACTCCAGAGTGAAAACACACAAACATCCCGGTATGGCACAAAATAGGACCAACCAGGTGGCAGAGCTAATGTGGCTTCATTTGTGACCATTTAGCAACATTATCGAGCAAAAAACCTAACATACAAACGGTGAGTACGGTCTAACGTTGAAATACTAACAATGCGATTAATGCCCATTTTACGAATAACCAATAACCAATAACTCCTTAATCATTATCAATCGTCTGTGCAGGATCCGGGGTGCATGATACACTGTATATCTATAATCGTATCATTTAAGCTGCGAATGTAAAGAATAAAATGAAACACAACTGGATTATACCAGTGGCAAACAATGATTAAAATGTACAATAGGTGCCATGATTTATGTTCTGTTTTGCACGAATACAATTACATGTTAGGAGTACTGTGTTCTTCAAGTTATAGCAACATGATCATTTCTTTATTCTAAGGCCGTCTTGATGACGCATAAATATCGATGACTATTTTAGCCTTTTTTATGCAATGTTACCTTGTTCCCTCTCCGTTCACCATCACATCCCACCCTACTCCCCTTCCCGGACAGGTCAGCGCGCCGTAAAGGAAGGGTGGCGCTATGTACTGGACTCACTGAGGAAGTCTGCATTGACCTTGATCAGCCATATGACTGAGTTGAAGCTTTTACGCATTGCAGAACAAAACGAAAAGTTGAATAATATGCCCAATCCTATGTTCCAAATAACTGTTTTTGTCACTTAAATAAGGGGAAAGGCTAGATGCTACGAACGTCACAGGAACCCAAACGTGAAGTCAAAGTGCAATAAAACTGGCAACATCTAAAGCAAGCAACAACAAAACTTTTAGACACCCAGGACGTGATTTGCTTTTCAAGCCGTTTTCCCTGTCTTTAACACCGACCTTGTGCAAGAGTCGGGGGGGGGGGGTCAAGAGACGGTTAGTCTGTTACGCAGTAATACTAACTGACAACTTACTTTGTTTTGAAACCAAATGAAAATTACAAATAAAAATTAAGAACTTTAATTACAAACTTTTTCAACAAAGTCACGACTAAAATAACCGAGAGGGGCAAGCTGTCCAAGCTCAGCTCACTGGACGGTGGTCGACTTAAGTATTTCATGTCAAAAAAGAATAATTTATTTCTATCCATAACCGAATTTCTCTTTCATAATTTACAAACATACATTTCCACGTGCAGGTTGTAAATAATCTATTTATATTACGGGTACAATACTGGATTTTTAGATCTATATGATTTTATGATTATATATATATATATATATATATATATATATATATATATATATATATATATATATATATATATATATATATATATATATATATATATATATGATCCATAAAGTAGCATCACGGCCTTGTAATCAAAACAAAGCTCCGCCCTTGGATTATTCTAGTTTTGTCTTTTTATCTTTGGACAGGGGCCCGCTGCCTGCCGTAGCATGTTTAAGCCAAGGAGTATGTTGGCTGTAATCAAGTTTTGTGTTTTGCACTACCAATAAGGCTTTCCATGGACATGTGATATCGTCGCGTGCTACCATGAATGAACACAACATGAGGCTTACATTGTTAAAGCAGAGCTACACATTATTTCATCATTGTCTGCGGTTATGTATTAACCCTTCTCCAAATTAGAAGACTGGATTACTATCATTCTTTTGCTTGAGTGAGGCGCTGAGCTAAAGTAACATCAAGGCGTAAGTATGCTATCTTGCCTACATTTTCGTTCAGAATGTTTTCTGAGAATGAGAAAATTAAGTAAAATATCAACGCAGGTGACATTACACATACAAATATTTTCAGGACGGTTTCAGCAGGCAAGGGTCAAAACACCTTTGGAAAATATCGCTCAACAAGATCAAATTTATGTACCAACCCACTATGCCGTCCATTCCTGGATGCTGCAGATGCTGTTCCTGCCCTCGACAGCATATCATCCTCACTGTCCCCGCCGTCCTTAGAGTTCACACTCCGGACGCTACTTCCTCTGGACTGAGACCGACAACGTGCAGTTTTTGGTCCTTGCGCTGACATTGCTTTAAATTGTAATTTTATCTGACCTCTATTAACTTGTATCTCCACAGGGACCACACTTTATACCTGGTTTTTACATTACATTGTTACCCCATCTAAACGTCAGCCTCTTTTGACTACATTATCCATGGAGACGAACATCCCGGATATTTATATATCAGTTCGGCGGAAATTAAACTTCCCTTGAGCACTTATTAATAATACCTATGTCCTGCACTCATGCAAGGAAACAGAGGTGTTTGATTGTTAAGCTACGGTACTTTCACTTCCATGCAAGAAATTTATTGGACAGACGCACAGAAACAAACGGCTAGAAAAAAAAACGATACAAGGTGAAGTGTATGTAAATATGAACATTTGATCGCTTAACAAACATCATTTCAGCGCAAAAACTAACAAGCTCATTAAGGACATCGTTATTTCGGCACGCGTTCAACCAGTGAACCTTAAAAGGTCACATTGGAAAAACTACAGAACTGCTTAATCGATATTCCACAAGTGGTTTTATATAGTGTTTCAGCATTAATTGAATGACTTTGAAAATCAAATTACCCGTCTGTACACGATCTAACAATAAAAATACCTAGTTATTTTTAATGAGGAACACAGAACATTGATTGCCAAATTCATGAAAAGTGACCAGTAATGAGAAAAAGTAGCTGTAATAAGTTGACAATTGTTCGCAGCTTAACCTTTGTGAATACAACATTGTTATTGTAGCTGTCAATCATCGTGATTTTATCAAAATCACCCCGATGTTGAAACCTCGAGCTCAATGCTGAAAAGCCATTTAGTATCTTAAAACTCTGAATCCTATTCTCAGTCCGTAAGACAATAAATACTTAAACACAGCTCTTTCTTGGGTCCTTTAGGGTTTGGGGTTTTTTTTTCGATTTGTTTTGTTTGTTTGTTTGTTTTTTTTTTATATATTTTTGTTTTGTTTTTTGTTTTTAAATTGTATATACGAAAGATCTGGTTCAGGACTTCTCAAATTCGCGATTTGAAATATATGCTGACGACTCTACTCGCTATTTTGCTTGCAATTCTGTCATGGGAATCAATTTTGTTCTAAGTACAGAGTCTGATCCAGTCTGTGGGGGTAAGGCAAAGTGCATGATCTTAAATGTCGAGAAAACTGTATCCATGTTGTTTTGCGCTGGACAGGAAATGAAGTAGCCAAATCATCAGATGACAGTTTCAGAACTACTGCCTCTAATCCCCGACCTGCCACCGGCTTGATGATAGTACAACGCCACAAGCTCATACAAGTACACGTTGATCCGATTTTATCTTGGGGAGACACAAACTGTTGCCTCCAAAGCAGACCCACGCTCAGTGGTACATGCTACTCCGCAAGTGTAGCAAAGATAACACGGAACTTGGTCTGCTTTGGAGGCAACACACATTGATAATACTTGCAAAAGATTTAAAAGTCGACTCTTTTTGTTCAGGGATGACAACGTTCAAACTGTCATTTCAGGGACAAGTAGAATATAGCAAAGAATATAGCAGTAAATACTCAATTCAGATGAGGGACACACACCGTAAATTGGTAAAATTTTCAGCTAATTTGAGGGACTGTAGATGATGATGAGGGCTAGTTGCCATATCTGTTTGTTCCACAAAGACAAATATCTTTTGCTATTTTTTGCACCAGGTGCCAATTTTATAATCGATTAGTTTTGCCCATCATTGATTATGGTTTGACCATTTTGGGAAATTGCTCAAGCAAACTCTTCAGTGGAATAATTAGAATCATAACAATGTTCGGACGATCCATTCTTGACATTAAGAAATGTCGAAAACTTTCAATGTGGCGTCTTTTAGAGAACTTGGTGCCACATAGAAGAAAGGAGAAGGGTTGCGTGCAGCCAGTTGAATACCTATTTCCCTCACCTGCACAGCAGACAAAGCATAGCAGTTTCGCAGTAAAAAGCTCCTGCAAAACCCAGTTGTGTTTCGTGGATGACGTAAGAAATATAGTGGTGGCCTATGGTGTCTGCTTTAACAAGGCGTTTAACAAGGTGCAGCATAACAGGCTGTATTTAATTTACAAACGTGTCCAGTATGATATTCAGGGCCAGGTCAACAGGCGGTTCAAGAACATTCTATATCTTACAGAACCAAAGATGTACGTAACACTGAAGGTGACTTCCTTTGTAAGTACCCCTGTGCTGTCTGGGAGCCCCCCAGGTCTCTGTCCTTGTTGGGCCATTCCCTCAAAATGGCCTCCAGGACGCTATCAATAAAGTGATGAGGTGAAGGCGGGATTGAATAATGGAATTTCATCTAGTAACATCCAGATAAGGGTGAGGTTATAATGGTACCCCGTGCTAAGAGACCCATCATCATAGCCAGTTACTAAAGAGAGTGAGCGTCATAAATTATTTCGGTGTCACTATTAATAAGTTTACATATAACGACCAGGCATGCGGACAACGTCACCACCCAAAAAAAAAGAAAGAAAGAAAGAAAGAAAGAAAGAAAGAAAGAAAGAAAGAAAGAAAGAAAGAAAGAAAGAAAGAAAGAAAGAAAGAAAGAAAGAAAGAAAGAGGAGCACCTCAGGGTACCGGTAGGCTTCTTCAGTAATCTTAAAGCCCTGACATACCTAATCATAGTCAGGCCCGTTTTGGTGTGCAGCTCCACTGTCTGAAACACCCCCATGATGCTGGTCTAAGACACCAACTCGAGATGGCCCAGAGGAGAAAAGTCCAAAATATAATTAGGTGGTAGGCACCAGATGTATTCCATTGTGCGGGCCATGATAATTATGCGCTGGAGGAGAGGAGACTACACCTGAGAGGTTATAGGCAACATGATGTTCAAAATAAGCCACTCTCTCCTGCTATAAACCCAACCACGTACATGCAATCAGCGTTTCAACTCACACAGCACATGATTGCACCAACCTATCATATTCTAGTGACAAATGCAATTAATTGACTACCGTTATTCCGTCTTCCCAAACACCACCCGCAGCTGGAACCAATTTCCAGACAACATGACCAGGGCCCCAACATGCATGCCTTTAAGGCCAGGCTGCAAGACTTTGTGCTTTTATACCAACGAACCTCATTTTTGCTGCTAACTAACCACTAAATCATTTATTGACATGCGCAACAGCCGATAATTATCCAAATTTTGTTTGTTGGTTGATCATAAAGGAAGGAGAACTTAACTGGTCACCTTTGGATGAGCGGATCAAGTATCTTAACGGCCTGCTTATTTACAAATGCATGAATAATGTGGAAGCTTGATACCCGAGTAGTTATTTTACCTTATCTGGGTCGACACACGGCAACAATACGCGCCATAGTAATTCTTCAGTCCTGCATTGCCCATGATTTAAAACCAATAAAGCAACTAGAACTCTACAAGCGCACGGGACTAATCTAAAGAATGCCCAAGATACATACAGAAAACAGTCCTGGAACAAACTGCCTCAAACAGAGGTATAAAAAGGCACATTAAAGGTTTCATTTACAAAAGTGTAAAAATCATTTCTGGCTGGACACCTAGCTAGTTGTTCATGGTGATATTGCAAAGACTTAGTTATACCCTTTTTAAATTTATTTTTTATTTGCTATCTATTTTGCCATGTACATATATACTGCAGTTACATTTTAGATAGCCCTTTGTAAGTCAATTTTTGTTTTGAATAACTACAGGATTTGCCATCGTAAAATAACCCTTTTACTTGCTAAATATAACTTGGTATACAGAAAAAATTGGCGTTCGAAAATCCAAGCTGTTGTTATTAGGGTTGGTATGTTTAATATCTGGGTAAAACAAACGTATAATAATAAGGCCTTTATCGGTGAATTGAAGAAAAATTGAACAAACGTTACACGTAAAACAGTCTTAAGAACATACTACTTATGTGTCAATGATGATAAAAAAACTTAACAAATTATTGAAAATAGAATATCGCATGGAAACTTATTTACTTGATGTCCCTACGACAAATTTTATGGGTGCCCATAGCTCGTTTAGAATTAGGAAGGCATTGCTGACCAAAACAGACCTATGAGGACCGGATGTGCAAAAATCGTAATTTTGATATGGTAAAAAATGAAACCCATGCTCTTCTAATTTATCCAATTTATCGTATTTTTCACTTGCTAATACTCTATTGGTTTCGAAGTGCTGTGGGCCATTGCTCCGACTTCGAAATTATATTAGAGGTGTATTTCATAAATTGTCGGTCTGTGGAAGTGCCCTACCGTGTCAATGTACAAGCCGCACCTGCTATAACATCACCCTGGGCCCTCGGTCAACCTTTTTGGGGTTGTCCCGATGGCCTAGAGGTCAGCGTGTTCGACTTTGCATTTGGCTAGGCGAGTATGTCGAAGGTAGTGGGTTCGAATCCCATTTTTCAATTGACATTTAGACAAAATCAAATGTGCGCGAGCGATGTCTGATTATACGTTATGTGTGACGTGGAATAGCCGAGACATACGTAAAGAAACAGGGTACACCAAGTTGGCGTTGAAAGTAGGTCTAGGGCGTACTTTTTGCCAAGAATACCCAATTAAACATAGAATAAACAAAATCTTACATGGCTGGAGAGTGAGTCAATATTTTTGTCTCACTCGTGACCGTTGTTGGTGGGGGAAAATCACGAGTGACCTGCGGTCACTCGTGATTTTTCCCACCAACAAAAACTCCTCATGAGAGAAAAATAGTAACTCACTCTCAACCATGTGAGATTCTCTATTTAAGGACCCTGGTTGGTCGGGTTACCGGAACCACACATATATTTTTGTTAGGCTGTAGGTAACTTGGACATTTGTTAAAGCATGTTTAAAATGGATATTGTTTCCACTTTTACGCATTACCTCCTTTCACGTCAGTTTTACTTGTTACCTGGGCACAGCCAGAGGCACTTGTTAGGTTACTTTACCAAACAGAAATAACACGTTTCTATCAAAGAAGTGAAATTTTCTAAACATGTCTAGCATCTTGTCTGTTTTACAACTTTGCAAATCACTTTTCTCAAACTTTTTGTTTTCTCCAGTTTTTACTTTTATGCTACATGCTCATTCGGCCCTATTTTATGCATGAATCTGCCCCACTTCTTGTGAAGTTCCTCACTGCTACCTGGTTGGCAGTACAAAATTGCAATTTATACGAATACTATATCCTATTCTGGTAATACTCATTTTTTACCTGACATAGTTGGCAGCCAAGAAACAGGCTCAGGCGAGGAACAGATTATTTATTTGAGTTTCGACTACGGTCAGGAGCAATGCTGATCTACATTTTAATTTTCAAACACCTTACATATATTGCTCATCATAACTATCATATTCAGATGAATACTCTTTTGTGGGTTTTAATATGGCCACAGACATGCGCAAGAATGAACACTGACGCCATCAGCCATGCGTAAGTACAATCGTCAGGTATCATATTCAGATGAATACGCTTATGTGGGTTTATGGTCAGACATGCGCAAGAGGGTGCACTTCCGAATGAACATAGACGCCATCATGCATGCAGAAACACAATCATCAGATTAGGCCTATTTGACATTGAAAAAAAAATCATCAATAGGCTTACAGGAGGCTTGCCCTTTCAATTATTCAAATAGCCAGTGGTTAAAAAGCTATGATCTGGCTAAGACTTTTATAAACTTTAGCCAGATTGGCTCATCAGATTTTAATATTTAATTGGCAGTGAACTTTTCACACTCATATTTTAACTTGAAATCAATTATAATTCTTGATGATATGAAAAGGCTATGCAGCAAACTGTTGTACTACTTTTTGTTAAGACAACCACAACTTGGGTAAACTGATTTTGGCGGTAACAGTAACCTAGAAGTATATAGCTTACCATACCTTGTCAGTCAAGTTGACACCAAGATTTGTAAGCTGACTTGTAAATCAAAACCGTGTTAGCTATCACATCCTATCCATGACACGTATTATACAAAATTTCTGCTAAAAAATGAATAGTTGAAAACGCTATTTCTATAATGCATTTTCCAGACATGTTCTATCTCTTGAACACGAAGACACGGTTTTTCTTTCCATTACTTTTTGTACGGGTCACGCCTAATTCCTTTTCATAAGAAACTAGTTCGCCTCTTCGTAGCTATAAAGCCTTAACCATGAAGTAGGCTTTGATCATATTAGGCCTATCAGATAACATATGAATAAATAGGCCTACTGCGTCAGCAACAGTGTTTCAGTCATTTTTCTGTTTCATGTGCTCCTTCTTCACTTAAATATGCCATTGGTATAACCCTTAGAGTTGGTAAAATAAGTCATTCTAACCAGGACAAGGTACAAATCTTGAAAGCACAGCGTAGTCTTGAAAAAAATTACAACTTACGTTGGAGCATTATTCTCAATTTTTTCTGTATGACAGTATCAAATTTGACAAGAAAGACACACATTTTGGTGCCCACAAATGCAAAAGCACACTGCATGTTTTAAGTAAGCCAAATATGGCCGCAAAAGTTTTGACCTACATTTACCGATGTAGAAATTATAGGACTTGGCATTAACAATGTCATTGTGTTCTCTATCTTTTCGTCACACGTTCCGAACACATATTATATAGCACACATTTGAGCTTCCTGTTCTGTAACCTATATGATGTAAACAATTTCCTTGAATATTTCAGACCTTTCCGTAAATCAGATAAAACGATATAGGCCTGCTTAATTGCACATCTGATACAATGGTCCTACAATTACATATTCAATTTAACGGTTAATTTATTTTCGCAAAGGAAATATGGCCCATAAAAAGTATTTCTTTGGCAACAAGTGGGAATTTAACTCCAAACTCGTCCTCTATATGTGATACCAATGTAATTTTCGTGGCCAACGACCATTTTGCTTGCACGCAATATTAGCATGGTGACACAGTCAGAGTGCACCACACATACTTACATGTCTCTTTTAGGTGAACGAGGCCTTGCTGCAGAAGGTGCCCGAGGACTTTCCTCTATGGGACCAAGTGACACTTTTGAGTTGCCTTTTTTACCCGAAGTCATATTAAATCCAATTAAGATCTGCCTCTCCGTCGGAACTAATCATTTGTATCTGAGTAAACACAGTGGTCCACACTGGGAACAGAACAGTTTCACGTCAAGATCTCCTCATTCCATTAAGTCCATTCTTGATGACATACTATATGTACAAAAGATGATATCGTATGTCCCTTAAAATATTGTTTTGCTTAAAACTTCATCGCATGTGGGTATAATATGGCACTCACTGCTATGGTTGCTAATCAGCAAAACTGAACAAAAATCCTTCATGCATCCACCCGTTATTAATTACTATTGTACATGTATGCTTTAAGGTTAAACTAGGCGCGAAATCTTTTCATCTAAGCTGTAACCTTGTTTCCTTTCCAAGCAGGAACCACGATATTAAAAATAATACAATAAAAGAAGGTTGTTGTACCAGTTTCAAGCACAAACAATGTATGGTTGCACAACCATTCCCTGTGCTGAAAAGTACAATTGTAAAGAAATACAATTACCTGGAGACATATTACATGGATGTTACTCTTTAGAGTAGATTTAAAACAGAAATGCTTTATCGGAATTACACTATTTAGATGCTTTGCCCCATGAAATTAGTTGGTAACGTTTAATCAGTATTGACATTTTTTGTGCCAGGAGTGGTGCATTTATCCGACTCTAATGCGTCGCCCCTATCGCGAGTGTTTTTTTACATAAAATGCATCATGGTACATTAAAATGAAAACATTGCATGCGATCGTACGTTTAAGGTGGTCTCCGTTACTAAGCGAATCTACGGTCTCTTTCTGTAGTAGCAAGTCGGCATGCAATTAATCCTCTCAAAGGTGCACTTGTGCACATTGCAGACTCATTGTATTGCCATGTCCCATTGATTTTTATAATGTAACATACCAATGCCATATTGGACTGTTAACGATTCCCAATAATTAACCTACACAGTATAAAATCTGACCGACGTGACTCTGTACTTCCGGGAAAGTAAACACAGATTTGTTTGGAATGGAGTCACTTGCCAAAACTTGCAGCAACTCGATCAGGTTAATATGTTTAACCGCCAGAAGGTGTCGCTTGCTGATAGCGCCAATGAAATTCAATTTCCAAGTATATCTTGATCAGAGCTCGAGCACAAGACACGTTTTGACAAAAATATATTTTGCGACAGGCCCATTAACTTTCATGCTTCTCTGGTATACACAGATCAGCGTTTACTTGCGAAAATTCAATTCATAAATTAAATGCTCATAATGACCCTTTTTAAAACTACTATTTTTATACGATCACATATTTACTCAATAATAGTGAAGTGAACTATTTATCGGTGTGTGTCTATGTCTTTATATCTATTTGCGCATCCATTCATCCATCCAGTCATTTATTCTAGTTATCTAATGTAATCCAATCTCTGATTTTTATCATGGTAACCAGCCTAATCAAATGGCAGTGCAGTATGTAAGTTGTAATGGTTATACAGTGAAACAAATAAATAGACAAGCAACATATCAACAAACAGGATTTGATTTTTTTTAAAAAACTCAACCAGAAGGAACATCTGACCAAAATCCAGCATCCCATAGATCTCAAGTCCTCAGACACTGGCGTGAAATAAATTTAATAGTTCAAGGTCCCCGCAGATATATATATATATATATATATATATATATATATATATATATATATATATATATATATATATATATATATATATATATATATATATATATATATTCATTTATTTATACACATACATACATACATACATACATACATACATACATACATACATACATACATACATACATACATATATTTGTGTTCACTAAAATACAAAAGGAGGAAGTTCCAAAGGAACATTGTGTCCCAGGGAAAACTGAAAAGCAAACGATATGAAATTCTGGAACAATTTGCAGTGAAATACATGTATGAGATTAAAATGGTGCACTAGCTTTACACAAAAGGCATGATACATTTTACAAATTTCACTTGCATTGCCGTTTTTACCTGCAAGGCACCAGTAATATAATTCCAACTCAAATCTTTCAAATGCATATTTTTTTTTTAACTTGGACCCGTAACATTTTTTCAAAGTCACATTCCTCCACACTGTGTATCATTGCTGATTGATATCTCTTGCTACCTGTTCCAGAATCGATCTCCTTATTAAAATGTAACAAGATGGTGTATACAGAATTCTGTGAATGTGTTAGGCGAATCTCGCCTCTTGAGTTGCATTATAGCTGAAAAAAAAAGAACTTTGTGCATAAGCTACAAGGCAAAAGACTGTACTGAAATCTTCCGGACTTGTGACTTTGCAGGCTGGAATCTGCTCAAGAATCCTGGTCAACAGCCTGTCTGGACACTCATGATGGGTGGGTGGAGAACTGCCTGCCCAAGAAAAGTGGCAGCACGTGGATAGAAATTGTCCTGCTTGCGTTAGCACCTTTTAAAAAATAACATATTAAACGACAACAATCTTAACGGAACTTTATCCGCATCTGGTTAAGTATCAGACGATTATTTAGGCTGGTATATTTTGAGACCACAGACAAATGTATCTGCATTACATAGTGTGTCCAACTACTGGGCAATAGAAATAAGATATAAAGCTCCTTGGTGTGATACTATAGTATCTTAATATGCCGTGGACATTGACGGTAATGGCCGGATGGATGACTTCTCTTTTTAGGACCACAACATTTCTTAAATACACACATCGGGACGTTTTACGAAACGTTTCGATCCGTGAATTTAGCATTTTTGTTTTTCATCATTTAGTGAAGAGTGTCCATCTTCAATCATGTGTCTTTGACTGAGTTGTATGTTTTGCAGCAATCTGCTTTACTATGGAATTTGAAAACCTGACTTCTGAAAATATGCAAAGTTCAGTGTAGATGTGCGGGAGATAAGCACCTAAAATCGCCTACAGAAACAAAACTTTTCTTGGTGGTGAAAGTAGGAAATCTCAGTACATGAAGATAAAGTTTGCTTTCCCAACAACTCCGGAGATCCAATGCCACAAAGAATTCATAATTATTATTGCATGCCATTTCTGGTTTAGCTCTTTTGAAATAACCTGTGGCAGCATCAGAGTGAAGAGAACAGTGAACGAACACCTCCTGTGACCAGTCATAGCACTGACTGTAAGATTGAAAGATCAGGAAAGGGAGAAAGTAACATCAAATGTTTCTGTATAGAAGTGTCTTCAGGTGTATCATGTGCACCTTCACCATGTCACAGTCAGTATTCTGCGGCGCAGTGACCACTCTGACCGTCAGGCCATGGAGCAAATTACAGCCTGTCAACACCTGCTGGTAATCGGAAACATATCCACAATATATTGCAGAGTAGTGGGCGTGCCACTAAGGTTGAAAACGACCGTGTACTTCCATTAGATCGTCACAGGCCACTCTCTTGTCCTAAGTTTTCCCAGCTACCTCCCCCCCCCCCCCCCCACACACACACCATAAAATTGTTCCGCAATTTTCTATCATACTATCAGCAAGAAATGATACATTGCATTGATCCCTCTGTCGAGAATTATTTATCATGTATGGCACAGAAAGTTCCAAGCAGTGGTTGTGCACCCAGTGCTCCAATTTTGATATCAATCTGCATTCAATCTCGTCATTCCACAGACGGGAGGCAAATGCTCTTTATCAAAACTAAATGATTTCCAGAAATCGGCTAGTATAGCTAGTGTATAACTGAAAAATGCTAGTTTTATATCAAGACCAGCTCACTATAGCCATCAATTCAGTACCATTCTGGTATTGTGGCGAAGCTCCACGGCTAGATGTGCATTTGGATACTTGCTCTGTTGTAGACCACACCAGGCCAAACGAGCTACCGTGAGGTGGAAGAGGCCAGTCACACACGGATACCTGAGACTACCACTCTCAGCTGATACATATATTAGGGTTTTCGTGTGCAAATGACAATTTTGCCCAGAGATTACACGATTCATACGCGCATGTGCACGTAATTCGAATTTTAGGAAACTGTATATTTGTGTGGGTAATATATATTAGACTGTGTCATTACCATATCCAAACCGTACTCAAGGTTGTCATGACAGAGCTTAAGATTTGGATTCAAACGTGGAGTATTTCTATTAATTGCTTAGTCGATTCTGTCTGGTCCCCAATGTCTGTGTCATGAAAACTGACGTACAATCGGCCATGACAAGCTCTTTAGTTTTTTAAAAACTTTGTTCCACTTAGAAATTTTCTGTGTTCCCCCAGACACAACATGCAGACAGCTTAATGGTTAAGGCAAATGATCATTCTGTTGAAGAAATTGTGTACTTTTTGTCCAAAACATTAGAAATTTAATGTTTATTAAAAGTGATATGATTTGAACTTTTTATCCCATATCTGATACAGATATGACTAATAAGAATACCCAGCTAGTAAAATACGAAGAGACAATTGATCTGATTTGAAACTTTTATTACATATCTGATATAGGTATGACTAACCAGAATATCTATCCAGTAAAATAGGAAGGGGAATTTGTTTTAAAGCAAAATCTGCCTGTGTGCCTACAACGGAGAACTCTTGACCCATGTTGGAATTACATTTCTATAAAACGTTTCATGATATTCAATATCTAAAATTTTATCTGCAGGATTAGACCACAAGAAGACCACTCGTAATCTACACCACCAACTAAGGCAAACTGTTACTCTATGTCAGTCATTACTTTGACAAAATGTAAACAGGGAAAAGGAGGGCTAACTTGAAGAGCTCTGAAGGCAACTACCGGTACTCAATGACTGTAGGCTAGGGTATTTTACATTCCAATCTGTATGAGGGCGAATCAGTCAAACTGTTCCTGCGATACCGTGCTTGCTTCTTTTGGATACAGGACAGGCTAGTGACTACAACTGCAATGCACCACAAGCCTGTAATAACACCCCCCACCCCCACCCCCACCCCATATATGCTGGTCTCAGTTCAATTACTGTAGCACAATTTCAACATTTAAACTTCTACATGCAGTCAAAAAACTCTGTTCGTTTAACTTCAAGCCATGCTCACCACGCAAAATTGGACATGACTCATGCTCTGTCACAGATACCTCAGTCCCTACAAAGAATGAACCTGCCAAATCACACATGCATTTATGCTGCAGACTTCAAACATAGTACTAAGTATCATTTCCCTATCAAGAGACTGAGTCCTTTCGAAGTCCCTTTGAAGTTACCATGCTCCCCTAAGAGAGAATAGACCTGTCCCATCACTTATGGAATCATCCACACTATAAGCAAAGTACTTCTGATACACATAGCATATACCAGTCGAATTAAACATAAAAAGTATACCACCCTTCTCGTATGCCTATAGTAATTGAAAAGTGTATATGCTAAGTCTTTTCAACCATACACATAGAGTTAAATACCGATCACTCATATATCTGAAGAAGGTCGAGTGATCACATGTGATGTACATACTGATTCCGGAAATAGGCAATAGTTTTTTCCCCGGAGTCACTGAAAGGGAGTACTGTTTTTTTTCTTTTTTCGACACATCGATAACTCCGTTAGCGAACTGGAAGTCCAGTATATTACAGAATTTCAGTCATGAATCAAATGACGAGACTAAATTTTATCCAAAAGAAGTGAAAATTGGAGAGAGAGAGAGAGAGAGAGAGAGAGAGAGAGAGAGAGAGAGAGAGAGAGAGAGAGAGAGAGACTACTCAGTACTTAAGAAAAAGAAACTCATTTAAACAAAGGAAATGGAACAGCGGAAAGTCTTATTGTGATTATAATCAATGGCAGATATGTGCCCATATGCTATGTGAATATGCAAAGTAAAGGAGAAGTCCCCTCGTGAGCGTGCAGTCAGATATATATTATAGGGCCTGATGCTTTCCTTCACAAATAACAATTACATGACATCCCTACTAAATATATATCTAATAGAAAAATAGCAGTTTAGTTACCTTTGGACATTTTGCACGAATTTTCTGTCGCCAACAACAAACAGAATCTAAACACCACCAGTGGTAAGATGCTAGTCACGGAATTAAGGCGGGGCAGGATTATTAGCACATAATATGGGGAGCTATGGTGGAAATTAGTAACTGAACAGGATTCTGCAACAAACAAGAATATAGAATATGAGGAATTTAGAGACAATTTACGGGGTTTATTAAATTCACATGAGGTTCGTAATCCCAAATGACTTTGACATTAAGTAACCCCTGCAGAGGTATTGAGTGTTATCAAAAATCAGATAAAACCAAGCAAAGGTTATAGTTCTGACGGGATTGGCCCAGGTGTTTTAAAGCTAATGCCGTCTGAGTGGATTACGGTTTGACTATGTTACTTAGTCCAGTATTTTTGACTGAATGCCCCTTTGCTCTGGACATACGCTGTATGTGTAAGGTGCCAAAGATGACTGTAATGAATACGGAAACAAGCACAATAGACAATGTTGCAAAGGTATATGATTATATTTTTGTATAATGTTTTACCCTGGATCGAGAACGAGCAGTTCCAAAACGAGGCTGCATAAAGCACATCGTTGCGGTTACATTATTAACAAACTATGATCATAGGAAATCATAAGTTTAAGTTCATTGATGTCGCAAAGACATATTACGGAATACCCTGTGCTTCTTTAATGTGCAACCTACGACGTTCATGAGGTGGGATTGTAATAATCATTGATTTGGTATCTATGTATTACGACATTTATGTGTCCTGTTTGCTATTTGTCTGTGTACTGGCGTTTCAAAATCTCCATGTTGTCTCGTGTGTATGTGCAATAGGCCTTCATGTCGGCGGTGAGCCTGCTGGACAACGGTTTTTCGCATAAAATATGTTTAAACCAAAGTGTCCAATAGTACACACGGCATGGGACTGTAACTGTCATAATTGGATTAAGACGGGATCTGCTACTTTATGTTTTATTCCCAGTTTAATTAATTAGGGGTATGAAGGAGCGATAGGTGGCTTTTTAAAAATGGTTTCACCTTTACACGCCAATAGATGACAGTGTTACAATACAATGGCAAGTTGCAGAAAACATATAGTCCAGCAACTAAGCGTGCTATTGTGACTCATCGAGAATGGTGATCAATTAATGAAGGGAAAACCAAACTTGTGGGAACAAACAGGGACGACAGAAATAAAGTGCCGATCAATATGGGTAATTTACAGTGGAGCATTGCATGAAACATGTTCATGTTTATCTTGTAATTGTTTATGTAAACCTGTATTAGAGGACGGGACAGTGAGTGTAGAACTTGGCTAATGCATTTCTGATACCTATAACGTGGACCTGTTGCATGTCTTTAGACATCCTGAGACTAATATTTACCAGATCACGTTTCTACGTCACATACAAAGTACATGGTTTAAATCATCATCTCTCTGTGACAGAACCGTGTGAATGAATGACTTTATTACTGCACCATAAATACAATAAATGGTAATCTGTCAATCAATACACTAAACAATACACTATACCACAACAGTACAATACAACACAGTACATTACAACAATCCCTGATACGTATGCCTTAGGCGCAGCTCCCCCCTACCCCCCTACCCCCCCAAAAAAAACCAGCTCAAAGTATTGTAGGTTTTAAATGACTTTAGAGTACTATAGTGTATCCCTGATTTTCACTGTTTCAGATATAAATTTTGTAAATTGCCATATAATTTCAATTTCGTCACATTTCATAAGTTTCATGAATTTGTTTTCGGACGATAAATGGTCAAAATCTACGATAAATTTACTCAGAGTATCAAATAATCTATTTCTGGCTTCTCTAAACTTTTGGCAATTTACAACGTAATGAATTTCATCTTCGACTTCCAAACACGAATCACAAATTCTCTCATCAATGGGAACCTTACCTGGCCTTCTATGTCTACCTTTTTCAATGTTCAAATCATGTGCGCTTATTCGTAATCTGGTCAAGTTTTTCCTTCCTTTCAAATTCTTTAATACAATTAGGTACTTTTCTATTTTGAAATCTGATTTAAATTTCGAATAGGTTCTCAACTTTTTATCTGGATAGGCTTGTTTAAGGAAGTCATTCTGCCATTGAAGTATAAATTTCTCTTTTAATAATTTCTCTATTAAATTGTGTGAAAATTATCCGTATTCATCACCGTCATTGTTCCAAATATCATTACAGCTAATTAGCGACATTGTAGTTTTGATATTGTTCAACCAGGTCGAGTTATTCGATGCCAGCAATTCAACATTACATTTGTAAGCATCGTATAAAATTTCATGTGAATCAGAATTTCTTATGCGGTGCCAGTTCTTGCAAACACTTTTCATTATTTTTAACGAATATGGATATGCTCCGAGCTCACTCAGTACAGCAATATTAGAGGCTTTTGAATTCACTCCCAGAGTGTACTTAAGAAAACTCAGATGTAACTTTTCAAACTCCGTTCTAAAATATCCACTAATATCATCCCTACCAATACATTTTAGTGGAGAAATTGTATAGGCACCCCATATTTCACACCCGTAAAGAAAGATTGGAGCAATAAGTTTATCAAAGAAATCAAGATGCAATCGAATATCTACAATGTCACTGGGGTAAAGTTCGCTTTAAGCGACCAAGAGACTTCGTGTTAATAAATATATGAGTGCAGAGTTCAAACAGAATGACCAAGTTTATTTGCCTGCTGTATAAACTGAAGGAAATGGAAACACGAAATGAACTAGAGCATTTTGATTTGCTTGTCAGCAAACCAGTCTGTCTGCCTAGAAAACTTTTAAAGATTGCCTATTCAGTATTTATTTAACTGCTGCAACAATAGTTTTTATTGAACTGTTCAAAAGAGACACAAACAATTGAGCTGTGTCACAAACCCATAAATTGAAGTTGGAATGGTACCTCTATCTAGAATAGTTCTGAAGTTATTCAAGATATAAATTTGTGTATTTGCCTAATTTGCATAAATCAAACTACTACAACTTTGATTGATGGATCACTGGATGCAGCTATCTCACAGACCTATCAATTGAAATTAGGATGGCACCTCTAGCTATTACAATTTTGAAGTTGAATATAAAAGATTTCAATTTTGTGAATTTGCCTAATTTGAATACATTTGAATGCTACAACTTTGGTTCATATTTTATTGGATGCAGCTATGTCACCAACAGATCAATTGAAGTTGGAATGACACCTCTATAAGTAATTCTTATGTAGTTGTTCAAGATTCAAATTTTCTGTATTTTCCTAATAAGCATAAACTATAATTCTACAACTTTTGTTTGTGGTTCTTTGGATGCGCCTATAGGCTAAACCTATAAATTGAAATTGGAATGGCACTTCTCCCTATAATAGTTTTGTTGATATTCCACATTTGAACTGTTTTTAAATGCCCCTAATTAACAAAAATTAAAATTCTACAGCTTTCGTTTGTGGTTCATTAGATGCGCCCATAGTACAAACCCATGAATTAAATTTGGAAAGCTACCTCTACCTTAAATAGTTTCGAAGACATTGAACATTTAAGATTTCAAATGGCCTTATTTTGCACAATTTTCAACAAGGTGACTATTCCAAACCAGGTGTTTCATTCCAGTACAAGGTCAATCAATATGCCAAGTTTGGTACTTTACCGAACAATAGTGTCCGAGAAAAACTGAGGACAAAATTCACACGGGAATGAATCAATAATAAGGTATTTGAGGAAAAACAAAAAGTATGTGTTTGCACACAGACTTAATAATAACGAAGCGCACAATAAAAAAAAAACTGCGGGCTTATATTCTAATAAAACAAGAATTCAAATTTGAAAACGATTTACAAATACATGTAATCAAAGCATTTGATGTACGGAAAAAATATCACCAGACTACGTGTAAGCCCTCATGATTTGTCTATTGAAAAAGGAAGACAAAAACCACCTTCAAAATAACCTTCAAACGGGAGGTTGTGTAATGTTTGTTATATCCCGCCCTGAAGATGAATTTCATTTCCTGATCCGATGTAAATTGTTTCAAGAACCCAGACAAATTTTCATTTCAGGACCTAAAAAAAATAATTGTAAACTTCGGCAACTATTCAGACGTAGAAACTTTCACCTCACCCCCTAGTTTGACGTTGATTGTCTTGGGTACATTGTCTGCGAAGCAGACCCTCTACTCCCAGTCGGGTGTTCAAAGTAGAATCTGTCCAGGAGGCAATGGGGTACCATGATTTATCTAATGTTAACAACAGCTGGTTCAAACCTGACTAGTCAAATTTTTCCAGAAATGAGAAATGTTGTAATATTATTGTTGATAAATTACAGGATATTTCCCTGCTTGATGGTGTCCCATATGGTACGCCACCTGGTTGCGAACACGACGTGAAGTCTCTGATTGATCTGATTAACACTACCAAGGGAGCTACACGAATGTAGCCTCCTTGATACTATCTTACATG
The DNA here is from genome assembly GCA_964020975.1 of Hermodice carunculata. Classification (NCBI taxonomy): domain Eukaryota; kingdom Metazoa; phylum Annelida; class Polychaeta; order Eunicida; family Amphinomidae; genus Hermodice; species Hermodice carunculata. Next base: position 86,332,535 of record OZ026614.1, on the reverse strand, counting down.
ATGCCACGAAAGAATCTGGCTGTCTTCCCAAGACCACATACAAACCAGAAGCATTCTGGTGTCCACAATTAAATAAACTTAGGGACACCAAGACATTCTGGTGGTCTATTTGGGTTGACCTTGATCGCCCCAGACATGGTGTAGTTTAACACATCTCGAAGGGTCAAAACAAGGCTTTTCGTAAGATATCAAGGCAGAACATTCGCTCTCTATGTAATCGTAATTTTGCCAAAATTAAAACCTCATTTAAGAAAAACAACATGTCAGCTTTTTGGAACGAACTTAAAAAACAGAGATATTCTAATATTGATTCCACCCTGCCCCACGTGGATTTGCTAGTTTTTATAAAAATGTCATGTCAGATTCTGTATACCTTAGACGCGGAGAAATGCTTTGATTGTATTTGGCATTTGAGCTATGGGGAATTGTTTCTCCCAACCACTGGTTATTCTTACATGAATGGTACAAATCCTTTAACGTCACAGTGAGATGGAAAGGTGGCCTTAGCAACGTGTTCAACATTACCAGAGGAATGAAACAGGGCAGCATTTTATCCCCTTTTTTATTTAATATTTTTATTGACGACTTACTGAATGAACTTCAAAACGCAGCCCATGGCATTCGTTTTTTTACTTAAAAATCAACTCTTGTACATATGCCGATGATGTAACCCTCATGAATTCTATCGTTACTGGTCTTCAGGGTCATAGATACATGTGTCCATTATGCTGATCATTGGTGGTTGAAATTTGTAATTAAGAAATCTAAGAATGTATTATCCTTTGTAAATCTATGTTTAATGATACCGCTACCTGGCATCGGGGACATCATGCTATCTACACTGCTGATGAATTCGAGGCATACTTGCCGTCATAATAGACTACTCTGGAGGTTTCTCGAAACATGTGGAACACAGAGTTAACGCCTGCAGACGAAGTATATATAGTCTCACATCCATAGGTATGTCCTATCCCGGATTGTAAAACTTTATTTGAGGATTTCCATAGAAGCCCCAACACTTATGTATGGTACGGAATGTATCTATGTTAAAAAGTCTAATATTGATCACTGTAAATCCATCCAAGGTTCCATTAGTAAGAAAATTACAGGTTTTGCTAAGCGATCACATCACTCCTATCTCCTTCAGGCTTTACATATGGCTCCTTTTAATGAGCTTCTGTGTAACAACACGTCAAGTCTTTGTGAAAGACTACTTATCGTGGGTCTGTACCTTCTAAGTGTTGTGTCTGCGTCATTGTACCGTCCTGTGTCTCGTAGTCTTTGTTTTTCCTTTTTTCTCTATTTTTAAAGTGTGTGTGTCAGCACACACTTTTCTGTTTTGCTAGGAATTCTTTCTTTCCTTCTTTCATCTTTCCTTCTTGCTTTTTTTCTTTCTTTCTTTCTTTCTTTCTTTACAGGCAAATTTGTCCGACATTTCATTTGAAAAGTATTATATGTAGAAACTCCAAACTTGGCACAATTATACTTCTATGGATAAAGTATGGCCTTTTTATAATGAGAGGTTATGCTTTTCAAAATTATGCAAATGAGGGCTAATTAAAGTTTTAAATCTTCAATATGTTATATACTATACAGTGCATTCCACCTAACTTCAGCTCTGGGGGCCGTCTCATTAGTTGTGACCACAGTGCTGGAGGGCCAAACAGCCTATCACTGACCTCTTTGCCCTGCCACTCAACCCGGCTGCTATAATTAGTGGTGTTTGTAAACAGGTCCACATGAGTGCTGCTGTAGACATTTATATGGGTTTTATTTTCACTTTTGTAGCCTCAAATAATTGGATTTTTTACAAAATAATCCGGCTAAAGGACACCATTTTACTGTGGAGCTGGCCCTGCTATGTGTCTGCCACCCCACCAAACACACATGACTAGTGACAGTGAATGATTGGTATCAAATGGCCAGCTTATTCCAAAGTCCTGGAAAGTGTAACCACATCAAAATAAACCCTACCCTTTCCTCCTTAAGTTTATGTGTATTTTATTACCCCCAATAGATTTCACTCAAAATCCACAGCCTTTATCAACATTGTAAGACATGTGGGACATTTTTACAGGCGTGTCACATCTCAATCAAACTGCAAACAAGCCATAATCCTGGTATATATTTTACAAGATGTGACATCAAAATGACCCTTTGAAAATGCGGCATCCCTGGACTCATTCGGGACAGAAGTCTTCATTTACTGTCAGTAAAATTTGTATCAAAGGGATATACTGAGTATTCTTATCTTTTAAATGAGGGGGTTCTGATTTAAAATTTCTGACAATCATAATAGAATATAATATCTGCTCATGATTTGTAATATTCTGACCTTTTTTATTTGTTTCACACATTGTATTAGCAATGCAAATTTGAAAGAATTAGCAAAGAGCATATCCTTTGGGTTCATCACCGAATGAGTTAATTTTGTCATATAAACATTGGCTGCATTGATTGAATGGCTATGTCTGTTTGGTAATTTAATTATAAGTTAATGTTTTCTTTCTGGACACCAGTCAGTTCAGTGGCTCTTAAAGAAAACATTTTGGGCTACATTATTTATATACAATTACACAGTCCAGGAAATGCTCAAGATCCCTGCTCATGCATTCTGTCATTAAAGTGTGTGTGTGTCAACACACACTTTTCTTTCTTTCTTTCTTTCTTTCTTTCTTTCTTTCTTTCTTTCTTTCTTTCTTTCTTTCTTTCTTTCTTTCTTTCTTTCTTTCTCTCTTTCTTTCTCTCTCTCTCTCTCTCTCCCTCCCTTCTTTCTTTCTTTCTTTCTTTCTTTCTGAATTTAAAATTTTCAATCTTGAATATCTTCAACACTATAATAGAGATGTCATTCCAACTTCTACTAGGGGGTTGTTGACCATTGGCACCTAATGAATTAAAAATAAAAGTTGTCACAATTTAAATTATGTGAAAAAAAAGCACCATTAGCAATTTTAAATCTTGAATAACTTCAAAGCTATAATAGATAGAGATGCCATTCCAACTTCTACTCCTGTTTTATGGAATAGTTGTACATTGCCATACCAATATGCTTTGACACACACACTGATTTGCTATGCAGCAAATCATCTTTCCTAGTTTTATATATATATTTTTACACATCTACATATCTAGCGTAGTTGCACTTAATGATATCGCAACGTTTGTTATCCGCTGTTGTTCTGTGTCTAAACTGAGTGACCTTTACATATTTGTGCAACAAATTTGCTTATTGACAACTATTCGTACTTGTTTACATTTTTTAAAAAAAAATTTATAACACGAGAGGGATTAATATAGGCATTGCCTTTTTCCCAATTGTATTTTTTGAAATAAAATATGTTAAACCAAAGACTTACTGTTAACTGTTATGCCAGAGACCTGCATAATAGAATCCTAGCATCCTATATACTCATAGGCAAAATGTACTAAAAGCACGCTGGTAGACCGAATCGTTGCAACAGGTCACTCTCCATTGAGTATCTGGCTTAATGGTTCACCTGATTACAAATTCAGCTTTATAGCTCGTGTAATAACGGCACAGTTGGCTCCCTCAGATACCTAGTTCACCACGAAAACTTTCTAAAGCCATGGTGCAGTGAATATATCTTGGCTAATCTCCTTACACGTGCCTTTTAGATTGATATCGTTTAACGTGTCTGCGTTTCTAATACGGTGCGGGGGTTGCTCGGGTGCTCAATACTTCCGAGCCCACCGGAGGAGACACAGTTCTCGCTAACGTGCCGCCACCTGTGCTTGTCAACTTGAATCCCTTTTAGTTTTATTTTATTTTATCCTAATTTGTTCTATTTTATCATTTTATGCTCTGTCTGCACGCCTTATTTATTCATATTTGTAATGCTTGAATCTCGTTTGTCTTTATTTTATCTTATCCTAGCTTGGGCTATTTTATAATTTACGCTCTGTACGCCTTTTTATTTACACTCGCTTTATTTATCTCGATGTATCTGTGTTTCCCCGAACACAGAGGTTATTATTATTATTATTATTATTATTATTATTATTATTATTATTATTATTATTATTATTATTATTATTATTATTATCATTATTATCATTATTATCATCATCATCATTATTATCATCATCATCATCATCATCATCATCATCATCATTATTATTATTATTATTATTATTATTATTATTATTATTATTATATCTAAAACAGCCTTTGACCATCAGCATACAACATAGCTGATTTTCAAGGATCACATCACCGATCCGTGAGATAAGCCTTTGTTTGATCTGTTCACGCCAGTGTTCAAACGTGACTGATACGTTCATTATAGTATTCCAGTTCATGACATAATGCCCTTAATTCGTGGTAACAGCCTACGAAACTTTTCCCGAAATCTTCGTACGGTATACCCCCACAAATTACAGGTATGTGTCATGATAAACCCAGAAAACCCTACAGCGGACCTATACTATATACTTGCTTATTTTGTGGGTAGCTTGACTTTCACATGTCAAATTATCCTCATTAGCTGATGAAAATCGGAAAGTACATATGATTTACAACCATTTGTGATTATATAGTAAATCCTCAGCACGTTAGCCACCGCATGTATGTAATTTGTTTGCTTTTATGTTATTTGTTTAACGTGTTTTCTCCCAATTTCAGACAATACATTTTTGCATATTGGCACCTTTATGGTGATTTCACTGATCTGATCCACATGTACTCATTTCTGAATTCGTACGCAGAACAAAGAAAACACTATAAAGATGATACGCTTCACATATTTGAGATATATTATGATGGACTTGATCATTTTTTCCCTGTGGAACATATTTATGACGGTCATGCATCGTTATAGGTTTTAAAGTGAACGAAAATGCTAAAACATCTTCATTCTTACTTCATCCAAAACACACTGCAATTTGTGAAGTGTTCATGGCCTTTTCTATGGCGCTTCTAATCACAAAAGTAAAAACACAAAAAGATATACCAGTATTCACTGTCACCATCACATATACATCATACTAGTACATCCAACGGGAGCCTCTTGGTGTGTTATCAGCAATTTCCCTATACCTGTGTGTGACTCTATACTTTATAAACATGGTTATAAAGTTCAAGATGTTAGAACGTCCGTAGGTGCAAGTTTCATCACAGGGAGACATATGCGGACTACCGGTAGCATACTTTGTGTCCTAAACAAGTGTAAATTTGCAACATGACAGATGCAGAAACCACTCAACGATAATATAGGCAGGGACAGGACAATTTTCTGCAGAACTTACCCCACCCGTTTTCTGCTACTGGCACCATTCCTTATATCTGGTGTCCCCGGGGCCGATGAGTTGAGACGGAAGCCCTGGCCACTAGCAATTCTTGCCTTTCCATTGTCGGCGCTAATTTGTACTCGCGGCGAAGCTGCTAAACGAGCACGAGAGCTCATTATTGGTTCTAGTTATCCCACCAGAAGGGAACAGTTTTACAAGAGAAGGTCTCTCTTCCCATTTAAAAATCGCTGCTTGTTTGACTTCACCATCACTAAACACGCTTTGTGAACGACGCATGGATATCTCTTCTTAAAGCTGTGGTGTCAGCACAGTCTCGAGCAGCTCCTTTAGAAGCAGCACATCTAAAATGTTTGTTCGGGAAAGATTTGCCACAAAAAGATCTTTTTCTATGGAAAAGGATCAAAAAGGAAAAAAGAAAACATCCAACGGGACAGCTTTTCTTTTAAGCAAAGATTCTGTCACCCAAATTTGGAAAATTTGGTACCAAAAGACAAGACGGTTTGTAACTTACAGATAAAACAAAGAGCACTCCAAAACTGGCCATACAAAGAATACTACGGTGAAACCATGCTTTAAAGCCACGCAGCGATATACGTTTGGCCACCCGAAGTCATTATATACATGTGTGGCTAATTGTTTGAACATGACTTGCCTCCGAAGGAGACACAAGCTTAGTGTTATGTCTACTTAGTGTAGTAGAAATAACACGGAACTTGGTCTAACTTGGTCTGCTTTGGAGACAAGAATATGACCCACTTCCTTAGAAATCATCGTATGCTAGTATATGTCGCCCTTTGGGGTTAAACACTGTATACGACTGAAAGCTATTTCTAGATGATAAAAAAGTCAATTTTAGTTGATAGTGATGCGCTGATTTCATAGTATCATCACCTGTGTTTACCGCATGTGTCAATTTACCATAAATATGTATTCGATAAATTTTGCGCATTTTTTCCAAGCGAAAGGCCAATCACTTTTAGATATATCTGCATAATCTCAGACTTCAACAAATAGTATGTGTTGTATTGATATATCTCACGTATTCAGCGACGAATATAGAAAGTGTACATGTTGCAATATTAAAGTGTCCTTCATATTTGTTATGATAGGTCTAATATGCAACCAAATATACATATATATATATATATATATATATATATATATATATATATATATATATATATATATATATATATATGTATATATATATGTATATGTATATGTATATATAAAGTTGAATTAACTGTCTCATGCACGAGAGTATGATGTATGAGACAGCATATCTTTAGCTTTATTTCATATTGCATATTTTAAGACATTTCCATGACTCCTATATGAACGTTTGACACTTGAAACCAACATTTAATTTGCGTGGTTGTTAAAAACATTTTATGCGGTTTCATTGTCAAACTGGGCATATAAGTCCCTTAATTTGGCATACTCTAAAAGCATTTTTGCTGCGAGTCACATGAATACAATACATTTACGGAATCAGGTTTCGCGCTCCATAGAAAGCTCCCGCTTATCAGGGAGGAAACTTCACTATAAGTTGGTGCACAGCAGAAACATGAGTAATTATACATTCATGCTTATAAAAGCTTGGAATCTGAAATAGGGGTTGTTTTTTTCTTTTTGTTTTCTCGCTTCTTTTTCATAATTTAAATATCAAACGCAATGTTTTCATTCCGCATTATTCCCTGAATTTGTGAAATTAATACTCTAATAAGCCGGTCGTCAAACAATTTCAAGTGAACAATTTTTAATATTTAATACATTATTACTCAAGTTACCACGGAAATCTTGTTTTAAACGCAGTAAATATACCACAATGGCGTTCGAAATGATTGACAAGAAATACATTGTTTAGGGACGCAAATTAAAGTATGATCAGTGATTTATTTCAACATGTATGTGTTTCCTCCACACTATATTGTAAGCCTTGTATGATGCTTTACTGTGGGTAGTTCTGGGGGCGTGGGTGTTTTATTTCGTCTTTATTTTTATTTGTGTATTCATTTTGGAGGGTTCTTTGTTTTGCTTGTTTGTTTTTTGCTTTTTTTTTTTATCATTTTGTTGTTGTTGTTGTTGTTGTTGTTGTTGTTGTTGTTGTTGTTGTTTTGTTTTGTTTTTTGTTTTGTTTTTTGTTTATTCGGGTGGGGGGAGTGTTTCGTCTTTGTTTTGTTTTTGTTTTTTGAAGACGCAATTATGGAGTCGGTGGAGGTCCTCAAGTTAAAGAGTATGTTAAAAGTTTTATGCTAGCATACATAATTATGTAACCAGGAGACCCAGGGGAGTGTGATTCTTTTCACAGATCATGCGTTTGCTTCCCCTCTCACCATTATATTATTCTGTCGTTAAGACTCTCAAATCTTGCATTTCCAAATTATGATTTAGCGTTCTATTGGTTTCATCCATACGTATATTTGATTGATTTTTCATAAATGTCATAAATGAATGTTCAATATTGGGACCTAATCTATCATCCGTGCATACTCTTAATGATATACCGGCCCTTTTCTATAAACTGTAGGTCTGAAACAAACATGACACCAAGACATGAAACAGAATTGCCTTGTTTCGGATCCTCTATCTTTTATCTCTGTGTCCTTGTTTATAGCTGCCAACTTCTGAAGGAATCTAAAATAACGTACATTACATGAAAAAGAAACTAAGATTATGTTTAAATGATATATATTTGTGAACTCCCGTATATATTTTGCCTATAAAAAATTCGCGCTCGCATTTGAGTCTGCAGATCAAACGCCTATACTTAATTTACTTCTTGACATGAATGTACGCATCGATATCCAATACGATCAGTTGAATTGTAAAAATTTGTATGGGTAGCTGTAGAGAGAACCATATATTTTCTTGGGCGAGCAAAAAATAGCAGGACATGTGCGTGTTATGAATATATTTGTGTGAATCTATTATCTAGTGATCAAATTCGCTCCGTCATTCTTTTTATTGCAGGTGTCTCTATGTTGCATTGAAGGGTGAAACTTTAAAAAAAAAAACGTATATTATGTAGTAAGGTTTGGCGCACATCTAAAACAAAATTGACAAATATCCTTTCAAAGCAATATTTATATCATTACATTAGGTGACGGTGAAATACATCGTAGAAAAGGTCTACTAGACTCACAGAATCACGAAAACTGGAAAAACAACGAAAACAATTTCAGCCTGACTTTTCCTCGTCAGCATAGTACGCACTGAGAAAACTGTAATGCATGATGCAATCGTTATAACCTGCAGATTTGCTCATTTGATTGGATGGATTATTTTGACCAAAATACCTTAAGTTTACAATGTAAATTATACATTCATAATACGTATGTATTTAGATAAAAGATTAGTTCATTCAGTCCTCAAGGAACAAAAAAACTAAATTTGATCAGATCAGCTTTAAGGTCAAAGTGTAACACTTGAAATCCATAGCTTTGCCAACTGAACGAAGACAATGCAGTTGTTTGTTGATAGACAGAATTTTCTCCCGCTGTTGGCTGGTGATTGCATTTAGTGCTTATGGACACACAAATGCATGAACATGACCAGTGGCAAAAAGCAGGGCGTATCGAGTGAAAGAAAATATAAAAGCGAACAGGGGTCGAAATTAAGGGGTGTCTGGTTGCCCCCAGATAGCTTTAGATTTGTAAGGGCGACTTTAGATGACTCCCTGGTTACCCAAGGAGCAACATATTTATTTTCAGCTTCATCAAATGCTGTGTTTTATAATATGGAACGAACCAGAACATGGATCACAAATGACCTGGTGGCATTTATGCACATTTCACATAAGAAGTACTTCAGTACATGTTCAATATATTTTGTCAACTCATGTGACTAATAGTACAGATCACAATAAACTATTTTCTGTCAATTCATCTAAACACAACAGAATACACAAAATTCTTGAAGGTCTATAAAAAGATGCTAACTTTTAAAGATGATGTAACACAATTAATACGACCATGTCATCTACACACACAGATTTGAGACATTTCAAACGCCTTTATAATGATCCAAATGAAACATGTAATTTCAAGTTTCTATTGTGAATTGATACTGCGGGAAGTTAATTCTTTTGGTCAGTGTGTTTACAGGCAATGATTTATACCATATTACACATTGACTAGCCTAATGCCTATGCACTATTTGACTTTTTACCCTTTTTCATTCTGACTTGAACGCATACAATCTCATTCTGTTTATTGCAGAATTACCATGTGCCGTCTGACTTACATACAAATATTTGATGAGTCATCTACCTCTAGAAAATGGGCAACTTCGGGGTTTGGGGACAACGTGATAAAATGTCCTATTTGCCCATTGGCAACTTGCAAATAAAAGTTAATTTATACCCCTGGGAATATCATGTTATTCTGAGCATTAATCTATTGTCTTTTATTTGGTTTGCAACAGAAAGTTAGTCAAATTTAGAAAGGTATGGATAATAAAATGTGCAATTTGAAAAAAATACAATTAGATATTTTTTCCCTAATCGGCGACCACTTATTTTCAGTGTACCAAAGAAAGAAAGAAAGAAACAAGAGAAAGAGAAAATTAAATGTCACAAGTATCTGACATTTGAGATAAATAAATATATTCATGACTGTAACACTGCTGTTAAAAAAAAATACCGATTGAACAATATCACCCCAGGTAAATTTCAATATATATATATATAGTAAAATCTCTCTAACCGAACACTTTTTCCGGTCCTAAAGGTGTTCGGTATAGGGAGGTTTTATTGTATATATGTATATATATATATATATATTTATATATATGTATATATACGTATATATATTTATATATATAATATATATATATATATATATATATATATATATATATATATATATTTACATGTGTGTATACGTGCATATCTGCGATGAAAATTAAAGATATTGTCCATAATGCGACAGTTTTTTTTGTTCAAGTCTTTATATCTATAGAAAAACAAAATATACAGTCTGCACGGGATGTTGTGCTTGGTGTGGTTCGTAAGGTTTATGTTTCGCATACAATTTAATACAAATATCAACAGCAGCCTTCTCTTTCTATCCTCGCTTTTAAATTTTCCGGAGAGCGTTTGTATCACTTATAAAAGTATGTGATGCCGTTTTCGTCGGTCGATTGAATCAATATACCTTATCTGTGTGACAACACTTACCCAATCAGTTTAGTGGCTGCAAGTTGCTTCGACAGTTTTTTGAAGATGCCAGACCCACCAGTATTTGAAGGAGAAGCGGTGGCATCACGGCCGGGGCCACTAGGAGTTTTCAACGAATCTGTATCCCTTTTGACTCTTTTCTTGAACATCATGGCTGCCCCAGCTATGGCGTCAGCCATGGTGCTACTTGGTCAAGTACGCGTAAATCCTGAGGTAAAATTGGTAAGTCCGCGAGAAATATGTCCAACAAAGAAGTCAGACTCTTCAGCCTCGATGCTTATACTACCTACAGTTTTGCATCATAATAGCACGCTCATGGTGAGTCAATTAAACTTACGGGTCTTCTTTCCCTATGGCCGTACTCAATGTTTAGCACATTCAAACAAGGGCCTATTATAGTACATTGCTTTCACTATATTGCACTTTGACAGTGTATTACGGAAATCTGTTTCGCCATAATATTTACCTTACATTTCATTAGCAAGGCCAAATCACTTTTACTTGTGTAACAGCAGCTGACAAGTACAAATGTATGGTTTCTTTTGTGTGGGTTCAAAATATAGCCAATACCAATAGTTTGTCACCCACAAATTATTATGTAAAAGAGTAAATCAGCTAAGTTTGATTAAATAGCAACGGGCTATCTAGCATTTTGGAAGAAAAGACCTGTGTGAATAACAGGTTTCTTTTCCAAAGGAAACATTTTCATTGCAGTGTTTCCCACTTGAACATCACTCATTTACATTCATGTTAAAGTTCGGTTTGAAAGCTTAAAGTTACTGTTGCTTGATGAGTCTTGCCACAACTAGCGGGGACGAGAGTCAACCTCATTACCCGCCGTATATCTCCTGTACTGGTCAAATAATGAATATGCGGAGCTATTTGCTTTCGTTCAAATGGTAGGTAATATAAAACATAAACTTAATATTGATACGAGAAATCATGAACAGTCTAACCAACCGATAGCTTATTGACAAGTTGCAAACACAGACAAAAATAAAACCAAAAATAAAAACAAGAACAAAAAATAGAGAAGAAAAAGAAGAAGAAGAAGAAGAAGAAGAAGAAGGAGAAGGAGAAGGAGAAGGAGAAGAAGAAGAAGAAGAAGAAGAAGAAGAAGAAGAAGAAGAAGAAGAAGAAGAAGAAGAAGAAGAAGAAGAAGAAGAAGAAGAAGAAGAAGAAGAAGAAGAAGAAGAAGAAGAAGAAGAAGAAGAAGAAGAAGAAGAAGAAGAAGAAGAAGAAGAAGAAGAAGAAGCAAGCAAGCAAACGAACACGTTACAGATGTAAATTTTGAGGTCCAAGATACCTAAAGTTATATCACTTCCATTTAGGAATATATAATGAAAACAAGACTCTATTCCACAAACAAGAACACCTGCCAGTCTGTTTCAACCATGGACCTACGAGTAGGTACATATTTCAAAACAGTCGTTACAAAGTCCTGGAAAGACAAATTAATATTTGACATAAACGCTGGTCGCTTCACACTTGCATGCACTTGTCTTTGACGTAGTTTTTGTTTGTATGCCCATGCACCTACCAACTTAAGTTAAAGGTGCTGCCCTATCAGATTATTAAGGTATAGTAAATACAAACAATCTGGTGATAGGCTATTTAATAGCTCGGTGCATACCTCTATTGAGGTCAGTGTTCAGGTCACCAAGAAAACATATCGCGGGTCCATCTAATTAAATTTAGCGGCAAATTCGCAAGCCATTCACGCGTTGGTGGGCAACCAAGGCACTTTGTCATTTTGCCGTTGCAAAGTGACTAATAGTGAGGCTTAGAACAATTCCTATAGGTCCACATACATATCTATTAGCTGATGTAAATAAATGAGTTGTACTTTGACATTTAAATGTGCTTTATTCTTTCACCTGTGGGTCCGATTGTACTTAGTTTCGTGCTTCCTCAAGGTGTAGTTAAAGGTTTTAAAAACTTTGTTTATAAACAGAGTTGATTACCAGGACTACTGCGAGAGCCACCAAGCTGTAGGAGTTCTTTTTCAATACTAAAAAGATATATAGCTCCAATTGTACGAAACAATGTGGGGGGCGAAAGCGAGGATCTGATGCCATGTCACCAAGATACCAAGAGGCTTTGATCCTACTCACCAAATAACTTTGTGACTCCTGCCAGAGATGTATTATCTCTGCTTGTACGTCCCTGCTCCTACATAGTGAAGAATGACTGCTTGAAAACTAGCATTCTATATCTGGGATCGTACGAAAAAAATCTGTGTCTAGGTATAAAATATTCTTAACTGAAATACTCATATCTAATGATACAAATGGAACAAGACTATGGAAAAAAAAACCCTCTTGAAAAAAGTATGAGTGATATTGAAATCTTTCATTGGTTTCTTTTGCCTATGAAGCAACCTCTTGCCTTGGCATACGAAAGTAAGATACAATAAAAACAAGAGTTTTGTTCCCAGGTAATAGCTTAATTTACTAAATTGGGATCTAAAAGAAATTGTCTTTGTTAAAATTACAAAAACGAAACTCACGACGAGGCGGAATGCCTTGATGATCGGCGTTTTTCTCTCGGTGTTGGAGACTTCAATCCATCGATATTCGGAATTGTCACGCTGCTCATCTTTTTCACGCTTTTCTCACTGAGTAATGTATAATTGACAACACTTTTGCTTCTGTTTTTTTCAGGCATCAGAGCTGGGGGTGTCCCAACACTTTTGTGTCTAACTTTTTCTACAGAGGCCCCCTCTTTCTTTCTTGAATTGTAATGTTCTGCAGGTAAGTTGCTTGTGCTCGCCTTTTGTTTGGGAAGACTTGGAGGAATCACCTGTCCATGTCTTCTCCTTCGTTCTGGACTTGGTGTGACTCCTCTCCTTGGTCCATCATCTGTGCTTTCCGTCCCAGTGGCTGAATCTTCCTTTTCCTTGCGGATGGGCTGGAGGATCGGTCGAGTTGTTCCACTGTCAGGGTAAGACATAACGCCTTGCTCCTAGAGATGTCCACTGATGAACGGCAGCATGGACTTGCGGGAACCCATTGGCGCACATTTGTTTACCTGTCACTCCAATGCGTCTCTCGGTGATTTATGACAAATAAATGGCTCTCCAGTCCTTTAGAATGGATATCGACTAAGATAAGACACAGGGAGCCTCCCCAGGATTCCGTCGACATATTGATTTAAGGAAACATATAAAAGATTTGACACAAACTTATTGATCACCCTACAAAGGTAGAACCAGATTTAATTGAAATGATGGGGGCGGATATGCGTAGCGACTGCATCATTTAGTAGTTGTAAAACTGATATTACATGTCATATTGAAATGTAGGACAGAAATGTTTGTATCTGTGTCTTTTTGTCCAGAACCACTTCCTAGTAGTCATTACCCTATTCCGCAGTCCGAACTCTTTACTCTCCTTAAGCTAACCTGTCACTGTCTAACCTAGATACATATGGAAGTACTATTGTCCATGTCGCATACGTTCTTCTTTAGAATTTTTACATAGGCTGTATTAGCCCAAATAAAATAAAGGGTCTTCAGCGGGTAACTACTCAGAACATGTTTTGGAGCCTATGACCCGTACATGTCTCTCTGAGTAGCGGCTCCTTGTCTAAGCTAAATATTCAGCAAAGACAGCACACATGATAATGAATAAATATGAAAGTGGCAAATGATGAATTTGCTAAATACATGAAGTTTTGCTTATAAATTCAGAGCTTTATTATTAAAGAAGAATACCTGTCAGACAAAACATAATTATTAAATTTGTATGGTAGAGGTTCAGATAAGAACAATTTGATGACTATTTGATGAAGTGTAGTCATTCATGCATCTTTAACATTAAAAGTTGTGTTGAGCGTATGGTTGGCTGAGTCTCAACAACTCTCCTTTCACCTGTATGCGACCCAGGTTCGATTCTTGGTTGAGTAGCGAGCGGTGAGTTCATATCACCCACATGTGTGCGGTGGCTTTCTCAGTCCTTCGGTTTTCTCAACAAAGTTAAAAAGTGGCAAGATACATGCCTACACCTGAACCATGTAAATCGTTTGATATGAGCTTGGTCTGTTTTGCAATCCATGTGAAACATAGGAGTCAATAGTGAAAAAAGAGGAAACTAGAAAAGAAGATTTGCTTCACAGCAAATCTGTCTGGGTGCTTTCAAAATGAGACCAGTTTGAATTGCTACACTTTGGCTTGGTTCAACATAATCTAATTTCGTGTATTAGCCTCATTTTTATAAAGTAAAATGCTCCAACTTTGTTCTTCGTTCATTGGATGTTGCTATGTCACAAACTTATAAAATTAACTTTGAATGAAGCTAGTATCTATAATAGTTTTGAATCTAGTCAACATTTTGATTTTGAGTATTTGCCTAATTTGCATAAATTGAAATCCCACAACTTTGGTTTATGGTTCATTGGATGCGGCTTTGCCACAAACCTACACTTTGAAGTTGAAATGGCATGTCTGTGTATAATAGTTTTGGAGATATTCAGCTCTGAAACTTTTCATTTCATTTTCATTCATCCTCTTATTAGCATAATTTGAAATTCTACTTAACATATGCTGTCCATTAATTTGGCAGGTGTCACCAACCTATATATGCACATTGAAATTTTGAGTATCTGCAATATTTTGGAAGATATGGAGCTTTTAAAATTTCAATTGCCCCTGAATTTGCATACTTTTAAACATCATGACTATTCCAAATGAGATGCATATTTTCATTGGTTAGGTCATTCACCACAGCAAGTTTGGTGGTTTTCGGAAAAATAGTGCTTAAGAAAATCTCCAGACCAACTTGGTTGTGAAGAAAGGAAGGAAAGAAAGAAAGAAAGAAAGAAAGAAAGAAAGAAAGAAAGAAAGTAAGAAAGAAAAAAGAAAATTCCAGTTTTTACTAATACAGTGAAACCTGCCTAAAGTGGGTGCCCTTGTGACCAGAGAAAAGTCATCTATATGTGTACAGTGTATACATATTACAATTCAAGGGTATGAGTATACATGCAATACAAAACTGTCTTTCTTCCTTTATTACATAAACAAATTTTAACAGAAGCTGTGAAGAAACTACATTAACATGTACCTGTGGACTAAGACAAAACTATTCTGCCTCAGTATTGCCTATGAAGAACAGGCTTCATCTCACTGGTCACAGGAAATCAAAGACATGAAAGTGTCGACTGAGATGACACAAATTCTACCCTCCTTGGTCTGGCCGACTCAGCTCTGTATTTAGTCTATTATGAACAGAGGGTACACTCAGATTTGTTCTGCCTGGAAGTCTAGAGCCTGTGTTCCCTTGGGACTGATAAGCTCAGCAGACTGACATTGCCTCAGGCAAAAACAGGCCAGCTAGGACACCAGCCAGTTTCAGTTATGGTGCATTGACAGGTCTGTTCTGCACTAGTGGAAACTACAGCCTGCCTGGTACATATGGCAGTATGGAGTCAATCTGTTCCTGTATGAACAGAAAGAAATACTCTGTATTTTATTCAGAGCCTCATTACACAGTTGTTGGGAGTCTCCCCCCCCCCCCCAATTTGCAACAAGACCCAAACCTTCCAAAGCATACACCTAGCAAGCATGGATAGAAAGCTGCCTGTGAGACAGGTTCAAGCTAATTAATTATGAATGCAAACTGGTTGCCTGGCACAGAGGTCAAGCAATAGGTCATACGGCAAGTAGTTCAAGGCCTGTATGTGGATTGGTGAGAAATTTGGTGAATTTAGCATATATTAAAATTCCCCAAGTTTTGTTTGTATGCTGTTGGATTTATCAGTTGTCTCAAACCTATATGTGTAAGTTAGAACTTTGTGTGTATCGCCAATAGTTTAGAAGATATGAAGCTTTTAAAATTTTAATTGCATAATTTTAATCATCATGACTATTCCAAGTGAGGTACCTAATTTCACTGGTGGGTCATTTACCATGGCAAGTTTGGTAGTTTTGGGAATAGTAGGATCCGAGAAAAAACTCCTGACAAATCTGGTCATAAAGAAGAAAGAAAGATAGATAGATAGAAAGGAAGGAAGAAAAAAAGAGAGAAAGAAGGAAAGAAAAAAGAATTCTGGGTTGGCACCCAGACATAAATACTGTGATCGGCTGTTGTAGAATTTGTTTGATTGAATGCTTTTTACTTTTAAGCATACTGTGAGGGGGGGGAGATTGACATTAGCATGTCTTCATACTTGTTGCAGTCACATGATCTGAAACAATCTGGATTCTACAAAGCTTCCTAAGAGGAGATACTCATATTTCACTACATTAAGCAGAGACCTGCTCTGGTCCCCTCAGTTGCTAGGCAACAGAACTATGCCTGCGCCATGATGGGGGCACCTGTACCAGTTATGTTACTTTATCATTCAGACTTCTCTCTCTCTCTCTCTCCGTCCCCATAAGTAACAAACGGAAATGTCGTATCTTTTATATGCCAATTGTTCCCCCATTATCAAGGACAATCGGTCAATTAAGCTTAAAATTTGACCCAATTTACCGTGTGTGTCCCTCATCAAAACTGAATATTTATGTCTGGGTGCCAACCATGACATATTGTTTTTCCTTGGGTTCTTTATTATGTCTATTTTGTTTTTCCAAGAATTCTTTTTTCTTTCCTTCTTTCTTTCTTTCTTCTTTACGGCCAGATTTGTCCAGAGTTTTTCTCAGACCCTGTTATTCCGAAAACCACCAAACTTGCTATGGTAACTGACCTGCTACTCAAATTTTGCACCTGATTTGGAATAGTCATGATATTTAAAATCATGCAAATGAGGGGCAATTAAAATTTAAAAAGCTCCTATCTTCCAAACTATTGCAAATAGACACAAAATTCCAATGTGCATGTATGGGTTTGTGACACCTGCCAATATAATGAACAGTAAATGAAAGTCGTGGAATTTCAAATTATGCTAATAAGGGGTATTGAAAAATTTAAAAGGTGAATATCTCCAAAATTATAATAGAGTAGCCTATCCAACTTTCAATTTTAGGTTTATGACAAAGCCGCATCCAATATACTATGAACCAAAGTTGTTGTATCTCAATTTATGCAAATTAGGCGAATATACAAAATTAAAATCTTGAATAGCTTGAAAATATTATAGAGGTGTCATTCGAACTTCAATTTAAAGGTTTGCAACATAGCCGAATCCAGTGAACTGTATACAAAAGTTGTAAAATTTGAATTTATACATTTAGTGAAGTGAATACACAATTCTTAAATCCTTTTAATTAACTTCAAAACTATTATAGAAAGAGGAGCCACCCTAACTTCAAATTAAAGATTTGTAATAAGGTGAACACGCAAAATCTAAATCTTGAATAACCTCAAAACTATTGTATATATAGGTACCACTGCCACTTCAATTTGTAGGTTTGGAACATAGGTGCATCCAATGAACCATGAACCAAAGTTGTAGGCTTTTGATTTATGCAACACAGATTAAAATTTTGAAGATTCATAACTGCTGCAGATAGTGGTGCCATTCAAACTTCAGTTTATAAGTTTGTGACATAGCCACATCCAATAAACCAAGAACCAAAGTTGTAGCATTTTGATTTATACAAATTAGGCAAATTATCTAATTTATGCAAATTAGCCTAATACACAAAATTTACATTATGTTGAACAATGGCTAAATGTAGCATTTCAAACTGTTCTCATTTTAAAGGCACCGAGACAGATTTGCTGTGAAGCAAATCTTATTGTCTAGTTGTTGACATCCCTGTTTACCACGTGTTCATGCCACACTATCAGGTAATGCTAAAAGAAATCTTAAAGGTACAGCTTCCATACAGGCCACAAACCTGCAATTCACATAGCCATTTTTAAGCAATATCTCTCGGTAGACTGTAAGCCTATCTGTACGAAGCTAGTGCTTCATTCCAATTTATTACAAATCAGTTTTTGCCTTCTCGCATGCAAAGTTTGCACTAACAAGTTCTTATATATAAGTTTTTGCTCAGTAAGTTCTTGCAAGAAAAGCTCCTGCACGAACTCACAATAACCGCCAAAAAATTTACACGGCTTGCTTACAAGAACTTGATCCTGGGCCTCAACGTGCAATGCACATCGCTGTCAAATATTACAAGAATCACACAAGACCAAACCGCATACTTGGAGAGGGCTCTTCCGGATTTCTCTTTTTGGGCGGTTTCTCGTGCGCTTCCAAATTCACGGACTTAGAACAAAAAGTCGTAAGAAATGTATTGGACCCTCAGGGGCTTGAAAAGGGTTTTTACACCATATGGTGCTTCGTTTCGATATCAATTTATAAACTCCCAGTTATCGACATACCGGTCAGCGTGAACCTCAACTGTTCCATTTAGTCATATAGTTCTACACACAGGTCTGTGTGCAAATACTGACCGGTTCTTTTCTGGAAAAAAAAACTATATTTTCCTATACTCTCCCCCTAAAAATGTCACAGCCTTTTCGGTGACCTCTACGGTTTGAAATCCCAACTGGTGCAAAATTACACAAAGTGAGGGCCACTGAAACCTAAATCTTAAAAAAACTCTTCTAGATTGAGTGTCATACTCAGTTCAATATATAGGTTTGTGTCATAAGCAACTCCCATGACATGTAAACAAAAGTTGAGGAATTTCAATTTGTACTAAATTTACCGTTTCATTTCCCCAAATACCCCCCACCCACCCCCCGTCACACTGCTGCTGGATCTATGTTACTTTTATGGTCTCTATGGACAATGTGTGTGCAGTGAGGCATTGTGCTTGGATCACCTGAGATGGCCCTTAATCCCAAGCGACCATTGACCCTCTGCATCAATAGGCAAGGGCAAGAACAGAAAGTTCAACAACTGCCTAAAAGAGGGCACTACAGTCAGTGGAGTGTCAGGGTTATGTATTCCCGTTACTTTACATTGCAATTTGCAACTTAACAACTCCAAAACTACTGCACATAGGAACACCAAATTTCAGACAGTAAATCTAGATGCATGATTATATACCTCACAAAAATCGTATAACCGCAGCTACAAAAGAGACTGGTTTATTTAAGGTTGCTTTAACATACAAACTAATGGGAATACACAGCTCTAGCCCTCCAAATGTTTGTGTATTCAGTTGTGTCTTGGGGCGAAAACACACCTTAGAGCTAATTCTGACCTTTCCTATTACCATGGGGGCTATATTTGGAAACCTGTCCACACCAGCATGATCATACATGTTGATTAATGTGTGTTACAAGCTACCTGCAGTTGCATGGTATCACAACATACAATCACCTCTTTTTCTTAGGGATCCATTTTTTCTGCAGCAAGTTGTAAGTACTGATAGCTAAATGAACCATGGGTCATATCCCTTTGTGTACAGCTGTGTTACACTGTTATGATCGCAGGTCTTTTCTCAGCTCTAGCTATCTCCCTAAGGGGGATAAAGGAGAATCCAGATCCCTATTCTCAAGAGATAAAGAGTATGTATCCACTTTTAATACTCCGTGGACATATGTGTATATTAGAGTGCAACTTTTTTTTACGATATTAAAGTTTTGAAATGTATAATGCATCTGATTGGCATGATTTTAAAGGCTACAAGTTATGTGCGTGCTTCTTCAGATGCATCATACGCATATATACTGAACAGCAAAAGAGACGCAAAATTGTTATTGACTCCCAGATAAGATCAAGTGTCACGTTTGAGAAGAACAACTACACACATGCAGAACTCTGTGCAGCTCTTGTTGGGGATATAATGTCATTTCACAACACAGTATCAACAGCCTAGTGAAGTCAATGCCCTGGTGTTACAAAGGACAGTACAATAAGCTAGAGGTGGCTACGCCCAATACTGTATTAGCAAATGTGGCAGACTAAATCTCTTTGGGTGCACTCAACTCTGCTGCAACAGACTATACACTTGTGTTTTCCTTCGACACTACTAACAGCATAGCACCCTTTCATAAGGTGTACCTGATGTATTCATCGGTTATGATTACAAAATTAAATTCTACCGATAAAAGCCATTTTGCGTTTCTTTTGCTGTTTAGTGTATGTACCAGGAGCTGTTGGAATTACACCTCGGTCTATTTGAGTTTTGGATGTATATGGCATTCAATAATAACCTTACACAGGAAAGACAGTTTCTGCAGATATTATTTTTAAAAAAGATTAGGTTTTGGGACCATAGAAATTTTGTTGTATTTTGTCCTGATAAGGGGAATGATATTTTGTCAGTCACGTGCACTGAACAACTTTTTTGTAATTGTATAAACGACGCATTTTCCCATGTAATGTGCTTCCATGAAATATGTATTTCCTTCATATTTTTTTCTCGTGACTGATCTATGATCTACTGGCATATATATATATATATATATATATATATATATATATATATATATATATATATATATATATGTGTGTGTGTGTGTGTGTGTGTGTGTGTGTGTGTGTGTGTGTGTGTGTGTGTGCGTGCGTGTGTTGCTTCTCATGAATCACTTGACCAATTGCTTTGGTATTGCATACAGGGTCACCTGTAGTGATGCAATTCACATTTTAGTCACTAGGTGGCGCTGAAGTTCTCCCATTTTTATTGTGAATTTGTGTGTATTAAGGCTATTTTCGACTTCTTTTCCAGAACACCTGAATAGAATTGTTCGGAATTTATAAGAATATGATCTCACAAAAGGTGATCAAACTGCGAGACCTTGTGTAGGTAAGTCTTACTACTGTACACGTATAAGCATGTAACAACACAGTACATGTATTGCAATATTGTCACAGTATTTTTATGGCATACTTCGATTTAACACACAAATATTCCTCAGCTTTGCCTCTACCAACTGTTTGAAGAAAACGTTAATGCAATAATTTTCCATTTTCATTTTATTTCATGTCATTTCATTTCATTCCGTTCCGTTCCATTCCAATCCATGTCATCTTATTTCATTTTGTTTTGTTGTTTGTTTATTTTTTATTATTTTTGTCTGTTTGGTTGTGTGTGTGTGTGTGTGTGTGTGTGTGTGTGTGTGTGTGTGTGTGTGTGTGTGTGTGTGTGTGTGTTTATTGTTTTTCTGGCTCATCAAAACTGACATATTGGCCTGTATGTTGGTAATGGTTAATCTTCGGCATTTTATTATGAGACATTAATAGGAAAGACCTATGTCTGTGTTGTTAAATTTGACTTTTAGTGATTTTGAAAGGTCACACTGACACACTGGCTTATATCTTGGTAACGGCAGATTTAGGTCCATGGTTACCATTAAACATAAATAGGAAAAGTACCAGTGGGGTCTATCTAGGTGTTCTTAATTTTGACTTTGAATAACTTTGAAAAGTCAAAGTGACATATTGGTATATATCAAACCTTGGGCCAACTGTTGGGAAGCACTAATGCAGTACATGTATACAGTAGTAAAGTTTGCACTTGCAAAAGCCGCAGAATCCATTTAGAACAGCACATGATCGTCATGATCTTCTTGTACTAATTTTCAATGCACGCAGACAGATTTGCTGTCAAGCAAATCTTTATTTTTGTAGTCTTCTAGCAAAAACTGTCGTTTGAAAGAAAAAGTGCACGCTATTTGTTTTGTAAATGAATAGGGTAACGGCGTTGTAATTCTTCATCGCAAAGACAAACTAACCGTCGATACGCCAACACACCGTAGTAATGTGTGTCGATTCAACTCTTTGTGCTGGAAAATTTAAGGATTGTTATTACAAGCACTTATGTGTCGACTGTGTCACCCCTGCTTATCAGTCACGTCACTGACTTACCTCTACAGAAATAGATTCTGTGTTCAAAGGGCAGACTACAGAAAGTTCTATTAATTATGACTAAGTCTGTAAGAAATATACTGTAGTAAAATCAATAAACCTACTTCAAGTGCAAGTTTCATATTCCATATCGCCAAGAACACGCCAGTGACCCATATTGGTACCCGAATTTTCCGCCAGGTGTGCTATCTATTGGTGTCTGGCCTCTCGCACTCTGTGTGACTTGAAAATAATCAAAGGTTTAATCACTTTTTGAGTTACTTTCAGGCCGTCCTCTGATCTAGTCTTTCACAGATATGGAGTTAATGGCATGAGTTGTTGATCAACTTTATATTATGCCATGATCTTTTGTGTGCGGTACAGTGTTTATACATTATACACTACATTTAGCCTAATTGACAGATCAACACACATGAATGTCCACATTGCTGTGTTATATTGTCCCAAAGTATGCTTATTTATGGATAAGTAAGTTCCAATACAACACAAAGTGGTGGTTTGTAAAGAACGAACTGTACTTTGTGATCGTGCTCAAGTATATTTGAAAACACAAATCCAAAATGAAATCACAAAAGCCTATAATTTCCTAAGGATAATAGCCCATTTAATTTCATTTTTGAGCTTTGTCCTTCAATCCATATGATCGATGTAAAAGATAATGAAATATATACAAATGATCAAACTATCTGTTTTATAATTCATGCAATTATACGCATCACCTGGCTAAAGCTTTGAACTTTTACATAAGCTTTTCTTCTATTTTCTTCCTCAAATATTTTGAGTCGTGACAAATACTGCTGGGTTTATGATCTCAAGTATTTTTGCGTGTGAGTGGCTTTTCAATCTGGATGTAGTATTTCCAATATAACACTTACAGATCATGAAAATGAAAACAGATTGCAAGTTCTGAATAAAGAGTATTACAGTCAAAGAATAACAAAAAAGGGGGATGATATTATGTTACTCTTATCCTCCCCTTGGATTGATGGTGTGCGGGACCATGTAGCACCACTTACTTAACAAACATGGTCAGAGGAGTTTTTTTTTTTTTTTTTTTTTTTTTTTTTTTTTTTTTTAATAGAAATCTGGCCATCATACGGTGCCTCTGTGACACAATTTTCATGAAGCTGTCACCAATTGTTCTTGATAGGTGGTGGTAACATCATGGGATGCCGGTATGATCTTAGTGGCGCCAGTTGGATTCCAGATAGGCACAGAAATTTGCTTGTTTTTTTCTGTTTAGTTAAAAAAAAATGTCTGCTTGTTTATTCAGTTGTCCGTACATACCATAAAGATTACTCAGCCTCAAAAATGCACTCCAAATATTGTTAAGCAGAGTTAGCATGTACCAGAGTGAGTAAATATCAAAGGAAGCATGCACTACTGTAACGAGAAACGTTCAATAAAGATAATTTTCTTCTAAGTGCAGGCAAAAACATCTAAGTTCAGCGGCTGACTTCCGTTTATCATTGTTTTCAAAGTGTTGCCAATCATACGTAAACGCGGTAGGGCATGAAACTATCTATTTAGATGTCTATGTGAACACGTTTTAATCTTTTTCTTCAAGCAACACTGGGGCAACGGTCTTGCAACACTGAAGAGTAAATAGGCAGAGACAAATAGATGGACAGACAGACTGAAAGATAAATAGACAGAAAGACAAATAGACAGATAGATAGATGGATTGACGGACAGACAGACAGACATATAGATAGATAGATAGATAGATAGATAGATAGATAGATAGATAGATAGATAGATAGATAGATAGATAGATAGATAGATAGACAGACAGACAGACAGACAGGCAGGTAGGTAGGTAGGTAGGTAGGTGGGTAGGTAGATGGATGGATGAATGGATGGTTAGATAGATAGATAGATAGATAGATAGATAGATAGATAGATAGATAGATAGATAGATAGATAGATAGATAGATAGATAGATAGATAGATAGATAGATAGATAGATAGATAGATAGACAATAGTAAATAATTGTGAATGAGGGAGTTAATAAATAAACTAAATAAATAAATGGTCAGGAGGAGGGAAGAAAGAAAGAAAAAAACAAGAGAAAAAAGTACTCTCTCTTTTTCTCTCAGTTCCTCTCTGCATGGCGTGTCCGTGTAACTTGGTGACATGCATTGGCATGATCAGAGCCATTGTACTAGTATGAATGTTTCTTTTACATGGGTCATAGTGAAAAGCCATCAGTACATATTTCGAGGCCTATTTCAAGACATGCATTCTTTTTGTCTTCCCATGTAATTCACGGAGTACCCTGCTTGGCTTGACAGGTTTGACTGGCGCAATGAGTCCCAGGGCTCATTTCTAAAATTGTACCTAAATATACGTGAGTATTAATGATTATTCAAATGTTACTGAACTTTTTTTGCTCCGGTGGGCCTGTAGGGACTAGCGTAGGATATATATGCAAAATAAACGTTGTTTTGAAAAAAAAAATGATAACGCAAAAATGATCTTTTTGTTCCCAAGTGTCTACGAGACGAATCATGGGCAGTCTCAAATGCCTATTTATTTAAATGTCTTTTTCTACAATTGTACCTGCCTATACGTGACATATGTCAAACTGACTTATAATAAAGTGTTGTTTAAAAGTTTAATAGTCTGACGCCTGCGTGTGAGCAAGCACTGGACGTGATATTTTACGAATAATATGAAATAGATTGTACGCAACTTGCGAGTACATTGGATTTGGACATGTGCACATTAGTTACCAGGCTTATTAACGAAAACCAAGCTTGAGTTTTAAAAAACATGAAACTCACATGTGGAAGGTCAACTTTTTCCGCATTTGAGCCGTGCTTTGCTGCGGTGGCAGGAGCTGTTTCAACGCATCGTGGTCAGGCCACTGAAGAGCTGACGGGCTCAGTTTCCTTTTTACTCGCTCGACAACCGACAATCTTCTTGAAGTCGACATTTTTTGTGGTTAAAATAAGCTTTCCGTGCATGCAGAAGCGGTTATTCAATATGCTTTGAACAGAGACTCACGTGAGTGCTGAATATCACTCAAGCAGTATATGAATATATTTCAGTGAAAACATGATTGTAATAGTCAATGACACACTCAGCCCAACTCTCATCTTTTCACGCCTGGACCGTCTACCAAGTTTAATCCTTAAGTGACGGTAGAAGTAACCCTGATGAAACTTAAATAGGGAAAAATTTAAACAAGATCGATTCTCCGTCGTAAATCTTTTTGATGTCCCCGTAGTGCCAATCGCCTTGTTATTTAACAGTGTCAAGTCAAGTCGTAAATAATATTAATAGCATAACTGTGGCCTCACCTCTATCATCAGATTTATTATATTTGTCCGAGGACATCGCCGTTCTTCAAGACAACGACAATTTTACGATATGTGCCCGTGTCTAGCAACTGTCGTTCATTTGTTTGCTCAAAGGAACATCATACTGTTTGACCTCACGTTCGAAGCTCGATCTCTTAATGTCACTGATAGCTGAATAACTATAAAACATTTTCGTCGACCGTTTTTCGGCAAATCGTATATTTTCCGAAGTGGCAACTTATGTGAAATCATAATCTCTCTTACAAATTGCGGGGAATGCATTTCAGGAAACTGCTGATCATGCATAACAAATCCATTAATGGTAATTGCTTATTTCTATGAGACCTGCATGTAAAACAACCGCGATGTCGTATATCACTATAATTTTGACCGGTCTCGCATTACAGAAAAGAGTTTGCGTGTCAAAGAGTACCACATTTTATGTTTGCTCTAAATTTCTTGGTTTATAAGATAATTACCTGCGCGTGTACAGCCTTTTTATACACAAAGTTCAACAAAATAATAGATTTGTGTCAGTCATATTCCATTCATAAAGATGCCATACATTAGTATGCATGGAACAGACACTAAATACATACTTTACCAAGGACGCGTTACATTAGGAGTATATGTTGAAGTTGACATGATCTTAGACAAACTGCTAGGTGTTACTGTTGACAACAATCGATCCTGGCAACAATATACATTAACGTTATCATATATATATATATATATATATATATATATATATATATATATATATATATATATATATATGTATGTATATATATATATATTATGTGTATGTGAGTGCGTGTGCGTGTGCGTGTGTGCATATATATATGTGTGTGTGTGTGTGCGTTTGTAATCTACGACCTGACATGCGCATCACTTTTTACAAGCCTATATTCAGCCACATTTGGATTACTTTTTGTGGAACTCCACTTGTAATGATAATTAATCACAGGGTATATTATGGAACATCCTGTCTCGTCTGCACAGCCTAGAACAACCATACCCTATCATATAAACATGTTTTAGTATGAAGGTGGTGTTACCATCCACAAACGCACAAAGACAAATTGAACATGATATTTATATGGATCAAGAGCCAATTTGCTATCGCATTCTGAACCCTTGTTATGTTATGGTACCTCGGTCATAGACACAATTGTGTAAATCAGGGTCATTTGGTAATTAAAACCTTGAATATCATAAAAAAACTATTATAGGCAGAGGTGTCATTCTAATTTCAATAAGTAGGTTTGTGCATCCAACTAACTGCAAACAACACTTGTAGAATTTTAATTGATGCTATTTAGAGGCACTTGAAAAGTTTAAATGTTGAATATCTTCAAATTTTAGGTAGAAGTGTAATCCAACTTCGAGTCATAGTTTTTTGCCTTTGGCGCATCCGGTGAAGCACAAACAAAAGTTTTAGAATTTAGATTTATACCTATAAGTGGGGCTTGAAAAAAAAATTAAATGTTGACTATCTATCTTCAAAAATATTATTCGTAGATGTGCTATTCCGATTTCACATCTTTGAATAAATGAATGTGAAAGTAATGGGCACGTTAGTGGTTCTCAGGCGTTTAAATAGAATCATACCAAAAGCTTTTTTAGAGACGATTTTTAATTCAACTATTGCGCCGTCTATTGGCTATGCTGACACTATTTGGATACATGTGCAGAGAAGGGTATGGATACGGCACATACTGCAAAATGCAGCAGCGCGTATTATATCTCGAAACTATGATAAAGTAAATGTTAGGGGAGTTGATATTGTTAAGGGATTACAATGGGAGACAATCTGAGAGAGAATGCAATTTCACATGGAAATGGGGTCTTGCACCTGATTCCTTGTGTGATCAGGTGATTTAAGAGAGGGATATCAGTACTTTCTCACTAGATATTCAACAAACATAAATGTACATATACCCCATACCCTAACAAATCTTCGTGTAATAGAGCTGACAACGGGTTTTAGAAGAAAGACGGATCCTACTCTGCTCAGGAGGCAAATTATGTGCTGGCCTGGTGTGTGTGTGTGTGTGTGTGTGTGTGTGTGTGTGTGTGTGTGTGTGTGTGTGTGTGTTTATTTTGTTTTATTATTTTTTTTTTTTTTTGGGTGGTGGTGGTGGTGGTGGTGGTTTTTGTTTGTTTGTTTTTCGCCAACTTTAACACAGTGGCCCTAACAAATACAGCGTACATATCTATTTGGACTTTTAAAAAAAAGCGCAACAACAATTAACAATTACAAAGTGCAAACAACAAATAAAGCACTGAATTATGCTTTTGTTACTCTAGGGCATTTATTTTGCAGTGGAGTTGATTTTCTCTCTCTCTCTCTCTCTCTCTCTCTCTCTCTCTCTCTCTCTCTCTCTCTCTCTCTCTCTCTCTCTCTCTCTCTCTCTCTCTCTCTCTCTCTCTCTCTCTCTCTCCCTGCACACAGGAGGTCTTTTTTCAGGATCCAGGTGTCCCACAGCGAAAACACAGACATTGGGCAATCTGAAATAAGACTTTACGCTGATAACACCACCTTTAATGTTCAAACTAACGACCCAGTTGAAAGTGCGGTCACACTAAACCGAAATCTTACATCAGTTTCAGACAGGTCAAACCAATGGCTTGTAACATTTAGTCCTACCAAAACCAAAACACCTTTATTCAGTAAAAAGAACAAGTCCTCTGACTACCCCAATCAAGTATTTAAACAAAAAATTATTGACAGTGTTGAACACAAACACCTTGGTGTTATGATGTTTTCGGATCTCAGCTGGCCGGCGCACATTAATTATATTGCAGCTAAATCAAAGTAATTGCTATGTATTTTGAAATGTCCAGAGTGCAAACTTAATAGACGTGCACTTCAATCTTTGTATTTTTCTTTATTTGGACCCTGCTTAGAATATACCAATGTAGTTTGGGATGGATGCACACAGTCAGATAGGGACCTTCTTGAAAGTGTTCAGCTGACCGCAGCCAGAGTTGTTACGGGGGATTTGAGCCATACTAGCCACGGTAAAATATTTGCTGAAACGGGATGGGAGCCACTTTCTGAACGACGACGGAAACACAAACTCATGCTGATGTACATAATAGTTAATGGACTGGCTCCCTCATATTTATGTAATTTAATTCCACATACTGTTGAACAACGAACTAGTTATAATATATAAGGTCAAGGCAGGATATTAGCTCAATTTAAGCTCGTACAAATACGTTCTCTAATTTTTTTCCTTCAACAGTGCGCGAATGGAACCTTCTTCCACAATCGGTTAAAATGTCTGATGATTTAGATGCATTTGTCCAAGCCGAAATGTAATGAAATATTTTATTTTGGAGATCGAAGGATAGCTATTATTCATGCTGTACTGAGAATGGGATGCACCCAGCTGAACAAGGATTTGTACAGGATGAATATAATTGAATCACCACTTTGCTCCCGTGGTAACTCGGATGAGGACAGTTTCATTATTTTTTCCCCCAATGCAACAAATACGTTACGGCGAGAGATGAACTCCAAAACTAAATCAATGCCCCTTGCAGACTTCCATTTAAAAATCTTACTTTTTGGATTTTCAACAAAGAATAATTCTGGAAATTGAGATATATTCCAAGCAGTTTACAAATACATCAGAACCACTGGAAGATTCAATGTTTAGCTGTCCTAGCATCGGGTTACAGGTGTACCATCATAATTAGCTACATAATTAGACACAAGGTAAAAATTTTACAGAGGTAAGTCATTTATATTTGTACGTATTGTTACCTCCAACTATATATTCATGTATTAACAGGAATAATGCCCGCCCATTTCCTTATTCCCCCCCCCCCCTTCCCATTATATTTGTTATGTCCTATGGTTTCTCTATTTGTTATCTAGATGTCATCCACTTATTTTGTATTGTCAATTCATGTAGAAGAGGCCTTCATGATATGGGCATTGTGCATGTTGGCCAATTGCTTTTGCAAACAAAATATGTTTAAATCAATGATCCACTCATAATTCTATAATATCACTCACTTGATGATTTGAAAAAGCTTCTTGGTTGACTTATCGTGTTTTGCACTGGGTGTCATTTAACGTATCTTGTGTGTCCGTAAGTGTTCTGGAGAAATACCTGATTAGCCCTCTTGTACTACTTTGGCAATCCAGTTGAAATAAATACGTTTATAATGATGATTTGTCTTCTTGTACATAACTGTGTCTCTGTGTATAACATCTTAATATCACCAATATATTGTATGCCATTAGATAATCCATTCAAAATAAATGCGTGTACATATGGTAAAATTGCAATAGGCGATATTACGGTCGAATTGAAAGTCACAACTTTTATAAGAATGAGTCAGCCCAATTTTGTTTTCTAATTCTGCCCTAGATAAACTTAGATGCACGCAAAGGGAGCTGTAACGAAATGTAAATGAAATATATTTATTCAACCTTGATTACCAATAAGTTGCACCATCCAGGTCTTACACACAATTTTTGAAAAATGCAGGATTTCGAGGTCCACTAATTTATCTCTTTGCCAGGACCGGAAGGGTGGTCATTCAGGGTCAGGATTCTTCGGGGAGGGGGGGGGGGGGGTCAAAGCAGGCGTCTCAAAGCAATATGTTTTTATTTTCGAGCCTATCCAGACGCGTTTCGGCCCCCTGGGCCATCATCTGGATCAGGGGGAAGGCGGCTCAATAAGAACTCTAGACGGTTTAAAATATGGATACTGTAAAATTTTAGAAACCTCGTGTGCTTGGGATAAACTTTTATTTGAGCTCCGTTGTGTTTATGTTTAACATTATAAGAAACTCTCCTTTACTGAAAATATAAATTATGTGACCTGAGTTTGCGAAAGATCACTGATACTACAAAGCTTTAATTGTGAATATACTTTGCAAACTACACATGGTTGACAATGCACATAATTGCTCATCTCAGGCTATGTAAACTCTCAAAGAATCTAATGAGTTATATCAGAGAGTCACAGAAGAAAGAAAACGTAGCATAACGATAAGTGATCCTTACGAAACTGCATAGCTTTAGCGGAATCTAAAGATGGAGACCAGCACCAGCCAGGTTCTCTTCCTCGTGAAAATACCTCAAGCCTCCATCCTTCATGCTATAGCTTTGGTGAGTGACACATATTCATAATTATCCTGCAGATCCCTCGCATGTGGCCCTTGACCTCTGCTGACTGCGGGACTAACTAAATGTTAGTCTGTATCTTAATCTCTTGTAACACTTTTAAATGTTACAACTTTGATATATTGTTCATTGGGCGTGTCTATATCACAGACATAAAAGTAGAGGTTAGAATGATATCTGTATCTATAACACCTTTCATCATATTAAACATTTAAAGGCCATGGCTCGGGTCATACATTCTTTGAACGCCCCTATATCACAAACCTATTGGTGGCAGTTGGAATGGCATCTCTGTCTCATATTTTCAGAGATATTAAACATTTAAATTTTACACTACTGCCATTTAGCTGTATGCATTTTATGCCTTATGTAAGACAACGATCAAAGTTGTATTCCACACATGAATCTTGGCACCCGTGTCGACACCGCGAGATAAATAAAATTGGACCCGTGCGGGTCATCCCTGAAAGGGCTGGCTGCCGAGCAGGGTTAGACACATGTTTAGAATTATTAGCCTTTGTGCAATTAATACCAATGGTATCTATACAGGTCTGTGTTCTGCGTGTGAAATAACACTGCCAGATAACTTCCTCATAGACCTGCCACAGGTAATTTCTTTTAATGATTCATTTTTCATAGTATTGGGGGGGTGAGAGTCTTATATTTTACTTTACTGGAAAAGCTAAGTGCAGTCTGACCATGCACTGCCCAGTTGAGCAATCTCAAATTAGATGTCTTCCCCTTTTAGATCCACTGCAGCCAGTGACTACTGTCCTTAGGTCAGGGTTCATCTGGATAAATGGCATCTACATGCAGACCACGAAAGAAACCACCCTCGGAACCGACACAGCAGACAGATTTGTAGTTTTGCAGTCCACTAGTAAATTTAGTAAATTCCATGACCAAACCAGGTGTAGATCATCAATAAATACAGATTCTGTCATAGTAGTTGGGAACTTTCATTGTTGTGGCATTGTTGCAGACCGTTCATAGTTTCGCAACTCACCACGACCGATAGTCCCACATGTTTTACGTTAGGAAACGAAATCCTCGAAGTAACACATACGTATTGTTATTTGGGCATACAACTAAAAACTGACGGTTCCTTCAGTAATGCAATCAAAATTCTCTCAAATAAAGCAATGAAAGCTGTCGGTAGACTTAAAAGATTATTTTTCAATACTCAAATAACTATACCAATACTATTACGTTTATTTCATAGCCTAATTTCACCAATATTATTATACGCAAGTGAAATTTGGGGACCATATATATTATCGGCAGCCAAATGTTTTTCAAAGGGAGAAATCAGCGAATATCTTTGTTTTCCTTTTGAAAAAGTTCACCTTAGTTTTTTGCGGTTTTGTCTGGGTGTGCATAAAAAAGCAACCAATATTGCTGTAATTAGTGAATTTGGTGAATATCCACTAGCTTTAAAAATATTTTCTCTAATGTGTAAAAACTGGTTACGAATAGTCCACATGGAACCAAAATCATTACTTTATGACGGTTTTCTTTGCAATGCAGAAAATATACATACGGGAAAATTTCAATGGATAACAGTAATACGAGACACTTTCTGCAATTTGGGCTTTACACAAATATGGGAAAATATCGGCCTATTGACAGACAATTTTCCGACATTAAAATTTCGATCAAAGATTAGAAAATATTTCTTGGATCAGTGGGAAGAAGATATGAGAGTTAATTCAGGAGCTGATAAAAAGTTACGAACCTACACTAATTTTAAAAAAGAATTCAAAAGAGAACTATATTTACTAGCAATTAAAGATCGATATATCAGAAAAAATAAAACACGTTTTAGAATCCGCGCACATAATTTAAAAATCGAAACAGGTAGACATAAAAGACCACAAAAAAACACCTATGGAAGAAAGAATTTGTGACAAATGTAATATATTGGATGATGAAATACATGTCATCATTTTTTGCAAAAAATATGAAAAGGAGAGAAAAAAAAACTATTCTTGGAAATGGCCGATATTTTCCCTTTATTCTCATCACTAGACAATAATGATAAATTTACCTTTTTGATGAAGTTAGACGATATAGAAAAAATAAAATATATTGAAATTTTCTTTGCAGCTATCATGGAGCAGAGGGGACCCTTCTAATTTTTGAACATAAACATGATAGCTGCAAAGAAAATTTCAATATACTGAATACTTTCCAGCGTCGAGGGTGCATACAAATAAGTGGAGATCTCTCCCGATTAAAATATGTGACTAGGTCTATTTCACGAAAGAATGCTAAAGCAATATATGTGTCTCTGTATAGTTCCTTACCTAAAACTAGATTAGGGAAGTACAGTCACTGGTGGAAAGGAAGCAATACTGGCATAAAGGTAATTGGTCTAAAGTTTTGAGCATTATTCAACAGAGATACCAACTGTTCCTCAGCAAATTAGCCGAAATTTTGACCAATTTACGGTGTGTGTCCCGCATTAAAACTGAGTATTTTCTTGTATATCCTTTGTTAAATATGTTCGGTCCCTGATTGTCCCTGAAATGGTATTTTGGATGTTGGCATCACTGGGATTGATGTAGGCTTCTTCAATATGGGAACAGTAAACGTGTCTAAAGATAATAAATGATCCTGTCATTTTTTTTCCAGATTTGACAACCACTGTTTCCCGGAGTATTGTCTACTCAAATAATACATACGTTCGTTTTTGTATTCACATTTTTTAAAATTTAAACGACAGTTATTAAGACAAAGCAAACGACTTTTGAAACTATCGATCATTTCCCACTGGTGCCCGGGACAGTTTCAAAACCACGCATATATTGATAATTTAGACTGTAGTCCAAGCCGTATACAGGGTATTAAAATGAGCTGTGGTGCTGCTTTGGCCCGTACCATTCAACAAAGATGCATCACAGGCAGATACCTGTATCAAACATGGCATAAATATGTTTTGGGGGTCTTTTTTTTTGCAAAACTAGCAACTTCTTTTAAAGTCAGTCGTGTTCTTCCAATACACACTGAGCTTGTTTATTCGAACGTATGTTTGGAATAAATTGTTGTTTATCATCATCATCATCATCATCATCATCATCATCATCATCATCATCATCATCATCATCATCATCATCATCATCATCATCATCATCATTTTATTCCCACATATCTTAGTAACACCCTTGGTTTTCTATCGTTACGTCCGTGTCGGCTGACTGTTACCGTTGCCTAGCAACCGTATCAGAGATTTGGTATAAAATTGATATGCACGTCACGTTTAGAAATTATTTCAGCAATTCATTTCCATTTGACGTCACAAGACAGTTGCCATTCACCTTCTACTGACGTGTACTGAGCTTATAGGAACGTACAAAACCTAATCACCTGATCATTACCTAATATAATACATATACGCTTTGTCGAAGAACTATGGATCACAATTCAAATGGCCTGTTTAGTGTAACATTTTCTTAATATTACTATGGTTGATCATTATGGAAATTTAAAGCATTATTCATAGGTTATGGTATAATGCGAGACATAGAGGCACCACTGTAGTTTTAATAAAAATTGATTTTAAAGTTCTTCAGAATATTGGAGTGTGCTTAGTGGAAGTTCTTAAGATCTTTATTGGATACGTAAGCACACAATAAATAATAATGTACACACAAAATGTACTTCAGGAACATTTCTTCTATATGTTTAAGCCGCTCTTCTGTTACATAAATAAGTGGCACTCCTTTCCTCAGCTGTTGTGCACGGTGGTTGACCAACAATATTCTAGAACAACTCTGAGACACAAACTGGCTTTGATCATATCCGGAACGATGCCTTTCGAAATTGGTAAAAATATGCATGTGATCGATGGTGTTTATCTGTTTCTTTGTAATTTTTAAAAAGAAACTATCATGACTAGAAATCGCTTTAGATGCAATATGCTCTCCATAAAAATCAAATGTTTCTTTCGTTAGTGTGTTGTGAAATAATAAGACAAAGAAATGAGAAATATGTGATATAAATGGAACTTTGCATCAGGCCACACCTTATGACGTAACCTGTGCATTAAACATAAAGAAATTACTCAGGACCTTCAATTTGATACATAAATTAACACAGCACAGCACATAGCCGATAGATTTATCTGCATGTGACGAAATTTAAGTTTTCTTCGAGTAGTAGAAACCTGATTTTCTGCACATGAGTGGTGCCAGTTATGTTATTTACATACAGAGTCAGTTTTAGTTGAAGAGGATTTGATACGCCCGCATTCCTTTCAATTGCCCAAGCTGAATCATAACAAATAATACCATAACGTTCCATTCTTCATATAGCTCGGGAAATATTTCCTAACCAGGAGCTTATGTGTTGGTCTCTCTATCCATGAAGCTTAAAGGCTTACAATGAGTTGTAATCGGCAAGGGAGGAACATATGCCTTTCCCAAAGCTGCTAAAAGTTAAAAATGTTATGCAAACTGTGTCATACAAAATCACGATAAAAGATTTAGGTTTGTATTTGCTCAAACAAATTCACCTACCATGGTAAACCTTGGCCTCCTTCTAACTCCTTCAGTTTCCCTAACAGAGAAGTAAATTTGTTTCCTTTTCCTTTGAGGTCAGCGGACCCTCGCCTCCCATCTTCAGAATTCCCAGCATCTCTGAAATATTTCAACCACACGGTTCACGTAATTGACACAGGATTTAGATCATAGAGCATTCAATTATTGAACATAAATATTTCGAAACACTTGTAAGAGATAAAACGTCTGGTTGTCCTTGTTTACAAACTATATGACGTGTATGCCTGTATGTGTTTGTATCTTGCAACATATACATTTTGTATGTATGATGCGGCAAAATACAGTTCATTTCAATAAATTTTCACACATTTGTACTGACAGTTTTGGAAGCTCCTCTAGGAGTTAGAGCAGCCGGAGGACATGGTCATAGAAAGACAAAGGAGCAAGGAGAATAACTTGAAATATAAGGGAGGAGGGGAGATGGACATGTATTTGGGAGCTAGGAGAAGCAAACAGCTGGAAAAATATCAGAGGAGCGAGGACTGATTTTTCAAGGGATCATTTGAGCATAGACTCCCCCTCATTTACCAACACTAGAGCCTCAGAAGGTATCTGTTCCTTCATGAATTAAATCCCCATAGTCAACAGCATGCGCTTTCAGCTACACTTAATTATAACTGTAATGATAAAACATGCCACAAACGCTTATTTTATGACTAGGAATCAGAGGTTTATCAAATGCGATCCGTGATATGACGTGCAGAAAAGGGGAGTTTAATGTCCTACACGAATATGTACGTTCGTTTGCACAATAGATCAAGGATGGTTGTGTATTTCACGATGAGACCTCATTGTGACATACCGCAAAGTCAACATAACAGATTTTCAAAATGCTGAATATTCAAAATTTAGAGTGTAATTCCTTCCTGACAGAAACCGAATATATTTCTCACTTTAATTCAGATCAACAAAGCAATATTCTTTGACACTTGTCCGAAAAGCATTTTGTCGCTGAAGTATTGCAGCTTCCTTGTACTTCGTATCAAGTGTGTTCAGTCAACTTGTGACTTTTTTCGTTATTTCGGTTCTTGTATACCCCCCCCCCACCCCACCCCTTACATGTTGTCGACATAAATTTTTTCTTGGTGTTTTGCATCGATATTCTCTTAAGTAGCAATGAAACAAGGGATATGCTGAAAAGACCTGACGCTTCATTCCCCATATTTTTCAAAGTGTCACATTTAAAAAATAACCTCCTAAAATTTATTAATAATGTTAAATAATGTGTGCGATCAAAATTAAGCGTTTTGGGAGTCTCAGAGTATACATACAGTCATCAAAATATGAAAACTTAAAATACACACACACACACACACACACACACACACACACACACACATACACACACACATACACACACACACATATATATATATACATATATATGTATATATGTATATATATACATATATATACATATATATATATGTATATATATATATATATATATATATATATATATATATATATATAAACACACAAGCAATCCTTGACTTAAATGAGTATGAACGTCTTACATTTTTGTGATTATAATTCTTGGCAAGATACAGAGCTAGCGAAAACTTATGCACTTCGATACATTACAACTATTTTCTATTCCTTGACCTTTACCTACTTCTTCAACTTCGTGGACACATTTGATACCACTGACTTGAAGCTTTTCATCCTCCGATATGGCAGTAATCGACGATGTTATATATCCGCCCTCAGTAGAGGGTAATGACATTGAGGCTGAGTGTCCCTTTTGTAAAGTCGCGTCCAAAAAGTCCTATACATCCGATAGCAATGGTGAACGGTGAAGAGGATCAGAGGCGCAGCTTTGGTTGACCGCAACCACTTGCTTACAACGTTCATGGGGGCCGTCACCAAATCACTTAATGCCTCTTAATACTGGTGGGGCGATGGTTATTTGCTTTGCAGTTGGGCTAAAAATCAAAAGGGGTACTTTTTTCCGTTGCGTATGGTACATTTTTATGGTACGTTAATTTTCTTCTTTTTTTTTTTTTTTTTTTTAATGCTTCTCTGGATGATAAAGTCTCTGCACAGTTTGTTTGTTTTGGAGAGTGATTTTGCAATAAAACCAAGCATACATGTTGGACTAACTGTATTACAGGGGTTGAATAGGCTACAGACCTTTTTACAGGGTGCCTTGTTGCCTGGGATAAAACTTACAGAAGGTGATCATGCGATAAGACTCGAATTCTGCCACTCGCTCTTGACTTGTTGGCACTGAAAAGCTTATTCGAATTGATTTGCAGTTAGTCGATGAATGGAATTTAAATACCTGTGTAAAAACTGCTCCTTTGCAATTGTTCATGCTTTCTTGCCGAGTCATAAGTCTCAACATGCTATATGTTTTGTGGAGCCTTGTATTATATGGTGACACAATGTTCTACGTCAGGGTTTTTTTTTTTAATTTCATAGTTTCTGTGTGTTTTGAACAATCTAACACACATTTTTTTTTCATTTTGCGCATAAGTTAAAACGGGCATGTTTATTATGTTTATTTCGTTTCTAGGTCGATCAATAAAGGGCAATTAATTACAGCATGTTTCTCATCAAAGGATCAATATGATGACACCGGGTCTCAAGAAGACAAGAGGCATAAATACTGCGGAATAAAAGTTAAGCAGGGTGATGCACTCGGGTACCAAATGTAAACGATTAAATTTATCTTAAAGCTCAGTTCAGACCGGTTCCCGCTATTCCTTTGTATCATGTGTAACTAACTTTCATTTTGTGTTCCCGAACACCTGCTGAGCTCGGTCGGTTGTCTCCCGGTACTCAAGTTTCCTCCTACAATAAGTTCGGGATAACTGGGCGAAGATCTGCCTACTGGACCCTGGGGGAGAACAGGCAATCCAGAATAAACAAGTTCGATCATCATCATCATCATCATCATCATCATCATCATCATCATCATCATCATCATCATCATCATCATCATCATCATCATCATCATCATCATCATCATCCTACTACTACTAATACTATTATTATTATCATTATTATTATTATTTTTATTATTATAAGAAGAAGAAGAAGAAGAAGAAGAAGAAGAAGAAGAAGAAGAAGAAGAAGAAGAAGAAGAAGAAGAAGAAGAAAATGAAAAGGATGCAATTTAGGCGATTTGTTGTGTCATAGACACACATATTAGTGCAGTGAACCTACGCTTTGCTAATTTTGACCCAACGAAAAATATGGGTTTGTTCAGCGCTATAGCTGTTACGACACTGCAAATTCTGTTGATGAAGGATATGCTTTTAATGTATTCTTGGCGAAATTTTGCACTTTTAATCATAACTTTAAGAAGCTGGTTTTGAGGAATATGTCCTCAAATTGGATTGCCTGTGTCTTGTATTTCCTAATGCACACATTTTGTAGGTGGGAAGAGAAATATTTAGCTGATGGGACATTAAATGTGCAATTTAAAAAGTTAAGAAAACGTATTCACTGCCTACTCATGGATGTGACGTTGCCATGGGAGGTACTTGTTCACTCATCGTGAGCCCCGGACCTGGGACAGTTCAATATAGCGACACACGCTACTTAAGACAGATCCAACTGCCACTAAAAACTGGTCTTATGTGCATGTATTGCAAATAGTAAAATACACATAAATTTACCAGAGATATGGACTACAGTCATGAAAAGATATGTGGCGTCTCGTGAGAGGTTGTATACACAGAAGAAACCAGTGCATTATCTTTAAATCTCCAAAGCAGAGACAGCTTTCTTTGCCTGAAACAAATCCAGTCTTCTTCATGTGAAGTAGATTGTTTCATTCTCCCACCCCCACCTCCACCCCGATCACCGACCAGCCAAACAAACTAAAACTGAAAACTTCACCTTGGACACAAGATGATATATGCCATTTTTTCCCTATTCTTATCTCCGCTGATGCTTGGGACAAGTTTGGTGGGGCAAGACACAGCCAAGACTTATAGGACAAGAATAACTTTCGAAAGATCCAGATTGTACCAGTTAATATTCTGAGTCAATCAATAAGATGTCCATCAACAATAAAGTTGGTTGTAGCGTCAAAACAAACGTAATTTGGATACACCTCACTGAATTTCATCCAATGATTTACCGATTCAGGACATTTCAGTGGCCTTTGCCACACATGAAGAGATTACTATAGCTGACTGACAAAATGTGTGGCCCACCCTGCCTACAAAAGAAAAAAATAGTTTTGTGGTGACAATAAGAAACTCATTGAAGCATGCCATATGACTCCGACACATAGAGGTGGTATCCAAAACACTGAAAAAAAAGTTTTGTAAACTTTCTTTTCGAAAACAGGAGACGGGTTACCTCAAATTGTTTCACGATTGTCCATGGGTACATATGTGAATTCTTATTAACAAGACAACAGGGCACCAGCCAAGTATTGCCATATATGTATGTATATATATATATGTATGTATATATATATATATATATATATATATATATATATATATATGTATATATATACACGTATGTATGTGTGTGTGTGTGTGTGTGTGTGTGTGTGTGTGTGTGTGTGTGTGTGTGTGTGTGTGTGTGTGTGTGTGTGTGTGATAATTTTGGTCAGGGCATCTTGCTTTGATCAAGGATCCTATATTTTAGCCTCCTTGCTTTAATAAAGGCAGGGCTCATTCAAGTTTGAATACTAAAACTGTCGTGTACTTGTCAACTTGTATAAGCTGAATTGCCAAAATCCACATCCATTGATGCAAACTAGTCCTCGAATACAGGTTATTACTGTATTTAAACTATTGCGAACAGACCCCCAAAGTGTAAAATTACGGGGCGTTCCTGAGACATTTCGCGCAAATACGTTTTGTGGTTTCTTTCAAACAAAATATTTTTGCACATATATCAGTGGATTTTTGTGTGTGGGAGTCTTACTTGCTTGCCTTTTTTCTCCTTTCTATTTTGTTGTTGCTTCTGCTGCCATTGCTGTTGGCACATTTAACCTTAAAAAAGCAACCGCCGGTCGTCTGGTCAGTCCACTTTGACTTCGCTTAATTTCATCCAGGATCCTTTCCCTGATTCATCCGTAAGCAGTTCACGAGTCATCCCCTTCTTCAAAAGCGGAGCCCATATTATCTTAACCTCTTAGATGTATTAGGCCCTTCCTTAAATTGGGGAGTTGCATTGGAGTCCAAAAGTACAATTTTTGAGCCGTTGTTCGCGCAGTAATAGCATTGTGTCCAAATCGTTGAAGTTGATGAATTTTTCATTGAATAACACACGTATGTCATATGTCGTTAATCTGTGACTACAAACGCAAATTTTAAATTGAAAAATACCTTACACTCTCATGTTAACTGTTTTGTACAACCGGTTATTTGTTCCTATGACGTGGGCATCCGTGGTGTGTTTGCGTGAGGTGATGCCCAAGAGCAGCAAAGCGAGGGCGTCACTGTCCCCTGGGAAACGTAACCGAAAAGACAAAGGTTATTTTTATCACAGCCCACTTGCTTTATATTACCCTTTACTTTAGGTCATATATATATATATATATATATATATATATATATATATATATATATATATATATATATATATATATATATATGTATGTATATGTGTGTGTGTGTGTGTGTGTGTGTGTGTGTGTGTGTGTGTGTGTGTATCATTACATCAACATTTTCATATTTTCATAATTTTTAAAAAATCGGAAGTATCTTGTGTTGGTACAATAAATCAAGGATATCAGAATCTTGAATGCCGTTGCTGCTACGGTAGCAAGTTTCGATTAGAGTATTGTGGATTTTTTCTACTTTGAATCATGGTTGTGCCTCACAATAAAGATTGAAGCTGATGATTATATTCTCAGTCGGTCAATCGAGAAAGCTTAACTGGCTATAAGCCGATATAACTGACAGTTGAGTCGACTTTAGCTTATGTCCCTCAAACATAATGACTCGCATATATACTTTGCGTGCATGCATGTTTAATTCATTTATATGGTCTTCAGAATTCCCAGTAAATTGCTATTGCGGTCACTGCCTATATGGCAGCTTTTAAAGCAAATCTTTTCTAAGGGATCAATCGTAAGGTTCACAGTTAAAGTGTGTATGTCAACACACACTTTCCTATTTTTTCCTCTAGTTCTTTCTTTCTTTCTTTCTTTCTTTCTTTCTTTCTTTATTCTTTACCAGTGAATTTATCCGACACTTTTCTCTGACGCTATTATGCATAAAAGCTCAAAACTTGACATGTTTGTTCCTCCATTCAAGGAGCTTTGCCTTTTTATGCAGAGGAATGAAGATCTTTAAAATTATACGAATTAGGGGCATTTAAAATTTTAAATCTTGAATATCTCCAAAAGTATAATAGAAAGAGATGTCATTCCAACTTCTACTAGAGGGTCATTGACCATTGCGCATGTAATGATTTGAAACAAAAGTTGTAGTAATTTAAATTATACTAAATAGCACCATTGGAAATTTTAAATCTTAATAACTTCGAAGCTTTAATAGATAGCAATGCCATTCCAACTTCCACTCCTATGTTATGGGCTAGTACGCGTCTAATGAATTGGTAACGAAGGCTACACAAAGTTAAATTATGCAAATTAACGGTATTTGAAATTTAAAATCTTGAATACCTTTAAAAGTATGCACAACCGACATATTTATTCAGCTCTCTGATAGGTGGTGACACCTGGTGAGAGAAATTAAAAATACAATAAAGTCTGAGGGTTGACTCTGTCATCAAAAGTATAATACACGTAGTTATACACACTGTAGTACTGAAGTACCCATTGTACACTGTCGTAACATTGTCATACCGATCACACACTGTAGTACCCAGTGCCTTCCATTCATTTGGCAAAGCATTCCACCGTGTGTGTATCAGAATTCCAATTGAATGTTTGCCATCTTTTTGACTGATTTATACCTTGGAAGCTCCAAGTCCTAATGTCAAGTGCAATAATCAATACTCCTCCCTTTTACTAAACTGTCAAGATGCGCCATGTTATACCGTATTTTGTAAACATCATTGACAATGAACCCCATGCACATCCACTACCAAGGAAGGAAGTTAAGCACTTTGGAGAAGATGTTCACGCGGAGATTCATTGTCAAGAGCGTATCTTTGAAAGCCTTCCGAGATTTCTTCCTTTTTGTAATTTGCACAAGGACAAAAATGGTAAACTGCAGAACAATGTCTGAAAGCAGATTGTATAAACGCTTTGAGAAGCGCTTATTTACAGTGGTATAAATAATATGTTCAAATCTCATTACAACATAGGTTAAAATATTTCTTTATTTCTGAAGAAATACAATTGAAAAACAGGGCAATGTCCTATATCAGTCCGTCTTGCACATATAGAAAGTCGAAGGAGAAACTAACAGCTAGGGCACTGATGTAAAGACAAATTTACTGGTAAGAACGACATCACAATGCAAAACAGCATGGCGGCGGAAAATAACTATACATGACGCCACAGATGGAGAAAAGGGGTTTAGTATAGCTTCTCTCCAGGTAAATAGTGAATAGTGTAATACACTTTCTAGTTGTCTTGTCCTATTCTAGCTGTATGACTGTTCCCGATCTGCCTGTTTTCCTCAGTGTACTGGTGGACTGCGTCAAAAGTGGTTTCATTTTGCTGGGTTGTGTATGTTTTTGGAGCCGTGTAAAAGAGTCCAAACTGTGAAGGGTGCAAAAGGAATTACTCTCGTTTGTAGTACATCTCTAGCAGTTATGTGAAGGAGACCTTTTGTAAAAAAGTAATGGAAATAATCTTCGTTACCATTGCCACAAGCACATTGGGGTTTCTGTCAGACCTTCATTGAAAATATATTGTATCAAAATTCAGCCTTCTGCACCCCTCGCGCAAGGGATACAGCAATCCGTGGTACACGTAAGCCCTCCACACTGCTAAGAGGAAAGTGGAACCTATCCACGCACGGGCTAACTTGAAACCATCCCTCTGGCTCATTTCAGGCAGCTAAGAAACAAATAGGTTGATGACTTGATGACTACCTGTTTGAATCAATAAACAATATGAAACAAAGGGAAAAAGGGGGATGGCTAACGGTTATTTTTTTTTCTAAACCAAAACGAAGTCTCTGATATTCCAGCATTGATACATGAAAAAATATGTTCACAGATAACGAAGCAAAGGCTCAAATTTCAAATGATTTCTTTATCAATAAAATCAAGCTTAATGACACTAATTTCACACCACACACACACAAATAAATAATAATCTTCACATATTAGAATACATTACAGTCACCAGCAATGAAGTAGGCTTTTGGATCACAAAAAGTCTGGGCACATCTAAAGCGAATGGACCAGACGGTATAAGT
The DNA here is from genome assembly GCA_964020975.1 of Hermodice carunculata. Taxonomy (NCBI): domain Eukaryota; kingdom Metazoa; phylum Annelida; class Polychaeta; order Eunicida; family Amphinomidae; genus Hermodice; species Hermodice carunculata. The sequence continues at coordinate 86,289,050 of OZ026614.1, read as the reverse complement.
GCACGCTTGCTCAGAGAAGGAGCTCCATCAACTTCAGATTCTCTGGCAAAACTCTTCAATATTTATTTGATCAGATGTAAATTTCCTAGCCAATGAAATATTGCCAGCGTGGTTCTAATATTTAAAAATAAATCACCCAGCCACTGCACAAAGTGTAGACTCATATCTTTATTAAATAATATAAGCAGGGTTTTTGAGAAAGTAGTCTTCAAATACGTATTCATTTTGGGGGTGGGGTGTGGGTGGGTAACCTTGCTTAATCTGAATTTCAGTCCTGATTTATGCCACGTGACAGCACATTTAATCCGATTGTACTCTTCTATCATTATTGTTGTGCTGCAATAGATATGCAGAAAGGTGTCAGAGTGGTATTTTGTGATATAACCAAAGGTTTTGACCGAGCCTATCACCTTGATCTCTCTCCCAAATTACATAAAACTGGTATAAATGCCCTCCTATAACAGTAGCTTGATGAATACCTGTATGTACGCATGCGGACAGTGGTAAGTATATACTGGGCGTTATCAAAGTGGGGGTTTGGCAACGCAGGCGTCCCTCAGGGTTTTGTTCTGGGTCCATTATTATTCTGCTTATACATAAACGACATTATAAATAAAGTACTACCATCATCTCTACGACTTTTCTGGTTATATGACGCTTTTTATTGGGGTTGATTATGCCACCGAGGCAACCGGTATTTCTTAATTATAATCTGCTTGAAGCGGAGGATTGGTCGCGGCAGTGGCCATAGTATCTTTCAATCCAAGAAAAACAAGCAGCATGGTTATTTCAAAAAGCGAATCTATTTACAATATCCTATCTAGTATTCATGAATGAAAACTTAGTGGCAGAATCTAAACACAGACATCTGGATCTATCCCTCCGTTCTGACATGGCCTGGTCTAGCCACATACAAGAACAAACAGCAAGGAAATGAAAATGATTAATATTATCAAATGCAATTTCGTCTTGACAGGAAATCACTGGACACTCTTTACCTTTTCGTTCATGAGACCTCTTTCAGAGTGTGGTTGTGTAGTGTGGGATAACTGTACTTCGCGAGAATCCCATCAATTAGAAAATATTAAACTAGCTGCAGCAAGAATTATTACCGAAGCGACTTTTGGAACTGATCGCCATCTATTATGTGAAGAAATTGGTTTTGAAAACTTTTGGTAGGACGTGAAAAAAGCAACTTAATTCTCTTTATAAAAATTATTGCGGGGAAGCTCCACAATACCCACGGAAAATGTTTCCTTTTCTATCAACGAAAGAAACAGGTACAATGTGACATCAGGCAGGAATCTGTCCCTTTTTTGCTCACGAACAAATTTGTTCGATTCGTCCTTCTTTCCTTCAGTTATACGCTTATGGAACAAATTATCTGATGATGTTCGCAAATTTCAAGATCTTCTTGAGTTCAAATTGAATCCAGACACAAAAGAGCAAACAAACTATTCTATCGAGGCGAAACAAGGCTTGTTTATTATCATTTAATACATCATGAATCTAATATGAAGCTTTTTTTTTTAATAAATTATCTGCATGCAAGTCAACTTTCATCTTGCTGTCGATAGTGATCCCATGCAAGAACTTTAACATTTTGTTTGGAGATCAAAATCTTACCCTCGACATTGATTTGAACCTTCACGGGGTTACCCGTATTAAGCAACATGAATTTCAACTTGTCTACATTGGCTTGCGTGAATTTTTACAAAAACCACATTGATATTTTTGGCTTTTTTTTTTACGATGTTGAAATCACATTTTGAATAGTTCATTTCAGCAACGGTAAATGCATTATCATTCGCAAAACTCGATGGTAATGCCTCTCCTGTGGAGCCAAAGTGGTTGATAAACAGGCACGGCTTAAGAACCACCCCGGAAAAACTGCTTTGGATGATACTTTCCAACTGCTATAGGATCAGTTTGGGTTTTTTTTACTCTTTCTAGGCCCATTAATGTAGTTAGTCCCCCAAAAATTGGCCCCTGTGTCAAAACCGTGCGCATCTAATTTGGTAGTTGTTGGTGGGTGATAGTTGCAGTCGAACGCTCTCGAAAGGTCTATTGAGACAAAACTAGATGTATTAACAGTACAGGTTCTTCATCTTCTCAAGAATTTTGGGACACAGTAAAAATGACTGTTCATCGCCTTACACGCTCCGATGGTCTCGAGCGATATACGTGTACCGCTTTGTTGACATACTCCTTGGAATCCAGTGTCTCTTCAAGTCACTGATCTTTTAATGATCTATCTGACCAGCATTTTGAAGTGACATGGGTAAATAGTCATTTCAGCTCTCAGTCCTCGTGGGAGCCAGTCAATTTTTTCCGTTTTTCTTTCCTCAAGAATGATGTTTTCATTTCAAGACAACTCATTTCCAGACAACTTATCCATAATGTAAGATTTTAATGTGTTCCAAAACTCTTTGGATGAAGAATCTGTACTGTTATTACGTCTAGTTTTGAAATTATATATATATATATATATATATATATATATATATATATATATATATATATATATATATATATATATATATATATATATATATATATATATATATATATATATATATATATATAATGTTGCCTACTGAATTCAGTTGGGGTTTTTTAGGGGGGTGCTTGTTTGTTTGTTTGTTTGTTTTTGTTTTTGTTTTTTTTATTTCACTGTTGGTTTAAACATATTTTATTGAAGCAATTAGGAAACAGGGCGGTGCCCTATATTAATCCTTCTTGCACACATAAGAGAGAAATTAGAGAAGACGATTGACAACACTTAGGACTGATGCGAAGAAAAACGTTATTTCACTGTTGTCTCAAAGTGTCTCAGTTGTTGTTGGGGTTTTTTGGCTCAAATATTTCTATAATTGGCACTTTTTTCATGGTCTTCTCTTGGAATAGAAATCCGTGCTTGGTTTCTAATGTTTGACAGTCTAAAAAGCATATAATAAATATCCTGAAGAAATCCCAGTCTATGTTTACAATATAACAATTGTCATATATATATATATATATATATATACATATATATATATACATATATATATATATATATATATATATATATATATATATATATATATATATATATATATATATATATATATATATATATATATATATATATATATATATATCAATGTCTAGCAGGCGCAACATCAGTCATGTGGGAACACGAACAGAGCCATGGTAGTTTCAAAAATGACCACCAGATGTCCGCCCCAGCCGCAGTTGACGTGAAAATTTTTGTGTGCATCGACGCAGCCAACTTAGAAAACATTCTGAACTTGCTGTTTCTTGTTTGTGTCAGTCATGAAGTTGTCCTGTGCTTCCCCTCTCCTCCTTTTTTTCTTTCGTACTATTCCTTTTTGGATGAGTCAATGTGAGAGACAAAAAGAAGGTAAACACGAGGCTGTCACAACTCAAATTACGAGACACGCATATTAATTTCCCGCCACAACTGCATATTCCTGGTTGTCTCACTCAGCAACCATAATCTCGCCTAGCGATATACGGGCAGCTGTCTGATCGGGCAAGCGGGATAGGCCTATCACTGATATTTTGGAAATAAAGTTTACTTGGCGCAGACAGATGGAAGCTTATTCTTGTAGGCCTAACCAATTTCAGGGCTGTGGCCTTGGGGTCCGATTGGTCAGACTGGTCGGACCAACATCTAGGTCTAGTATCACCAAAACTATGTTAATATACAGAAAGTTGCTTAGAAGTTCAAAATTTCTGAATTTAGCCTGACCAACTTTAAATTGAACTTGAAGGCCACAGCACTGAATTATTTAGGAAGCATAAAATGAATATGACTTTGGTATTTGTAGGCTTAAACTTAGGCCTAAATAAGTCTGAAAAACAGATTTGTGAGAAAAGGGTATCTAGCCCTGTCCGTGACAGTGATATGCCCGTGTGTCCTCCGTGATTGACAGGGGTGAACCCTGTGCCTTGTGGCGGGAAATTAATATGCATGTCTCGTATTAAAGCTCACGCCATGATTTAATACTGTGTGTTCAATAACGCCGAACTTTGATTTGGTTGAAACTTTGAAAGTTTCGTTAAAGAAAATCTAAACCAAAGAAAGAAAGAAAGTCGTCTGTGAAACGAGAAATTTGAGCCCAGTCCAATTTAATTAGACCGCAAAATGTTCTCAAACATATTAGGGGCCTAGGCCTATTTGATTGGCAATGGCAGGGTTTGAAGTTTAGCAATGCAATTCACAATGAGGGGCAAGTTAATTTGTAGGCAAGCCTGTCATTTTTATTAGTGCCGGTATTTCAATTCCCTTAATTGCTGATCGGGATTCAGCTTGTCCGAAATTTGCCTTCGGTCTAGACTAAAATGTGCTGGGAGAAAGTAGCTGTACCTGGTAGTCAAAGTCAAAGTCAAAGGCCATGCATTTTTAACCACAAGGCCAGTGGGGGGGGGGGGGGGGAGGAGGGTATTAAAGCAGCAAAATGGTTGCCCAAATATTCTCTTTTTTGAGTCTTAGATATATAGCACAGCTCTCAAGTTGGGAGAACTGCAAAGAGTGAGAGTTGATTGCGGGGGGGGGGGGGGGCGGGGGCATACTGACCACCAACGACACTATCTGCCGAAAATACTGATTCAGGTTTGAGTTTCTGCAGGCAGTGTCTCTGGGGTGGTCAGTATATCCGTGCGTTCGTTACTTCTGCCAGAATAATATTTGGGCAACCGGGGGACAACCATTCTGCAGGTTGCCCTTTACTGTTTACAGTCAACCAATTTATGAGCTATTGTGAAATGAACGAAATTTTAATATTGTAAATGGGCCCTAATCATGTTCATATTCATGTTGGATTGTTGCCATTCAAATTAATCGGCCTATCTTCGCACTATTACCAATCCCTCGCACAACGGCGGGAATCAGCGATGTCGTGAAATCTATGTTTACGACACTATACCAGTTTGCAGCTAATTGGGCCACTTTGTGGCAATTGGATCGTCATCTCGTCTGGGAATTCAATTCACTACTTTGTACTGCCAAACAACAGGTTGCGTGCGTGACGATACCCTAAAGACAACGATATATTGTCGTAAAGGAAGTTATTATTCAGCAAAAGGACCTATGGTACAAACCATGTTATAGTGGTCTTGAAAATCAACAGATCGCTGCCAGGGCCCAGGCTGGAGTCTTGGAGAAGGAGGCGGAGATCCAAATATGGCGACTGTTGAGAATCAAAACAATCCACTGTCAGCACCGTCCAGACCCGAAGGTGATGGAAAAGTCACAGTCGAGAGAAAAGGTATCACTTTGATATGTGCAATGTTCACACAGTGTTGTGGTGCTATTGTGCCTCGTTTGATTGACATAGTCCTGCCTGCAGAAGAAACTTGGCATCTTAAAAGTTTGACGTGACATTCCTGGAGCAGGACTTCAGCTTAACTCGTGGGTGAAGGTATGCAAGCCAAGAATTGTCAACTAGTGACATAAAATGTCTGCATATCTGAGACATTAGTCAAATATTTTACTTCACGTGGCCTGTTAAAAAAGCACTGGCCGTACTTCTCCAGCATGGTCCTTGCCAGGGTTGTCTTTTCCCTGGGCTATAGTAATAAATTCTGTATGTGCAGGGAAGTGCTATAACTATAGCACTTCCCTACACATACAGAAACTAGTATAGGCTCTTCCCCGGTATGTGCAAGCTCCAGTAGCAAAGCAAACTGGTGGGGCTGTGGGACATTGTCATTGAAGGAATAATAATAGGGGTGCTTCCCTGGTATGTGCAATCTCCAACAGCAAAGCAAACTGCTGGGGCTGGGGGACATTGTCATTGAAGGAATAATAATAGGCGATTGTATGCCCATGGTATCTGCAATGTACCATTAAAGGATAGGATAAACAAGCGTTGCCATGAACTCCTCAGAACTTGAGTCATAACTGAACTCAAATTGGTAATTTATTTAAACTTACCATTTATCTTTGACCCTTTTATAGTTTGCCCTTGATGAATGCCTGCTTATCAATGTTTTACATAGCATCTCATATCTTGTCTCAACCTTGTAAAATGAGTGTTTCAAGTATTGTGATGTAAATATAGAGACCAGAAACATCAAGGAGAAAAAGCAACACAGATATATATTATGACTACAAAAACAATGTGCTGAAAAGTTCACAAGAAAATATCCTTTTCACGTGCTCTGCCAGCTAGATGATTTCATGATGATAAAGATACTGAGCATTCTTTGCTTTACCTGCAAATTTTCTCAACTAAAATGCAACAGATTTTCATATAACTACACAAACGAGATGCTTTCTAAAATCTTGGATAGCATTTCTTAATATAACACTACATGTACATGCTAAATTATGCAATCAATAACATATCAAAATGCATGACAAGTAACAATGTCCATTTCCTCAACCCAATCAACAATAGGAACACATCGAACAGGTACATTGACTGTACATAATTATGATATCAGTGAGTTGAAGGAAAACAGAAAACACCTGGTGACTGAGGTTAAAGCAACCTAGAAGTAAAAGACACCAACAATAATATAAGTAAAAATGGGGTTGTGATAGTTCTACTTATACCAACCTGGTATGCTCTAACACTTTTGAAGTAGTATGTTCCCCAAGACAAAGTTTTTTTCTTCATGATACTTGGCAGACCTTCCTAGGGGAGCATTGACGTCAAGGTTCCCCTGGATTTTTCCGTGTGGTGGCCATCACTCACCTGGTCTGCCCAGTGACCTGGCGTTGAGCAGGTCATGGTGTGGACCCGGTTTCAGACTAAGCTGGTCATAGGTGGCCATGGAGTAAGCCCAATTATGATACTGACTTCTGGATCTATTTGATGAACTGAAGGCAGAAACCTACTGTTACTGCAGCTACACTTCTTGATTAGCAGCAAGTGGTCTTTTACATGTATATGCACTGACTTGTAGACAAGGCTGCATAAACTGCAGCCTTTGATAAACTAGTTGTGGACCACTAGTAGTTGAGAGCTGGAGATGAAAAGTCCCTTGATTCCAACAGGGAGTAGAACCCAGACCACCTGCACACAAAGCGGGGTGTGTTACCATTCTGCCACGGTGGCTCTCTTCAGGGATTTTTTTTTTTTTTTTTTTAATTTTATGCTTGTTTTTCTGCCTTGCCTGTGTCCAGGTAATGTTGATGGCCCATCATGTATTTGATAGAATTACTAATCCACCTAGTGGTCAGATGGATCAATAAATTTTTATGTACTGTATTCATCTTAATAAGCACACACTTCCTAGTAACATGTAAGCGCAGTACCCCCCATTTTTTTTTTTCAAAGGAAGAACCCCCAAAATTTCCTGTAGTTTTTAACAAGTGATAGAATTTATTCTTACCCTTAGGATCTACATTTTTTCAGCTTTTGTGGATGAACAATTTTTTATAGTGTACTGTGCGCTTATAAAGATGAATATGGTATCTTCACTACATATACACAATGAATGGTGATATTCAAACTGACATATTGCAACTCTTTCAGTAGCTCGAGTCGAAAGATTGGAGAGCACAAAATATGGGAGGGGGAAGCTCACATGTATGGTTCGAATCCTATTGCAGAAAGTGATCAGAAAAGGAATTGAAGCATAGGAGAAGAATGTAGGGTTTTCCCTCCCAAGGGGTCGCAGGGTGAAAAAATTCTACGGATTACTTGTCCGAATTCAAGTGCCCATATATGTTTTACATGTTATTTTTCTGAATTTCACACTTTATTCTTGCTTGAAGTGCATGAAAATTCGTTAACTACAAAAGTGACATGAGAAAAAGTGATGCACAACTACATTATGAAGATATTGTGTGGGGTTTTTTTTGGGTGGGGGTGGGGGGTTCACTTACACATTTTTGCAACAAATGTTACCTTGAGCATAGTGACAGTAACTCATGTGAATTTCTTCCTGTAGAAACAACATTTTTCTAAAAGACAGTCTTCCCTTCCATCAATGGCATGATGCAGTTTGGTACCTGAAAATAAAGCAGCTCAGATTGTATTTTTAGAAAGCTAGATCCCATGCATAGAATTGATAACATGAGTTGAAAATTAATCATGTTAAACATGACAGGTGGTAGAGATTATTGAATTTTTTTCTTGTAAACTGTATTTTAGTGTGGATATTAGGATAAGACTAATTATAGCACCTGAAAAGTGTTCATTGCTGTGACATGAAATATATTCTTTCATACATATATATTACATGTAGGCAGACCCTAGAAAAAATGTGCTCTGTTGGTATCTTCTTACAACGAGCAGGCTTTCAGATCTACCCAATCTTTTCAGGACATTTGACTCTTTCATTCATGATGTGCTCAAACATTCTGCTATTTACACTTAAACTGTACCAGTATAGATATATGTCCTTTGCCAAATTTGTTTTAAAAGAAAGTGGTCCTGTAATCAAACATGTTTTACATTTAGTTTTCTGATGCACAAAATTGGTGTTTGTGACAAATGCCTTAAAATGCATGTACAAGTGCCAGTTGCCTTGAATGAAGACTGTGTAAACAAATTATAAATCACATTTCACATGGGAAGAAGTGTACTTGGTTTGTTGACATGACAGAAATATAGTATTAAAATGTTTTGACTGGCACACAAAGTACATTATGTTTCTGGGAGAAGGGAAATTGCTCTCACTTCACTGTAAGTCAACTTCAGTATTTGTTTTTGTTTTTTTTTTGTCTTGGGGGGGGGGGGGGGCAAGGGTTTGGATAAAAATTAAGTTAATGTTGCATATTGAATTATTTGTGTCCTTCCCTAACAACAGACCTCTGAAAATCTGCAAAAGACTGGAAACGCTTACCCCGTATGACCTGTTTCAGTTCTCATGTAATGGTAGAAAACAAGTTAATCCTATCAAAATGCCAAAGACAGCAGGTGACTCAGTCTTTGTAAAAGTTGGGAATTGTTAAAATGGAAGTTGAGACAAGGCACCCCCTTGGCACTGGAATGAAGACTACTTTTACAAGGAAATTCAATGTGAAATTATCAGTTACCACCAGCTAAATAGAGAGGAAATCTGTCACGTAGTACAGGATACGTGGTATACTGATATCAGCAGCTGCTCAAACAAAGACTACGCATGCAACATGTGCCATGTCACTTCCTGAATATATAAAAGGATGAAGTCCATTCAAGAAATTTACACTATCTCTTTATGTGAAACCAGGCAAGTGAGCAGGGGGCAAGTGGGATGGTTTGCTGTGCAGTCTGACAGTTTTGTCCCGATCAACAGGCTCCTGAGAGACTGAGTTTAATGGATGCTGTCAACTCTCTGATATACTGTATGGTAATGCCGGCCCCAGTAATGTTTGTTTTGTTGGGTTGTGACAGTCCATCAAAATTTTAGTTATTCACTGTCTACTATGCAGGTATAACATTAAAATCCTAGCAAAAAAAAAAAAAAAGCATGAACCTAAGATTCAATCATCATCTTCATTGGCTTGCTGCTTCAGTTCATGGTAAACTTGTTCAATTTGGTCAATTGAGTTTTTTTATATGATTAATAGTGATAGACTGCAAGGCGGGTATATGTATGTGGTGTCTGATGTTTGTGATACATTACAATGCATGTACCTTGGATATGATGGACAGCCAGCTGAAAGAAAACAACTATTGTAATTGTGCTTATATTTTCGTGTGTATAAATTTTCATGTTCTTTACATTCACGCATTTCACTGAATGAACACATTTCTATCAAATCAATGTTTAAATACTATTTCACTGTCTCCCAGCTTTCAAGGCACTAGTCTTGTCATATACGACTGTTTCACTGTATTTTAATTTTCACGGTTGTGTGCCATCAGCAAAAACAGAAATACAGTGAAATAAAAGCAATTTACAGTATGTTTAGGTCTAGTTGAAATTAATTGAGTCACTCAATTGTGTTCAAAATTGTGAAAACAGCAAGTCCCAGATGTTACAATGCATCAAACTCATTTTGGTGTTTTTTGTGGACACTGATATGATGTGGAAAATGTCTTCAAAGACCATTGCACTTTGCAGTGACTGTGAATGACCATCTGTGGCAACCTTTTTTTTTTTGTGAAATGTGTCCTTGCCAGGATGAATAGTCTGTGCAGTTAAAGTGTGTCCTTGGCATACTGGGTAGCCTGCACGGGTGTTTGTGCTGTGTTCTTGGGAGTGTGAATAGCAAGTTTAGTTGTATATATTCTGATGGCAGAAATGCCTATCATACCCCCATCAGGCTTCTACAATTTTTTTCAGCATCACTTGTCCATAGGATAAGTGAATCTGAATTTTCACTTGTCCCTCTAAAATAGATCATGCACATACAACAAAATCACCCGGGGGGGGGGGGGGGGGGGGGGGGGTTGTCTCAATTAATACTGAATAGTTGTGTGTCCTGTATGCAAGTATTTCTGGAAATAGTTTTAGAAGCTACAAATATATTTATTTAAAAAGAACCACAGCTTGGTAATGTTTATTGACACCTTCAGTGCATCCCCACAGTACACCTTCAGCCCAGCCCCATGCTGCACCAGCTCACTTGTTCGCGTTTCCCACTTGCTCAGTCAGTATCCCAGGCAATTGGGCTTCAATAAATTGTTATTTACGATTGACTATTTGGTTGTCCACTGGACAAGTGATGTTCAGGAGTCACTTGTCTAACCTAGGTATTCACTTGTCCAGGACAACAGGATCATAGGAATTGTAGAAGCCTGCCCATCTGACATCCCAGGTTCAAATACCTGGGGATCAGAGCACTGTGACCCACACATTTATGTTGTCTTCTGAGTAATTAACATAATGTGAATTAAAATAAGGTTTGTTTATTCCCCACACACCTTTGTTTATTCTTTCATGTACTTAGTAATGCTTTTTTTTTTTTTTTTTTTGGCTGTGGTGTAAAAAGAAAAAGAAGAAACAACCCTGAGAACTGTATCTTTATGTATCTTGCTTTTATTTTGCCCAGAAATGGGGGTTCACTAAAATTAATGAGAAGAAACACCTATTTCATGGTTATCAAGTTTTCCTGTATTAGATACATCTTCGGACCGTATACTTTGGAACTGGTGTACTGAAAAGCAGATTCAGATCTTTATAATCCCTCTTTTGTGAGACCCTCCTTATAGGGTAGGACTAAAAGTGATCACACAAAGCAGGTGGTTTCATTTGGAGGTAAAATAACATGGAAAATAACATGAAAAAGAGACTTAGGAACCTGGTGAATGTGGTCGTAAAAGGCTGGTGGTCTCAATGCAGTGGTGTTTCAAAAGAGGGATTAAGGACTATTTTCACTTGCAGATGAATTAATTTGATACTAGAAATGTATGCTGCAATCCTCTGTGGCCATATTCACAAAGAATTTTAACCTGATTAGAAATTTGAGATCCAAATTAAAATCTATTTGTTTTGATCCCAAATTCTTGAATCCTGTGTTGCATGAACAATTTTAATGTGAACCAATCTATTTTATGGCTATAGTACAAAATATGTGATTAAAATTTGAGGAATATGGCTTAACCTGAATTTGATGCAGATTTTGATCCAACTTTTAAAAGATAAAGTACTGGATTAAAGTAAGATTAATTTAACAAAGTGAAAATGTTGAAAACAGTCCGTATTCTAGCCCAGAACACAGATTGTTTAATCCCGGAAATTTTGATATATATATTAGGCCATGGGTCAAACAGTTCAGGGTCAAAAGTGCACCAATTTAATTTTAGAATCAAAGTCAGGATCAGATCGAATTCTCTGTGAATATGACCACTGGAGAATAAGTCAACCGGTTTTTGTAATCCTATGCCAGGACAAGTCAACAGCTTTCTCAACATACTGTAGGAACAGTGTGCTGAGAGTAGGCCACTGACCTCCCTGAAATATCAATTCACCAGGTGTATCATGAAAATTTCAAGGCGCAAGAACGAAGATGTACGTTAAGTAAGGTGGAAATTGTCCACAGTGGTCAGGTGACTCGCAGGTGCCCTAAATCTTAGTGAAAAGTATTTCAAGCGTAGCATTGGCTCTTTTCATGTGTGTATGCAGTAAGCAAAGCGCATTGTTGTGGCTCATTTGGTTGATTGACAGTGCACTTATGTATGGCTCCAAGGCAGATTTCTGAGTCTCTGTTGTGTTGGTAAATACCAGCAGACACCTTAATCTGCCATGGGTGTAGATCTACTATCTATTCTGACAGTAAAATAAAAAAATCCCACAGGCAACTGAGTCATCACCATGTATCAAGATGTATACAGTCATGTAGCCTAGCTATTGCCAAACATAGCATTAGAGAAAGTTTGTTTGTTTTGTTTTTTGTTTTTGTTTTTGCAAAGACCTTATTTCAGACTCAAGTTACAAATCACTATAAATTTATCAGTTTATGCTGAAAAAAAAATGTATAACTAATATCTCAGGGATCACATTGAGGGTGGATCCTGGGTCCATGGCACCTAAAAACTGGGGGAAAAAACCAGAATTTGTCTCCCAGTATTGCCCTGGACCCACCCAAAATCTTGCTCATTCACAATAGTGTCTCCACTTACTCTATGTAAATCGGGTCAAAATGCTTCTTAATGGACCCTTCTTTCAAAATCCTTAATGTGGCGTCAACCTGTCATCTTCTGTATCAAATTTATGACAAAAAAGTTTCACATAGAAACTTCCATTCCAAAAGATAAAAAGACAGCACAGTCCATAGCTTTCAGTCCTGAGACTTGGCAAGAACATACATTGTTTGTATGTATACTATAGGTTATTTTGAGCCCTGCAAAGCTGTCGGGGGAACCATATACTAAAATCAAAGTGACACAAACATGTCTGCAGTTTAACATTCTAAGCATATATATGCAAGTCTGTATGGGTACAAATGAAATCAATGTGTTTCTTACATTGTTATTAAAAGTTTGTGTGAGTTCTCTTTTCGGTTGGTCAGTCAGTCGGTAGAAAGACTGTGGTTTCCGCACAATAACTCAAGCAGTGTTTGAGATATATGTAGGGCTTTGATAGTGCCCAGGTATATACAAAGGGTAGGTGAAGTGTGAAGGTGATTGACCTTGACCCTATTTGAAGGTCACAGGTACTATTGTAAATTTTGGTTTCCACATGATAACTAGAAAAGTTTTTATGATAGTCCTTATCCAGAACTGCGCCAAGTTCAAAGATGGGTGACCTTGACCTAAATTCATGTCACAAGGGCACTTAAGTGAACTTGGTTTCTGCATTGTAACTCAGAATTTAAGTTATGTGACTTCAATATTGCCATGGTAATACAGTGGTCCCTGTCTTGAGAGACCACCCCAAGGGAGGGTCAAAATGTGGTCTCTCAAAACAGGTGGTCTTTCATTAAAGGTACAATAACATGGAAAAGATAGCACAATGTTCTCAGAGAGTGGTCTTAAAAAGATATGCGGTCTCTCATTAGAGGGGTCTCTCAAGACAGGTACCACTGTAGTCCTCAATTAGGGCTTGGTCAGCTTAGAAGATGGATGACCTTGACCAGATTCCCAAGGTGAACCACCGATAGTCCTATTAATCAGTGAGCTTGGTTTCTGCTTGATCACTAAAGATATTTTTGACCTAGGGCTTTCATATTGCACAGGAATATAGCCTTTTATAAGAGGTAGGTCAGGTTTTGAAATGTGTGACCTTGAGTCAATTCCCAAGGTGACAGAGGCACATTACTGAATTTGGTTTCTGCTTAATAACTGCAGAATTTTTTGTGCAAGAGCTTTTATATTGTAGATGTATATAGTCTTCTATTAGGGGTAAATCAGCTTCAAAGAAGGGTGGCCTTGACCTCATTTCCAAGGTCACAATGCCACTTTAGTGAATCTGGTTTCTGCAGCCTAAGGAAGGGTCACCTACTTATCAGGATCAATCATTCTACCAATTTAGACAGTTCATGCAAACTGGTACAATCGTTATACAGTTATTGTATGAAAACGATTCTTATTTTTGAACTTGTCACAACCTTCACCTTCAGGTTGTTTAACTTGTCAATAAAACTTTCAGCTAGAACTTTCATATATTGCTCAAAGTTAAAGTCCACTGCAAGGACTACATCAGGTTTGCAAATTGATGACTTTCATCCACTTCAAGCTCATGAGAGCCCCATGTAGTACTATCAAGAGGGTAATGAGGGCAAACATAATGAGAGTGGGGGGGGGAACTATCTTTTACAAACATGTCTTGTTTTTATTGAATCTCAAGTAAGGAGTGAAAGAACAGCTGCAGAAGGTTAGATTGCCCAGTTTTGCAGTGAATTTAAATGAATACAAATATATATGGCTATACGTGTCATGTAGAATACTTTGTATTTAAATATTTTAGACACATCTGAAAACTTTGGAATACTCTATTTAGGGAGAACTCTGGCTGTAAACTTCTGTCCCAAATACTTTTTCATTTTCAACATATTGTGACTAAAATTGTATCCTAAGCAAACGAAGCACATTATCATTTTTATGTTCCACCAGGCGTGGAAGGGAGAATACAGGGACTATATTTATATTGTCTGTTCAACAGGCATGGTGTCTGTGAAATATGCAACATAAAAACAAAAAAAAATCAAACAGAAAATGTTATAATTAAATCAGTGGGCAATGTATTGCGGAAACTGTTTCATGGGCTGAATATATTTTCAAGCTTTTGGGGGGGGGGGGGATTTTACTGCTAACATAAACAGTACCAAGAACTAGTAAATTGCTGCTATAAATTGGCTTATTGATCAATCAGGAAGTCAGAACACGGTAGCTGTGGTACTATGAAGCAAAGTTATCACTGCAAAATGTTGACATGTTGTTGAATATTAATCTGAGAGATTGATGACATAAACCTATATTTCTATGGACATTGCATATCAATATTGGAATGAAAATATTTGGGCATGTATGTGTGAACATCTGTGATTTGATAAAGGCCCAACTTTTTAACGAAAAAATTAAATAAATGTGGAGGTCAGTGAGTATAAAGTGGTAAGGGTGTATTCACACATATAATGTTTCAGCTTTATCCCGGTCAGAGTTAACATATATGCAGAAAAATCAGCAGCAAATTTAATAATTGATTTATTAGATGGAATGACCTAGATACATGTATGATGTGTAGTTAATGGAACACTCTACATATATGTATGCATTCCAGTATGGGTCTGTGCTAACGTAAGCGTACTTTTGCACATACCAAAAGTTGGATACATATAGGACATTTACTTGTCAGTGGATTAACCCATTGGTTCATGAAGATAGCCATGCAAACAAGAAGTGTGGTTAAGAAGAAGTCCATGGGCAAGACCCTAAGGCCTCCTTGATAGACATTCAGATGGGGTTTTCTGTTAGCACAGCAGTGGGTGTAAAGTTGACCCTTTTCCTTCAGTCCACTTCGTGAATTTATGTGGTCCGGTATTGGTACATGATACAGTGGTCCCCCTCTAACAAGGCCACCCCAAATGCAACCAAAAAGTGGCCACATTAGTGGGGTGGTCTCTCTTGGGAGGGACAATACAATGGAAATGCCATTTTTGTGGCATCAAGAAGTGGTTTTTGTGGAGAGGGTGGCCTCTTGGTGGGGGGGGGGGTTGGCTTATTAGAGGAGGCCACTGTATGTCCAAAGGCTCCAAAAGTACACTCGTAATCTTTTTTGACTATGAGATAACTTTCTTCAGAAAATCTGGACACACATGTCCCTATCGGGAGAGACCATGTACAATGCCAAATACAAACTGAAATCTGTGACCACTGGTATCTTTCCTACTGCTGTCAAAATAACATTGCAATCTTGAATAGGATTTGAGACATTGTGTTGTGGCCTCTTGGGATGACGATCACCTGATCCAAGACCCATATGTTGTCCCCATCAGTCTTGTGGCATCAAGAAATTACAAAACTTCATTTGCTGAGCGCAAGCAGGAGGCAAGATTATAATCTACAACATGTACAAGCAAGTACATGTACAATTTTCATGCACAGCACATATAACTTGAACACACAAAGTTCTGTTTAGAGTAAATTCATTTAATTCAATGGCTATGTGCTTATTTTGCTTATTTAGCTGGTGTGAAATAAAAACCGTGAAGTTAAGAACACAGTGAAAAATATGAATAAAATACACGTAGTTAAAGTTTCAGTAAAAAGTCCAAAATGCAAAACCTGAAAATAAATACCTTTGAAAATAAATGTCTTCACAGTAAATGTAATGTTCAAGTTTACATGATGAAGTAGGTTACCTGCATTTTTTATTCGTGGGCTCGATCATGTTAGCAATGACCAGAAGAATATATGTATGCAGTGTGGTCGTGCATTGAACCTGTAAGTTGTGATAAGGACATTTCAAAGGACAGGAAGTCTATCCCCAAGCTACAAAATTAAACAAGACAAGGTGAAAAAAAAAATGCTCCCTCTGACGTAACTCATTTTGTACCTGGGGAAACATGATTTACACTGGATGTATTTGTGAACACGGAAGGTTAAAATCTAAAAGCATGGTGTACTGAGTATAAGTTGATACGCTTATGTAATTGTGATGCAGACTTTCTTTCTAGCTGCTGTGCCTAAATGTCATCACTTTGGAGACCTTCCAGGCTGGCCTAACTGTGACTGACATGTTACATCTGCATGCTTTGACCCGTCAAACTATTTATGCCAATATTTGTGTGTTCATGCCCCCAACTGGCCTTTATTAGGTGTATGTGATGATCTATTGTAGTAGGGTAAAGTCGTGTGGGCAAATGCTGAATGAGTAACAACACATAAAGATTTGCTCAGGTTATCTCACTGTTGCTGTGATTATCATTAAACACAGATGTTACATTCAATCCAGACAATTATACCCAGTCCCACATCCACCCACTAATCCAGATATCATATCCATATTGTGCTAAAGGTGTGGAAAAGTAACTCTGCCAGGTTGATAAGGGTTTGAACTTTGAAATCATCGGGGAAGGTTGTGCTGCATACATTTTTGCTGTTAAAGTGACAGATGTCCATAAAACGGCGTCATTCTTAAAGTGTGCATGGTACAGGCACATGATCGTTGGTATCTCGTGTACATGTGCAGATCCTGCTGTCACATCCCAGACAAAATGACGAGCAACTTTGTCAATAGCAAAACATGTACTGGTAAAGATATGTGCTTTTAAAAATGCCGGCAGTGGGTGCTCAGTCAGTTGTATGTTGGTTTTTGTAAAGGTAGATTTCAAAGTATTACATTATCCTAATGTGTACATTTTGATTAAAATGTGTGAATTGTACAAGTTCAAAGCAATGAAAGTTGTCTTAAATCAGATATCTGTGATGAGAAGTCATATTTATTTGTAAGACATATTGAAATAACAAAATTTGCATTGTTCATAACTGTTGTATGTCATCAAGATGGTAGATGTTACTTACAGTGAAACAGAAATAAGTGTGAATGCACAATCAGTGTATTAACTCTTTCAGTGCCAAATTTTGGACTGAGTCAACAGCGTTTCTTTTCTTGGCGCCCAATGCACCCAGTGTGCACCGAGAAAAGCTGTTGACTTGGGATATTCTCTCTGGAGCTATAGGGATGCTGGTACTTGAATGAAAAGTCTTTTTACGAGGAATACGAATCTGGGATCCTTATGATAATTCAGAATAGTTTGACTTATGTATATCAACTTTTGTCGTGCTTGGCACTGAAAGAGTTAAATTATACATGTTCTGGGTCTCATCTTAAACTAACATATTTGTCTTTTTTATCTTTTTCTGCTCTGCATTTCTTTGCACCAGTAGAACTGGAAGATGACTTCGATGAAGGTAATGTTTCGTATTCTTCTCGTGCATAAGCACCCCCTAGTAGTATAAGCAGACACTTCTATATGTTTTGGAGCTGCTTGGACGTCTTACTTCTCACTGTGTGCATGGTTTCTATTAATTTTGTTTGTGTATACCTGTCAAAGTGTTCTTCACATGTGGTCACCAATGTTTACAGATA
Source organism: Hermodice carunculata (assembly GCA_964020975.1). Lineage (NCBI taxonomy): Eukaryota > Metazoa > Annelida > Polychaeta > Eunicida > Amphinomidae > Hermodice > Hermodice carunculata. The sequence continues at coordinate 86,271,128 of OZ026614.1, read as the reverse complement.
ACTATTTACCTTTTGGTTGCTCCAGTGTCCATATTCCATATTTTTAATCTGTTGTCTCGGGTGATTTCCTATATTCATTACCAGCTGTATGTTACCCTCCCCATCTGTCATACAAGGTAGCACAGGACAATTTTGTGACATCACACTGCATCCATACAGCCTTCAGCGTGTTATGATGTGTGGCCAAAAGCATGGTCATATGCATACTTTCCTACCCCAAAACATTTTATACATCAGATTTATTCTTGGTTGTCCTGTTTCCCTGCAGCTGTGGGTGTGCGGCACATTTTATTTCTTGTGCATGTGAACCTGTCCAGTTATTGTATATAAAGAAGTCATGTTTTTCTGTTCAGGTACTATTTTTTTGCTATATGATCATGAAAGCAGTGTGGGTTTTGCAAAAAATAGAATGCAGGGCTGGTACTTGGCATTAGCCATATGTTAACAGAGACTGGATTTGGCTATAGATACATTATGTTTTAGTTCCATCAGTCTAAAACTGAATACTGGGTCACAGGGTACTCAGAAGACGAGTTGGGGCATTTTGTGGTGGTGGTGGCTACTGGAACCTAAATTTGTGCAAATTATTTTAGTTGTTTAGTCAAATTGGCTACAACTCTGTTACTCCTTGGCACTTGCCCTGGCTTTTTTTTTTCTTCTTTTTAATACTGTTGCTCCATTGCAAAATCTGTAAGGGCAGGCAGGCTGTACTGCATTCTTCAGGGGCATATAGAGTATTGTGTGACCTGAGATACTGGGGTGCTGCAGAAAATATTTGCTTCTTGAAACTGGTCAAAATTGCTGAAGTTAAATGAAGGAGAAAGTGAGTGTCACTTCATCAAGCAGTGGTATGGCATGTAAGTTAAACTGGGTTAGCGCTAGCACTAGCCAAAATAGCCAAATGCTACTAAAAGCTCAAAATGGTTACTAAAAGTAGTAAATGGGTACTAAAATGTCCAAAAAATTGTTTGTTTTGATGCAGCAATTTAACAAATTCATAGTCTGTGTGGATCTTTCCAGGAAAAAGGAAATTTTAGCAATTAATTTCAAAATCCTAGCACTAACCTAGGTTAAATCTTGTAGAGTATTGAAAAAATCCCTATTAAGCGCTGTGGGCACTTAGGAAATTTGCAGCAAACTTGTTTCAATAACAGGGCTGTGTTTGGCATACAACAGCCCACAGGGTAAAAAACAGAGAAATTTTGCTAAAAATGTCTAAACTAGGACTTTTTTCTTAGCCGGAATAGTGAAAGGGTGCGTAAGGCAGCAGGGGCACCAAAAAGGGATGATACTGTATGTGCAGTTTGGCACTGAAAGTATGATATGTAATTTAGATTTGAGTTAAAACCCCTGTGTGTCTTCCTCCCATCACTGCAGTCTTTCAAACAAGAATGACTTTGTCATTGATTAAGTGCTACCTTGAGAATTATATAATTTAACTTTCACCAGGACTCGGTGGGTTTCTTGTTAAATGAGTCCCCTCTGTTGCAACCAAGAATCAATAACTTTCTTTCAGCATTACATAAGTATCCAAGGGCATTATCTATGCACAGAACTTTAAACAATAAAATCTCACATCTGGCAACCTTGCAATAAAAAGAAAAAAGAAAAGAAAACATAATTCATATTTAATTAAGAACAATCAACATCAGGTACAGCATATATTGTACACTGAAGTGGTCACATTGATTTCAATATGAAAGGTTCAACTGGCCTCCATGTTCATAATGCTAACCAAGTCGATGTGTCAATATTTGTTGGTGTGTTTGTTTGCTTTTTTTGCATTTTTTTTTCAAGTAGTCCCATCCTTTTTTATTCACTTCACAAGAACATCATTTTCAGTTGCTTTGAACAACTCTGTGAAGGTCATGAAGTCATTTTAAATGCTGCTCTTTGTAGCAAGCATGTTTTTACAGTCGTTATCAGTGACCGCCTGTTGCTTAGGTTCCCATTCCCTTGGCTTTTCCTAAGAAAAAGACATGTCGAGGAAGCACCAAAAATTTTATCATAAAAAATAGATGACAAATACATTTAATATGGTGGGATTTCTTAATTTCATGACAGGTCTGACATCACATTCATCCTGCTTAGGTGTAAAATCATAAATTCTGAGGAAGCAAATAATTGTATAATGAAAGCTAGATGGCAACTACATGAAGTATACTTCAGTTTCTTTATTCTGGGTCAGGCCTACATCCATAAAATCAATGTACACCTGGCATAGTTCCCTGTGCAAGTATATGTATTTATAGATTTTAATTCCTGATGAGAGTTGATCATTATTATAAGACTGAGTGTAATATCAGGCCATAGTTGGATGGGCCTCTTTTCCTGACCTGTCAACTGGTGATAAAAAACACCTCAAAGGTCTATGCAATATATATTTGTGAATTCTTGTTGATCTTGCTTTGCAAGACAAACCACCAGTCCCAGTTTTTTTCAGTTTTTGCTTTTTTTGGTTTTTTTTTTTTTGATTTTGTTTTTTATTTGGATTTTTTTTTCTGAGAAACACTTGAGTATGCATGGTTTGGGTTTAATTTTCATAAAACATTCAGTGTACCGCATGGTCTGTTGCTAATAACAAGATGCTTATGTCAATTTTTCCTGGCAGGCTGCAGGCATGATCATGCTACTTTGGCAGTGTCTGTAAATGTGACTATTGATCATGGTAAATATGCATATTGTCACAAACATGACGAAAACAGATATTTCATTCAGAAAAAGAGACAGAGAAAATGGAAGTATCCTGTATGCTTGTATCAGGGACCTTGGCCATGTATTGTCTGAGACTGCTTGTTCAGCCTGCATATCTTTGAGCAAGACTCCAAATGTGAAGCAAAATTGGGTGCCAAGTGAAACAAGAATTTCCTTATTCAGAACAAATGTCTTCCAGAACAGTCTGGCTGCATATTGTTAGTATTCACTGTTGTCATAACCTTGTCACCTGTGATTCAGCTGAACTTGACAGGTTATCAGTGGAGTGTCCTCTCAGTGACCACATCTGAAGGGAAACAATTCCCTGTTGACACTTTAATGGACTGGTCTATTTCTCCCTGAGAACACAGTGACTGGTACTCTGCCAGAGCCCAGTTCAAGGTGGATGCACTTGATGTCCATGGGGTGATCACTGGTTGATCGTTTGGCTGTCCGCTGATTCGTATGCAATATGCTGAAGTCTCAAGTCTGCCCCTTTTGTATTATTTTTCCCAAGAACTTTTGATTAAACTGTAAACTGTTCCTGGTCAGAATAAGACGGAGTTGATAGCTTTGCTTGGTTTCGCAGGAAAAATGTATGAAATATGTCTCAGGGATTGTGTGATGGTTGCACCCCTAAATTGGCCACAGAGGGCAGCACAAAGGTATAATGTCTAATGACCAGCACTGTAGGATTTGGCTTGACCAGAGTGGTGGAATTTGTGGCAGGCTCAAATCTGTTACATATAATTTTAATTCAGATTTTGCCATCACAAAATAGAGTGATTTGAATAATTAATTTTGGGCATAATTTTTTTCCGTGGTGGTCGGAAATTTAAAGCTGATATTGGGTGCGGACAGGTGAAAATCCAACATGACTGCGTTCAGGTGGGGCAAAGTCAAAAGTTTGGTGTTCATCATATATGTTAATGCCTCTTATTTTGTGAGGCAGACTTGAACTTAATTGGTGAGCATAGTCTTCATTAAAGTTAAAGCTCTTACTCTCAGATACGCCAGGATGTGTTATAATGGCCACCTATGGGAAATTCAATTTAGTGGTGCCACCTGATGTGGGCAGGGAAGGGTTAAGGATTCCATGTGACCTTGTCTATTCATCCAACAGACCAGTGCACTTCTGCTTGTTTTTGTGTTCTGGTACTTTCTCTGAGGTGAGGTCTGGAGGCCTACAGTAATTATGGTAATACATGTACACATTGTGTCACAGTGGCCACCTACTGTGGAGCAATAAGATGCGTCTTTTGACATCTTTAGGCAGTCCCGTGAACACCCACTCCCACGCTCGTATAATTTCGCTTCATAAGGAATTCTCATGAAGAACTGCTGCTCGATCAACTTTTCACAGTGAAATGCACAAGTGCAGGTTTTAACCGTTCGACTGCACATTTAGGTGTTTTCCAGTAATTTTTGCAATGGTGAACAAACTATTTCTCAGGAAATATCAGCACGTGCACAGTGGTCATGATTGTGGGGATTGAAAATAATTCGTCCTGATACAGTTTCTGATGGTTCTCTCAAGAAGGATAAATGTCGGCCACTTTTGAGACAATTGTCAAGAACTGACGCTTTGTCTCCTGTCGTTCAATATCCTGGTACTGTGCCAGAAATTGAAAGACTGTTCAATGCATGTGGTGTCTGATGATGTGTGGCCTGGAACCCTCTGAGACCCTTTTAACCCCCCCCCCCCCCCCAATCCAGCTGGTGATCAAACATTGTATGCTTCAGTGTTTCTGACAAGTTTCAGCAGGTATGAAAAATGATTTGAATAAGATCTGTTCCTGAGACTTATCAAGATAACATGCCCCAGGTCAACATCTCCCAACCCATGCCAAGAAAAGAAAAGTCTGAATTCAATGGGGAAAGTGCTAGTGTATATGTATTTGTACAAGGGGGGACATTGCAGGCTACAGACTTGTTTTAAATTTTTGTTTTTAGCTCTGCTGACCGTAGGTCACAGAGCTTGGGCGATCACTCCTGTCTGTCTGTCTCTCTGCAAACTTTTGCCTGTGGATGAGATACAGTTGACAGTTTTCAAGATAGCCCCAAGATAACTTTCAGGACTTACCAAGTACATGTATATAAATCTAGGTCGAGTTTTGGTATTGGTGGTGCCATCGAAAGTATTATTTAGGCCAAAATATGAAAATATTGAGAATGCTGTTTTTTCAGTTGTCATGAAACTTGGTAGGGATGTCAATCAGGTGCAAAGACAAAAATAACATGAAATTCAGTGGCACTGACTATAGTATTAGAGAGATACGGACCTAAAGGTGTTGAAAACACATTTGATTGGATGTGTTGAGAAAGCAAAAGGTTAGTGATGCTAAATGTACAAGAAATATGTATGATACGTACATTGTAGATTTTTTTTTATTGCATAATACAGATGACAGTGACCTGCTTTCTTAAGGTCACGGAGGGAATACATTTCAGGAAATGATTCTTATTATGGTCCTTACATCTGGACTTTTGCATGTGCACCAGTACACAATTACAGAACCATCATACAGACAAAAGTCTATAATGTGTGTAGTCACAGTGGCCACTTGTGGTATAAAGTGGAAGCAGCATTGCAGGTGTAAACAGTACATTAAATTCTCTATTTTGCATATGAATTGAGATGCAATTTCTAAATTTACACCAATTATGCTTTGGGCCAATGGTCAAATTTTGAAGGACCTCGACCTAATTTTCAAGCTCAGTAAAAACATACTAAAAGATGCTAAGTTCTACATTTTGAACTAAGAAGGCTAGCAATTCCAAAGGTACCCACAAATATTTATGGAGGTTTGATAATGTATAACATTGGTGACCTTAACCTTCTTTCTCCATGTCCCAGAGGGAATACACATCATTCAGGAAATGATTTTATTATTGTTATGGTGATTGTGTCTGAACGCGTGCATATGTATCAATATACCATGACAGGAATTTTATACAGAGAAAAGTCTATAACGTGTGGTGTCATGGTGGCACCATTGGTGGTGTTAGGTGAACCTGGCTTCAGAGATATTACAAGTACATTAAATTCATTATTTTGATTATAAATTCAGATGGAAATACTAAATTTACACCAAATATGTAGTTCGCGGCAAATGCTCAAATTTGGTAAAATTTTGGGTGACCTAGTATTTTTCAAGGCATTAAGGATGTAGTAAAGGACACGGAATTTTTACATGTTGAGAAATAGGAAGGCTGTCAATACCGAATGTACTACAAATGTGTAATCATATAGAAGTTTGATGTTGCTTAATATGGGTGACCTTGACCCACTTTCTCAAGGTCACAGCAGAAATGCGTATCAGGAAATTATTTTACTGTGATGATCCTATGACATAATAAATTGAGATGGGACTGCAAAACCTAAAACAAATACAGTGATACCTCTTTTGAGAGACCGCCCCTATGGCTGGTCAAAATGCGGTCTCTCAAAACAGGTGGTCTTTCATTAGAGGTACAACAACATGGAAAAGATAGCACAGTGTTCTGAGAGAGCGGTCTTAAAAAGAGAGGTACCACTGTATGCATTAGGCCAGTGGTCAAATTTTGTAATACATTGTGTGATTTTGATCTATGTTTCAAGGTCATTAGGCACTTCAGAAAAGGACACTAAATTGAATATGTTGATAAAGAATAAGGGGAACAATACCAAATGGACCAATCCAAAAGTGGTCACATAAAGCAGGTGGTCTCTCCTGGAGGTCAACATTGCAAAAATAGCATTGATGATCCAATAAAGGTTGTCTTTAAAAGGCAGGTGGTCTCTTGAAGGAGGGACTACCATAATATTATTCTCAGAGTATGCTTCTGGGGAGAGGGTCAACTGAGGAGAGCACTTCATGTAAGCTCCTACCAATGAGCCACACTTTTTAGCTTTTGCTCACACCATGCCATAATTGCATTTGTTGTGTGCATACGTCACGGCTAGACTAGAATGATAGAACAGGATATCATTGTAATTAATCAGAATACATTGCAGGAAACGGAGAGAAAACATTGCACATTATTGATGTCCCTGATAACTTTTACAGGGAATGAGTCATAAGAATATCATTTTGTTTCAGTGTCTGCCCCAAGTGTGACATGGCTTTGTGGAGGCTTCCTGAAAGCTATATATAAATATAGGATCATTATTTCAGTATTGTATGGTGAGGTCTGCTCCAGTTTCCAATTATAGAGATATAGTGGTATGATAAGGATCAGATGCAATGATCTGGATGTAAACATAGGTACCAGAAAAAACAAAAAAATTTTTATTGTGTTTATCTTGTTTATTGATTGATTGTGGTGAACATCAAGAACTGTCCAGAAATCTGTAAATTTGCCTTCAGGTCTGAGATGGGACACACAATGGGATATGCCTGAGATTGATCTGTCATTACATCATGTATAAAATACATGTACATGCATATATGTTTGTACAATGTGAATGGCGGGTATTATTTAAGTTGTTAAAAAACATGAAGAGCTATTTATCTCGTTTCTTGTGGTGGAAATTAATTTTCTTATGTGGGTAGTTAAACGTGGGTGGAAGATTGTGCAAAGACAGTATTTTATTGCGAGACTATTCCCTCACCTCACACAATAACGGGTGCAGACACCTGAGGCTAGGCATTGATGTTGTGATTGTGCAGAGCTGATACCTGGTAACCATAGCAACAAGCATCTGGATCTAGGCCCACCATGCGTCTTTTCATAATGTATACATAGCCTTTGTCAGCGGTGGAGGATAGACGTGCAGAAGAGTGGGGAAAAAATAATGAGAGCCGCTGTGTGATGTAACATAGAGACCATGAAAATATAGGTCTCTATATTACTCTGTCAAAACAAGTTATTGTCAGGATTGATGAAAAGCAACACAAAAACATGCTCATGTGATAGTGGTGCACAAGACCAATGTAATTAAAATACTTTTTATATGAAGGAAATATTACTTATATTCCTGTGGTGGGTAAACGTGATTTCAGAAATGAGGGCATATTTGAAAAATCTATAATTCATGCAGTAATAAAGTGTATTGACAACAATGGTAGTGAGATACATGTATTTTCATCTAGTAGATATGGACATGACAGAGCATGCAGTTTGCATATAATAAATTCATTTGTACAAATCGTTTGAACATAAGATCACAGCATTATTTTGTGAACGTAATTTATATATCCAGTAATGATCAGATCAGAACGATAGCACCAAGCAGGGAAAGCATTCATGTAGAAAAAAAAATCAGATCATTTCTGAAACACAGATGAATAGGGATATGGAGGTCAGCAGGTCACATGGGACAGCCCAGGCCCCAGGTCTGCATGGGAAGACTTTTATGATCTGTTTTGTGTTGATAATGCTCATATGTCAAACACAGCTGGCACACGAGTGGCACGGGATGGATACAAGCCAAGGATTTCCCGTGTCAGAGTTCTATTTCAGTTTGAAGTTTACATTCTCTGGAGATTGACATCTGTAATCTTGGGATTTTGGCTGCCTAAAAATCCATATGGTGATGTTAAAGAGTACAAAGTTATACATATTAGGGGGTGCCAGGCTTTAATAATTAAAGCTATGATTGTCCTGTGCATGTTGTTTTGTTTTGGCTTTGTTTTTAGCTCAGCTGACTTGTCAGTCAGCTGAGCCTATAGAATGGTCCATCATCGATCCACAATTCACATTTCAGACTTCTACAAAACTGTGGGCGAGATCCACTTTCAACTTGCTTGGGCTCCACCTGGCCAATTGCAAAAAAAATACACAGGGACAAGGGTTAGAAAATTACCATGTCCTATTGTCCGTTACAACTAACATTTAAAGCAGCACAAGTGAAAATTCAGAAAAATAACATGTACAAGATAGGGTCATTTGTCCTTGAACAAGTACAACTGCCAGGGAATTTTCTTGCCTTGGGGACACTTTTGGGGACCCCCAGACTTTAATTTGTTCAACAGGTGGCTTCGCATTTTGTCATTATATGTCAAAATTTTAAAAATGTTAACACTTGAGTGTCTTCACTGCAAAAAATTATTATCTTGACTAAGATTTTTTTCAAAGATTTATAACTAAGACAACAATTCTTTGTCTCAAAAGGAGAATTTTGTATAAGAGAAAAATAGTGAAACATTCTCTTGATTTCTCAACTTCTTGTTTTGGGGATGTACCATAGGTGGGTCTCTTCCAAATTTGTTCAAATGGTCATGCTTCAATTTATTTCATTTTGTGATTATGTTTTTGTTTGTTTTGTTTTTGTTATTGTTTGTTTGTTTTTTTTATGTTTTTTTTTTCTTTGTTTTTTTTTTGTTTTTTGTTTTTTGTTTTTTTTTATTTTATTTTATTTTTTTTTTTTTTTGATAAAGTTGTTAAAAAGATCTTCAAAACCACTTGGCAGATTGCCTTGAAATTGCATAGAGACACTTTCAGGGGCCTCCAGACCTTGATTGTTCAACAGGTGGCACTGCACTTTTACTATTTTTTTGTATGTCTCTGCTATTTTTGATGCCTTCTCCAAAGTATCACTCACATTAGTCTGCATCTTGGTGGAAATGAAGCTTGTGGGAGGTTTAAAGAAAACGATTCACTAGGTGGCGATACTCGGTATCCCCACTGCCAGAGCATGCTCCTGTCGCAGACCTAGCAATGTGGATGGAATTAGGTGTTTGAAAAATCAGAGCTGTCTTTTCCAAACACATAATGAACTAATACTTGCTACAAGAAGGAGTTGCCAAACAGGGTTGGAATGAGTATTCCTTGTTCCCACGAATGTTTAAGGCACAGGTCAGGTGATTGGTAGGAAACAAAAAAATCTCTGAAGTTATTTTACATTATTTTGCATTATAAGGAGACTTCCACCAGGTTCTTGTTTTGACTAGGACTGTGAAGTTGGCATGAAAAATAAAGTGTTAAGTTGGTAGGACAACTAACAGACAAGTTCAGTAGATTTGTAAATTTCCCACTACAGGAAAAAACAAGAAAGAAGTGATGGTGAAACCTTGACACCTGGAATGCACATACTGTGGTGATTAAATCACAGAAGAAAAACAAATTACATATGTGATCACAAAATTTGTTTTTGAATTTCTTTAAGTTTGGGAAATTTTGTTTTTTCTTTCTTTCTTTTTCTTTTTTTTTTTTATTACTTGGACACGTGTATGCATTTCATCTGACATACTTTACTGATATTAGTATTCTTTATCATCACGGTTGGTCCCCATGGGCTATGTTAGTATATTGGCGTACCTATTGGTTTGTATACACTTTTTTTTTCTAGAACCTTGCTTTGAAGTCTGCACAAGGATGACATTTCCAGAGGGTACCCCATAAATCAAAGAGTCATTAATATAGTCTCCCTGCTTGTCCACTGTAAAAAAATATTTAACTCTTTCCATACCAATCCCTGATTTTTCCATATATTTACCTAGATTTAACACAATTGCACATTTAAAATCTTCATGAAAAGAGCTTTTGTTCAAGAACTAACATGCCTATAGTCTTAAGTCAGTGGTTCTGGCACTGCCTGGCAAGTCATGCTGCAGCTGCCCTTGCGGCAGCTGCAGCATGACTTGCCAGGCAGTGCCAGAACCACTGACCAAGACATGTGACCATAGTACGGAATGAGTTAAAAAGAAAAAGAGAACATGTACAAGAAGGAGTTGAACTAGCAATAGGCTGAAGATGATTAATTCGAGGTGCAGCTACCAGCTGTACAGAGATGAAGCAGTTGGGAAGCAAATGGTCTATAGATAGCATGTAAGATACAGAGAATTAACCCTCGCCCACTCAAATCACCCAAATGCGGCCAGATGTGAAAGGGCATCTGCCTTTGTACTTAAAGTTCCCGTTACTGGAAAACATTTTTGCTGAGATTTGAATGCAAGACCCTTGGTGATGAGAAACACACCAGGTCAATAGCTTTCCTTGGCATGAGTTTGGTGCAGGGTGCACAACCTGCACCAAGGAAAGCTATTGACTCAGTCGTAGTCTAACTAGGAATGGGTTAAAATGGGGTGGGGTGCTTTTGTCCTGTTCAGGTAAATACCAGCCTTTGGACGTTCAAACTTTAGGCAGATTTTAACAATTTATCTTGATCAATATCAGTAAAGTGAAAATTTGGAACTAAAGCCACTTGTGGTGACTGAGAGCCCCAGTGAAATTTGTAAAGGTTACAACACCTATAGGCTTCATTCTTGTCAATAAAGATGTAGATATACAGGAAAGTTAAATGCACCCATGTAAATATGTTTCCTGTAATATGATTGTTCACAACCAATGTAGAATTATTTTCTGGCTAAAAGTCATTCATGTTTAGTGACAATGACTAGTGATGTCGTGAAAACTTTTGAGGCTATGGGTTCTTAAACTTGAAACAAAATTGTGGTTTTGGGCAGTTGCACAGGAGGAGTATCATTGCCGCTGCCACATATCTCCCAGTGTCAGTCACTGCACTTCCTCTGTAATTAAACACTTATTTTTAAAAAAATAATCCTAATAGGCAGGTCTGCAAAATAACAGCACATGACGGCCGCTTTCTCAATAAAATCTTTTAACTGGGGCTATGGCTATGCTGTTTCACTGAACACCATGGTTATGCAGCTATGCTCTTTGCCCGGCTCAAGTTAACCCTCCACTGCAGACAAGTTAAAATATACTGCTTGAATTGACTTTACTGCAAAATAATAGCACACAACAGCCACTTTCTTGATAAAATCTTTCAGCCAGGGTTGATCAATTTTGATTAGGGAAGGGCGGCTTGAAACTGTTTATTTTATGTTTCATGAAAATTGCTGAGGGTTGGGACTCGGGCCTTTTCTGTTGGGTCAGTCAGGCTATCAGAACCACACACATATATGTTTTTGTTAGGCCTTAGATAACTTGGACATTAGTCGAAGTGTGACAGTTGTGTAATATGTTTAAAGTTGATGTTCTTTCCCATTTTGCACATTACCTCCTTTAACGTCAGTTGAATATTTTACCTGGACACAGCTGAAGGCACTTGTTGTATTCTTGAAGATACAGGAGGAGTATCACCCCCTCTGCCACACATCTACCACATACGTAACACTTTTGTGAAGGGAAAAAGAAGTGCTGTCACCAGGCAGCTAATTAGGCATTCAAATATATGCATGGGGATGGCCAGTGCCCACAATTTCTTACCAGCCCAGGAAGTGGGAACACCTCAGCCCCTCCGTATCCTGCCAGGCCTGGGTCTCTGTGAAAGAGAGCTGATTATCACATGATCTGTAGAATGACATCATCACATGACCTGTAGGATGACATCATACTTACAGACCCGCACACAAAGCAAATGGTGGTCCACAGCATGACTTCCCTTTACCTTTAAATTTGTTCAAAATCAGAGAACATAAACATTCATTATGATATCACAGGGTGATGGCCAAATGATTTGTTTGGCTTGGCATCTCTTTTGTGTGAACCTGATTTTGAAATGTGTAAATCAGAATAAAAATTGATTGAATTGATCTGTAATATTCTTTTCTTGCTCTGTCCACGGATACTTTAATAGAATATCTTCTAACTTAAAAGTAATCACAAGGTTGGACAAATTGTGCACAGTTTGAGACAAAAATATTTGAAACCCAAAAAAACCTTTTCATATGCCTTCCTTGTTCCAGGTTTGTCTAAACAGTATCACTTTCCATGTCTTATGAGACGGGCAAAGGACAAATTTTAGGGCTAGGACATGTACAATAAATTGAGATTGTATTCATGAGTGAGCACTTTAAATTAAAATATTGCACAAAAATGGTTAAATTTACATTGTCAACAAAGTCTTTACTTGTGATCAGGATCAGTTGTGGTTCTCCAGCTGCCTGTCAGCTGAGCATGGGACCGCCGTGCCCCCCTTGTTATTGTGAAATAATACTCTGATGGAGTCTAGTGGTGGCCACAGGCCTGGCCAGGAGGATGTTACCCACAACACAGTAAACATTGGGGTTAAGGACTTCAGTTGAAAGGGAGCATTTCTTATTCAAGTCCACCACAATCTGACAATAATTCATGTTCATACAATGTCAAAAGTCTGATATAAAGTCCTTTTCTTGTATGATTTAGAATTTTGACAGATATCACAATATGTCTGTCAAATCCTACAAAGTTGGTTTGCAAGTCATAAGCATATCAGAGTATGCACAAAGTAGGCAGGCAGCCACAAAGTTTGGTTAAGAAATAAAAGATCCTTTGAGGATTTCAGGGAACCACATAGATTCATTTATCATGTCTTCTTTTGTGTAGATTTCAAAAAGAACAGGAAATGTATTTGGGTAAGGAAGGAAATGGCACCTCGATTACATATATCATATATACGTGTATATAAAGTTATCATTAAGGTCAGTAGGAGAATAAACAAGGGTTAATGTAATGTTATGCATGTGTCTGAGTGAAATCAATCCTGAAAACAATAGAGAATAATGCTGTTTTATTTTGTTTTGTCTCTTTGACTTCTCGCAAGCGAATGAAAAGCTATTTGAACTCTCTTATTTTGATGAATGTATAACTTAGATCCCACTGCATGTTTTATTATTAGGGTTGCATTGTAGGCCAGTATTGACACATATAATGAATAAACAACAGGGGTTTCCCCCATAAAATCCTCAAAAAAGTAGGCTTATTTCCCAACACAGCAAAACTTCTAAAATTGATGCTCTGGCTTCCTATTCTATATAATGGAGAGACTAATTATAGCAGTATTTGATACCTTAAAGGCCTCAAATTCTAGGGCTTTGGGGAAAACCCTGCACATGTCACAGTCTGCTGGCCAGGACCTGATAGTCAGTCACAAGTGTCTGAATTGATTTAAAAAGTGTGGAAATGGATAAAATTGATAAAAGTGGCATAGATCTAACATCTGTTGGACCTGTTGAAGTGGGAAACAAACAGGGATTCCTGTGCATGTGATGCTGAAAATAGGATGTATTCATATCTAAATGCAGTCCTACTCTAATACCCATTGAGCAAAAGAGGAAGCCACCTGCATCAGGGCAGATCCACGTATTTAGCATGGTCAAAAGTACTTTCTCAACAAAATGAACAACACAAACACACAATAACATAATCTTAAGAAAATGTATTAACATATATGAAACATAAAGGATGCCTAAATTGATTAGAAATGGGCTCTCTTTTGGTTGAAAAGGTGTTATTTATGGATGTTTATGTAATATATAAAAAAAAAGCTGCCGTGATCATGGTGGAAGCATCAGTCTGTTGCCCCGGCAACACGGAAAGTGAGCAGGATCGCAGTTAAATATGAATGTCTCCTATTGTTGATTCATTGGCTGACAAGTTTGTATTGGACAACCTGACTGGCTATAACACACTACACTGCATATGGGTTGGTCACCATTATACAAATAGTGACTGTTTCACCAGGCAATAGGCCAAATTATTAGTCCCGAGGGTTGTGGAGTGTCCTGGCTGTCTATTGCCCAAGGCCGAAGGCCGCGGGCAATAGACAGCCAGGACACTCCACAACCCGAGGGACTAAGAATTTGGTCTATTGCCTGGTGAAACTGTCACTATTTGTTTTATTAAATTTTGGATAAAATTACATGTAGGCCCATCAGTAGGCTCAATGAGGAATTGGAGCTATTTCATGTCAAGCTAAAATACCATACCATCCTAAGGTTACACGGCAAAAATACGAAACAGAACTTTCGTATGTAGTGTCATTTTCTTAAATGTATTTCGAACATTTTATGCGATAATTTTTATTTGAAAATCAGGACATTAATTTTTATGTTTGATTCAGGCGAGAGTGAAATAGAATAGCTATTTTGCTATCGAAAAAAGCGTCGCTCACACAGTTACAAGCTGCAGCTCTGTTCCATAGCCGGTAGTGTGGTTCCCGCGCTGAAGTGCAGGGTTGACAAGAGACGGGAACCAGGCGGGCAATAGTCTTCTTGAGCAGGGAGACTATTGCCTGGCATCTGCTCCATGCAGGCACTAGATCATTCTAAACGGTAATCACATGTTACCTCTAAGCCAATCAGTTACAAGTAATTTTATCCAAAATTTAATAATGGACAATATTGCCCAGCTCAGCAGATAATATTGACCACCTGGGTTCAGCACTAGCACACATAGCTTCCACTCATATGCAGACCAAACCATACTTTGGCCTTGAGAATTGGTATTAATGGGGATTAGTCATCCTGTCATCTTTATATATAATATATATGTATATATATATAGTGTATATACACTGATGTAGGCCTACATATAGTAATGGTATTTTTTTTTTAGGGTTGATAGTCTTCAAATAATGTGACACTTGTCTAGTTTGTGCACATCACTATAAAGTCAGCCTGAAGTATAATTTTTAGTTCCAATATGCACCCCACACTATAAATCACAAGTTTAATGCTTAATTGACAATACTTTTGATTCTGATTCTTTGGAATAGGTTAAAGCCTGCCCTGTGTACCAGCTGGTCATACTGAAGTATCTTGAGTTCTTGTAAAACTAGTTTAGGCAAAGAATTTAGACTTTATGAACAATACCTTAATGCTGTAAATTGTAATTCTTTAAATCTGTCTTGAAAGGCCACTTCTGAGAATGACCCAGTTTTGGTCTCTAGAGACAGGCGATCTATCACAGGAGGTATTAACTAGATAAAAGATATGTAAGGCAAAGGATCCTGAAACTGTGTTCTTTCAAGACCGGTGATCTCTCATTGCAGTTGTATCTCAGGACAGGAACCAATGTATAAAACTACATGTATTCAGGTATACACATGTGAAAGTAGTCTTATTGTAACCAGGCAGAGGTCAGCAGGTCAGGGCTTCTTGCCTCAGTCTGTGTTGGACAGGGTTATTCCACAAGTGTGATGCCTTTAAGTGTTTATGAATGAATATTGTGCACATGGTACATTCATGTGGAGGTGAACCATGGACAGCCAGGCTATGAACTCTACATGTAAAAGACAGATTTTTCCACAGACAGCTCCAGTGTAAATATTACGTATCATGCAAAGTATCACTATCAGTACAGTGGTCCTCCTGTTATAAAGCCACCGCAAATGCAGCTAAAAAGTGGCCTTATTTGGAAGAGGGGTGTCCTCTTTTGAGGGGGAAACTAAAATAGAAATACCATACTTTCTGCAGAAGAATGCTGGCCTTTCAAGAGGGGTGGCCTCTGGTGGAAGGGGCCTTATAAGAGGGGGACCACTGTACATGTAGAGGTGAAAAATGCTCCATGTGTTGATGTATCTGAGGGCAGTCCCATGTATACAGGGTACTGGCTATAAAGACCACCTCTCATGAGAGACCATGTATTTTTCAGACCACTTTTTGAAGACCCTTGTTTACATGTAATCTGTTCAAATTACCGACATTTTTTACCCCACATGCAGCATTAGACCATTTTTTGTCAGCAGCAGGGTTCTTCTGCAGTAGGGGTACCACTGTACCAGTTATACCAATCTCCCAGATGGTCATACTTATTAAAATGAGCTTCTATACAGACTCCAGGTGTTTCCCTGTGAAGCATGATGTGTACCTGGGACAGTATTTTATTCAGCTACCTGGTAGCTTTAATTCTATGCAAAAAGTGAAATTGCGTTTTAAAAGGCACAGCATCAGATCGGTAATGTTGGTGCGCTTTGGAAAGTGGTCATGGAAATTCTTAACAGGTCTACCCTTATGCATTAGGGCAAGACCAGGTAGGTTGGCAGCTCTTGTTCTTGGTTATGTATATATGTACGTATATGTATTATGCACCTTTTGAAGTGTGTCATGCATATTAAGAATGCAATGCAGTGCATTGTACTGACTTGATTACGTTGTTAAGGTACGAGTAACATAGGAAAGTACTGGTAGCTGCGATGCAAAGCCTACTATGTTTGCAACATTCTTTATAAACATAACCACATGTGTATGTATGTAACTGCAAGAATCTCAAGAATGCACCTGGTGATGGTAACTGCTGTGTGAACAAAGAGACGGTGGAGAAGCTGGTATGCTCCATCACATTTTGTGATGTACTTTGAAAACTTGATTCTTTCATACATTGAGGCGTATTAATCATGTACATATATATGAAACTCTAAAAACAATTCAGCAATTTCAGCTGTGCTGACCTTAGGTAGCAGAGCTTATGTGATCACTCATGTCTGTCTGTCTGTCCGTCCATCACCCATGTCTGTCTGTCTGTCTGTAAACTTTTGCTTATGAGCACTATACAGTCCACAGTTTTCAAGATAGCCCCATATAACTTTCAGGACTTAATAAATATATCAAAATCTAGATTGAGTTTGATATTGGTGTGCCACGTGCAGTATTATGTAATATATTGGTCAAAATGTGAAAGTCATGTGACCACTCAAGCATCCTTTGTGTGTGATAGATCTTCATGAAATGTAGTGGGATTGTAGAGGTCAAAATCTTGATTGGTTATGATACCGGTGGTGCCACCTATAATGATGGACATTACGTGCAAAAATGTGTGGAAAGATGTAGAATTTCACATAAAAAAATTATAGGATATATAGATCATGTCCAATGCTAATTAATATCAGTGATCTTGACATATTTTTGTCAAGCTTGTAAAGTTGGAAGAGGAGATTCATTAATAGTAAGGTGTACCTTGGACATCAATGACGAAAAGAATTGAGCTTCCAGATCAAAATTGCACTTGAGTACATTGTACATAAAACAACACTCGGGGACCTCCTTTTGGGTCACTGGGACCCAATGATTGTGACCTTGACCTGTTTTTCAAGGTCCTAAAGCACTTAAGAACAGGGCATTTAAATCAATATCTTAATAAAGAAAAGGCAAATGACACCAAATGTACCACAAATGTGGAAGTTTGATATTGCATAATAGGGATGACCTTGATTAAGTTCCCAAGGTCATCAAAGGAATGCTTTTTGGGAATTTTTTTTTTTTTTTTATGGTTATCATATTGTGGCCAGCAGAGCATTAGACCCATGGGCCTCTTGTTTTTCTTTGCCAGTGCCTCCATTCTCCCATCACAGGGTATGAACAAAGTTGCAGTTTGGCTCAAGCTTTTGATAATGCCAATTCAAAGTGAATACTTAATTTTCACATGCTGCAGAAACTCAATAAAAAAGGAAGAAAAGGAAAAAAAAAATGGTGATATGGTTTGGTTTGCAGGTCTTCGTGTAAATTCTGAGAATTCCTAAGTTCAAGAGCCCTCTCAGCTCTTTGATTGAATGTATTTGGCAGTAGAATTTGTTTGGATTGACCTAGAACTATTATTTGGTCAGGTAGTGAGTCCTTGATTTACGTGTTAATAATACAAACTGTTAACCTTTTTCTTCTTCTTGTGCAAAATCGGGAAATGTGTAATCAGCTGTGATTTGTGACATGTCCGTGTTGACTTCAGTGCCAGTACACCAAGCACAAAGTGGCTTGTGATGTCAGTGCAGACATCGCAAACGGCTGAGCTTCAGCTGGCGAATGTGGTGGCCTTGGTTACCAAGCAGTGAACAGTCCAGCTCGTGTCAAAGGAACATCTTGACTACAGGCACATCATGGATATCAGATTTTACATGCATTTTGCCTATGGGACGTCAAAGAATGCCCACGTACGTATGTTGCAAAATACTAGTGGACGATATGGTCACTTTGACACCCCATTTCATACTTGTGCAAGGAAGAAAAAGTCAACCAGACCATGGGGAGATGAAAGGGGAAGAGGGAGCCACCAGTGACACCTGCTGTTGTGGCCTACCTGAAAGATACAATGGCTGACAATTTATTGCTTATTTTTCTGTAGGTTGGTCCTGAAAATTCTAAATTAATGGTTACATAAAAATGTTCAGGAACCCAGTGGTTTTCATGGAAGTCTGGAGTCAGTGTATCGATCAGATAATGATCAGGGCTAGCTGGTGCCATGCCCTTTACAGATTGCAACCCGTCCTTGCCCTTGTAGGAGCCATTGTATATTTCTGTCTTTTGTTTCCTTACTTTAACTCTTTCAATGCCACATTTTGGACTGAGTAAACAGCTTTCCTTGGTGCACTTTGGGCACAGTGTGCTCAAAGCATGCCGAAGAAAGCTGTTGACCTGCATAATTATATTCTATGTAACCATAGACATGTCGGTATTTGAATGAAAGGTCTTTTCACAAGGAACATGAATCTGGTACCCTCATTTTAATTCAGAGCAGTTTGACTGTAGCTGCACAGTTAGCAGTGAAAGAGTTTAAAGTGCATTGTTACAGATTGATTTATCAGTCAGGGCTGTTTTCAGTACTGTTCAGATTTGTACATGTAACTTGCAAGAATGCTTTCGATGTGGGGCTCAGTGATAGTCGCAATGTAGAGCTAGTCGGTTGTAAGCAGATGCTGATTGATCTAACTGCGTAAATCCAGACTTTGTATTTGCATCACCGGTTATCTCAACTTCAAATGTCTGCCAAGCAATATGAGACCAAGTCTCGTGGTCAATAGGCTGGTCCTCCTACTCTGCTGCTGCACAGTTACCTGTTATTTGTGTCGGTACAATAGCCTATGGCTAATGTTGACTGTGTGTACTAGTCAACGTTAAATAAAGTCTTGTATCTTGTATCTTGACTGTCATTATGGTTGACAGTCTCAGAAATGGTCAGATACATGCATGCACAACATGGTTGATTCACTGCTGGGGTATAAAAAAAGTAGAGACGCACTAGTTTTACATGGATAATGAAGTAAGTCAAGTATTGACATATTGAGTCATTCTGCATGGCACAGATGTAGGTGTCGGCTTCCTACGCATATAGGTCTTGGACCAGTAACCTCTCAAGGTTGGGTCAACTGATCCACAACTTTCGATAGAGTACTCAATGCTGTTGCCGTGTATATTGGTAAGTGTGATATATCACAGGGGTAGGGCATCCCAAATTTCGTTCCATCATAATTTTGGATATCAAAATACTTATTAACTGTGAGTTTGAGAAAGGCAGTGCTAGACTAGAAATATCTTAAATCATTTGATAACTTTGTGTATTTTTGGAGACATATTTGGTGCGGGACAGTCAATCATGGAGGTAAGGTGCCCATATGCACGTGTAAATGTCACTGTTTTAACATGGGAATGCATTAGGCCTAGGTTACTGGTCCAAGACCTTCATCTGGTGAAGGAAACTGGAGGACTGGAGAGCACTGCCAATCAATGTGTGGTAGGAGCTCTGGTTCTATCATGCTCCCCCTGACTGAGAAAGAAACAGGTTGCAGAGGTGAAAGGCCAGCGTGTTACCTCTCAGCTGTTAACACTTAACCCCAGGGCAGGACTGGTCATGGCCCATGGTGCACTGTGACATGACTGCTGGCCTCCCTGTTGCCAGCAGTGTGGGTTGCCAAGTTAGACCATATTACTAATTCACCAGCAGCCTCTGCTTCAGTTTGCCGAGCATTGTTTGTACACAAATGCATGCTGACTGTAGTGTTGGATAAATACATGTATCAGAGTGATCAGGAAATCAAACGGGAAGTGGCAGAGTGACAGCAACAATATGACGATGATGATGCAGTCCTTTGTTTCTGACATGGGCGATGGCTCTCCATTACTCACGTAAAATGTCTTTGTTGTAGGCAAAATATTGCCCACACAGAGGCAAAGAAAATAATTATCAAAATAATTGCAAAATCAGTATTGGATCGAAAAGAATAGACAGGTATGAAAGCAGAAACATTTAGGAGGTGTTCGCTTAGTTTCATTTTCAGTTGTTCAGTTGTAGTTTGGATCCCACATGTGTGATTAGGGGAGAGGTCATCCAGCCAATGAAGACAGACACATGCAATTGCACACTGTTCTTTCTGAAATATCTCCGATATCTTTGGATGTGAAATGAGAGATTTTGGGGGAGGAAAGATTCGTGTTGTCAGAATCTTTTGCCGCAACTGTGCTATTAAAGTACAGGAAACAAATAATCACATCATCACAGACAAACTTAAAAGGCAACTTCCGAAAGGATGTAGAGGTACCTATGTCAGGCAGCACAAATGTGCATAAGGATCAGGTGAGTGTGACTGCAATGTGGTTGATTTATACCAAAGTCACTATTTCAAAGGTTAGAAATGTTATTCAAACAATCGTTTCTATTGGCTTGTCATAAGACTTGTTTGAATAATTTATGCTTAAGATTAGTCACATGGACCAATAGGAGCATGGAGACTTCTCAAACAATTATTTCTGCCTGGACTTCTGCCCAGGTCTGCACAACTTTGGCTGATGGTGATGTAGTCAGATCGTCATATGACTTATTTGAATTATTAATGCTGAAGACTAGTCAGGTGGACCAATAGGAGCATGGAGATTTCCCTAACGATCATTTCCGTTTGGACTTCCACCCAGGTCTCTACAACATGCCGTTGGTGAAAGCATGGATGCATGGCAAGATAAAAGTTACAAATCTGGCTCTTTTGATGTTGTTAATGTGTAAAAACTTTGACATTTCATAGGACTAGGACTTACATAGTTCTTCTGAATATTTCTGTTATGATTGCAAGACATACATAATGATATTCACTGTACATTTGGCACCGATGAAGGCAACGTCTTGTGCCTGGACTCAATTTGCACATCGAAAGCATTCTTTTTGCCAAACATATCAGTTTTGCCCTTAATAAATCTGACCCTAAATAACTTTTAAAGTAAGGAAAATAATAAGATTTGATGCTGTGAAAATCAATCACATGTGGTATTATTCTTTTCAAACAAATTACTGCAGAATAAATATATGCAATGTTAGAGATGTATCAAGCACTACAAATACTGGTATCACCGCAACTGACACTGGGGGACCACAATTAGTCAGAACTGCATCAGATTCAGAGTTAACATGATTAACTACAGAAACACAAGTACTGTGATGAATGCACTTTTCTCCAAGCTTGCTTAAATGAGTTTATGTCTGTCCCATTCCTGCACAAAAAGTCCAGACGTGTACAAAGTAACATATGTAATTTGAGCAGGACGGCAAGCACGGACAACCCATGTCGATTTTTTTTTTGGGGGGGGCGGGGGTGGGTGTCAGATACAGAGAAAACCATCCAACTTGCTTGAGATTAAGAGGGTTTTAATATAAGTAAATTTAGGTCCCCGGAAGTGCCTCAGATTGCACCATTTGCATCCTTTTAAAAAAAAAAATTTCCGGGGGGGGGGATATGCTCCCCTGACCCCCCTAGCAAGGCTTTGTAGCCTTTGGCTGCTCACAGCACCAGACTCACAAACATACATGTGAGTGAGCCAAATCACTTTCGTACTCTTAACTAGGAGAGCAATTTTTCCTTCCCCTGCACTTTTCTTAAAGAAAGACATGATGATGATGATGATGATGATGATGATGATGATGATGATGATGATGATGATGATGATGATGATGATGATTTTTTTGTTGAAAATAATTGTTCTAATGTTAATATACTGCAAAAATGAGTAACCCACAAAAATCAAACCATCTGACACTTTAGTCACAATATTGGAAGTTCTTTGTGGTGCTGCCATCTTGAGAAAACAAGAGATCATGCCTGGTGTGGGTGTTGTGTCAATTCTTCTTCAGAGGGTGATTACCTTGGGATCACTCCAACCAATTTACTCAAATTGTACACAGAGAACCCTCATAGTGCATCCATAATACAGGGATTCCAGATTGACTGCAGTGCTGCTTTGGCCTGTATCACTCAGTGGGAAATGAAAGTACATGTACAGCGAAACCTCATTATAACGACACTCGGATACCCGACATATTCATTATAATGATACACGTTTTGAATGGCAAATGTTCCTTTTCTTAGGTGTTTGATTTATTTATCTGACATATTCAGTAATCTGACACATTTCTAAGGGAACAATGGTGTCATTATAACAACTTTTCACTGTACTTGTATGTGAGAGCAAATCTTTTTTTTTTCAAACAGGACTAAGTAGGTTTGCTCTTTCAAAAAAACTGGCGACTTGCAATAATTAAATGTTTTAAAAATTCGTGGTCATATTCTCCAAACACACATTGAGTTTCCTCTAAGAAGGACTCATCATTTGTTTGCAATAAAAATTGTATAATACTGCAAATGTTAGTAACACACTCTGTGTATGCATTGATGTGATGCCCTGTATCATGGGGGCGATATGTACATAAGACAGTTCTTTAATGTTGTTCTAACTTCCCCAGAAAACCAGTTTGCGTACGTCATGCAACTTGAAATACAGTTGGCTTAATGATTACCATCTTTTACGTTTCTTTGCAATGATATTTTAGGAAATGTACACAATTTGATATCTGCGTAAAAAGGAATATGCACACGCAAGTTCAAATGTTTATCCGAGGTCCTGGTCCTCTTGTATAGGTATAGAGTTTCCGTTTGTTGTGACAGTCCCACAGCATATACAGGAAGAGAAATGAGGTCCACCTCCCTGGTACAGACCGTGAGAAAGAACCTGCCCCCTTTTGAAGATGTAGGAGCTCTTGGAATCTTTTTAGGTTATGAACACAGGCACAATAAGTCTAGAGAGCAATTATAATGCGAAATCGAAGTAAGCGCTGCTGTGCAGGGATGGGGTGGGAAGTCATGATAACAGTATGTTGAAGCAAAACTCCATCAGATATGTTTTTTTGTTCAAGGCTCCATATTCAGGACAACTTTATACACTACAAAAAAAGAAGAAGAAATGGTAGTTGACTGAAATTTTGTTCATATAAGACTCAGCTTTCCTCAGGAGCACCAGATATTAGATTATGGTTGCACATACAGTGTGATAATTTTTTTTTTTTTTTTTTTTTTTTTTTGATGGGGAAAAAAATAAAAAATCCCAGACTGAGAAATGTGGCTCGTGTTCACTGTATGCAATTACATGCATGCTTAGTTTAAGCCAGCAATCTTTAGGGTGTGACATTTGCAGATTTTTTTGTTGTAATATGCTGTGTAAAATATGTGTTTACAAACATGTTAAATGCTGCCTCAGCCAAATTTACGTGTACATTAGTCAGATAAATAAGTGTCCTTTTGCCAATCAAACACCACATTTTTAAAAGAAAAAATGTTGTCTTGGAATCCATGTAAAACCTTTGATGTTAGCCTTAAATTTAAATAAGGGATATTGCCATCAATTTATATGTCATATGAGGGTCAAATGGGTTAAATCAGTTCAGAACAGACAAAGGATAACCCCCCTGCCATACAAGGGTTACCACCAAGATTACTTGTATGCTTGCATGTCACACACCCAAAATGTACCCCTCACACCTTGCAAAGCAATCATGATAATTACGTGATTGTGTTTCTCAAGGGCCATGCAGCACTGTCATGCAGGGGCATTGTGTTATGTTCAGACAACTGTCATCAGACTTAAAATACCTTTCTCTCATGCTTTTTGCATGTAATTCCCTTTGCAAATGTACCAACTTCACTGCTTTCTATGACCCTACCATGGCCTCTGTCTTAAAAAAAAACCGCTTGTACTTGTAAGAACATCCACTCGACACAACATTTTTCCCATTCACAAGGTACTTTTCATGTTAACTATGCTGCTTTCATGTTCAGTCCAGTCTGGGAGACATCATTTGATGATCCCTGGGGCCAGTCTTTCATGACAGATTTTAGTGTATACAATAACAATATTTGACATAAAGAATACACATCTGTCTACATGATAGAAGTTAGGTACAGTTGGGGGGGGGGGGAGGAGGAGAGAAGGGAAAAAAAATATAATAAATGAAACAATGCGACTTCAGCAGCTGTCGGGAGCCAGGTGTAAACGTGTAGTTGCCTGGCGTGGAGAGTGTTCCTTGCAGGCAGACATCTGACATTTAATGTATTAGCATGAATACTATGGGTTTACATAAACGAGAGACACGGTCTGTGTGTGTGTGTGTGTGTGGATTTGGGTCATCAGTGTTGGCAAGTATATCCTGGGTACTTGTATGGTCTTAAACAAAGATGGGATCTCATTGATGAACAGTTAGTGCAGAAATGAAACATGCTGTACCTGTGCGTCAAACGTGATGATGCATAAAGATGAAAACAGTGAGAAAGTTTTTGTGGAGCATTATGTTTTATGACAGCAAGGTGATACATTTGTAGAACAATTGTGACATATATCCAGGGGTTTATGGAGTGCTGGCTAACATTTACAGCCACTCTATGCATCAGCTCTGCTTCAAAAAAAAAAAAAAGAAGAAGAAAATTCTGGGAAATGTACCATAAACTGTAAAAACTGCAGTCCTTCCTCGGAGAGATCACTGTAATGATAGACCACCTGCCAGACAGAATTTATGAGGACTCCCGTGCAGTCTTCTTCCATATTGTTGGACTTTACTT
This sequence comes from Hermodice carunculata, assembly GCA_964020975.1. Lineage (NCBI taxonomy): Eukaryota > Metazoa > Annelida > Polychaeta > Eunicida > Amphinomidae > Hermodice > Hermodice carunculata. Next base: position 86,246,149 of record OZ026614.1, on the reverse strand, counting down.
TAGAGACCACATACTTTCCTTGACCATCTGTGGACCTGCCTTAAGCATGCTAGGGGTAGTTTCTTAGAGGAGAGACTAATGTATGCATTGATATTGTGCCCCATAAAATCACCCCACCAATAAATTAACCCTCCTGTTACTGTATGTTGTTAGACATCAGAAGTACTACATTGAAATATTATTTGGGAACAAAATGTTAAATGAACTTTTCAAGTCCAAATTTTAAATTTATTGTAAGCTTACATAACATTGAGACATTCTTGATAATCATAAATTTTTTGTGGGAGATAAATATTATCAAATTTTCCCAAGTAGGCCCTATTCGGGAATATTAAACTCGCAAAAATTTTGGCAGATTAAATTTAATAGAGTCACAACATAAAATCATATTTTAAATAGTACTTTAATTAAAATATTTTAAAAAACAACAATGGGAGGGAGGTCTCATAAGATTAATACTTTTTTGTGGTGGCGATTTGGGAAACTAAAACTCGCGAAAATCTCTTTTTAGGCAAATATGGGAAATTTTATGCTTGGGCATATAAATGATTATACAGTAACTATTTTAATGTGTTCGTGTATCCATTTGTATTTGTGTATTTTTGTCCAAAACCACTTCCTAGAAGTCATTACCCTATTCCGCAGTCCGAACTCTTTACTCTCCATAAGCTAACCTGTCCCTGTCTAACTTATATACATAGAAGTTCTATTGTCCATATTGCACATTTGATCTGTTTTATAGATACTTGTCATTTGAACTGTTGAATCATGTGAGAATAGTAAAGACAAGACATTATTGAACAGCTCTTTGAATCTCTTTGGGTGTGCACTGGAAAAAACAAAAACAAAAACAAAAAACTGTAAAATGTAATTATTTGACAAGATGTTTAAAGATCACTAAAAGTGCACAATTTTGTCTGTTGTAAATCCTCTATGATCTCTGTTGACAAAAAAACCCACTCATTTTCAATAAGTGCGCAGTCGGGGGGGGGGGGGGGGAGGGGGCTTTGGTCTTCAATGTTAAGGTTTTTATTTGTTTATGAATGATTTAATATCATATTTTTTTGCATTTGTATTTATTTATGCATTAATAAATGTCTTTCTTTTATTTTGGTGTAGGAAGCAGCTCTGACAGCCAGGCAGAATGGAATGAAAATGTAGAAGAACCAGAACTAGAATTTGATGAAGATGGACTGGAATTAGCTGCAAAAGATGGTAAGTGGCTCATACATGTATATATGCTGGACAAAATGGCTCAACTTTTGATCACAGACTAAGTGTTCAATACATGTGGATATGCATGTTACACAAATTTCATGATATTGCAAGTTGATTGTTTTCTTTTTTGTCTGCCTCATACACAAAACTTCTTTACAGTGCTGATGGTGAGTTCACAACTAAATTGTATAATGAGCTGTATGATTTGTAGAGAGCCTGTAAAAATTAAAGGGAAATGATATTTTAACAAGAGCCAAAGCAAACTCATATGTCAGAAGTCTCTTGTCCCACTTTCACATGGACATGGAGCATTCAACTAACATGTATATTCTTTCAGATGAAAAAGTCAAATGGACAAGTTAAGTGTGTGAGGAGTATAGACAGAAACTTTTGAACTGCTTTTTTAAATGTTTTTGGTTTGACTGAATGAAGAAAGAGTGAAAAACTTCCATCATACATGGTCCTTCACATGGTGAATTTGATGGGAGGGGATTTCTGTCAAGCAAGTCACTACTGCCACCAGGTAGTCAAGAGAAGAACTAATATAGCAAACTTTAGTTTGTGATCTTGCCAACAGAGGGCCTTAGCTGTCAATGTGGGAAGTTGCCCCCCCAAAATGTGCACATGGATACTGAAATTTGGACAAGTTCAGCTCTGTGTTTATTGTAGTCCATTTATGTTTCCTTTGCCAAAGTATATCAGCATGTATATTAATTAATTAAAATACATTTTTCCAGTGCAACTAAGAAAACTGGTGTTGAATTTAACTTAATTTTAAGTTGATTAAGAAAGAACTCCTCACTAAAGATTTCTTAGGTTTAATCAACTTAAACTTAAGACTCTAAAGCTAAACTGAGTTTGCGAGTGGGCTATAAGTACAGTTCATTGACTGATCTTGAGTTGGCATATAAAAAGTGTGAAATATAATCAGCAAAAGTTAATTTCATTATCCTCATATTGTCAGGCCGGTAATTTAATTACATGAAGATGCACCAGGCAAGTCTATGTGTAATTGAATACACACATGTGCATTACATGACAAAATTGATTAGTCTCAGCTGCAATATCTTCCATGAGCACTAGCTATAAAAAACTAAAGTGAATGTGGGCACAGATTATTAATGTGTGGTCCAAAGATATTTAATCCAGTGAGTGTTAATTAGATTAATCAGACATGAATTTTACATGGAGCACCAGTTGTTTTTCAAGAAAATGATGCCATGAAATTTGAATCCATTTAGCCTAAGTTGAGCAGTAAGTCAACATATAATATTATGTTCATTTTAATCATCGTATTTTGTATATTGAAATGTATAAGGAAAATGGAAAAATAGGTAAAGAAAAATACCAGTGATCAGCAAAGACAGCAGATTTGTTTGCGTTGAATACTGTAGAAGATTGAATTTAAGGCCTTTGGTTTTAAAATGTTTGCATCAGGTCCGATAAAAGTTTGTTTCCTAGCAACAGTTTTTATTTTGTCGGCCCCAGTAGCAAATTCAACATACATCATGTATTGTTTTAAAAGGTATACATGTGAAGTGCCCAAGATCCAACATTAGATACAAGTTAAGCTCAGTGGCTTTGTGTTTATTTATACAAAGCTGGTGAAGACATGGTTGGTGCACTTGGTGCCCAGCCACCCTATGGTGAGTCCCCTGTTGGTATTCAGATATCACTGTTGTCACATATAGGATCCTAGACCCCTTTAGTGACCATGAATGCGTGCATTGTGCGTGTTGGCTGTGTACAGTTGAAATACCTTTTGTTGAATATTGTTTTGCTTTTGCATTGTCACGTCACTTCACTTTCTGCAATTTTCAGTTGATCGTTAGTATAAATGATGCGTTACATGAAGCTATTCAAAAGGTATACTTTTGTGGATTCTTCTTCCATTTGACTTAAAACTGTTCAAGAAATGTTCTGTGTCTGTGAACTTATTGAGAAAGTAGCATGCTACATAATATTTTTGTTATGTATACTCTTGTCATTTTGTCATTTTATAGGAGATTTTAAGTTTGTGGGTTATCATTCCAAGTCCAATGGGTTCCCTTGCTATGATAATAAACTTATTGAGCTTGGAAAATATTAGTAGATTTTGTTCAAGTTTGGCATCTGGGACAATAAAGAAAATAAATATGCAGTGCGAGTGACATATCAGTTTGCACAGAATACAATTGGAATGAAGCAATAAGCATATATATTACATTTTTTGTGGTAAGGACATCTGAGCACAGATGAAGATTAAGTGGTTTACATAGACATAGTATATATGCACCAGGGTTATATGTGGTCATATATTACATATTTGCTTGTATGATGAGGATTACTTAGGTATATTTTCCAGGGAAAGATCATTGGAAATACAGTGTGATAAATTGTTGAAATTACTTCATGGTCATCATCCGGTAAAACTTGTGGTTTTAAATTTGTGTGAGGATCCGTCTATGATGAGTATGTGTACATGTAAATGGTGGATCTAAAATGAATGTGTGGTAAGGTTGCTGGGTTGAGACCCGGCTGTTCCATGATCAAATAACAAATATATACATATATTTGGTGTTCCTGTGATTCTGGTGTCCAGACTTGCATGTGTACAGTCCCCAATCTGGGACAACACTGAATACAGTACATGTAATTGCACTGGATTAAATACAGTGAACTGGGCCATGTCCATTATGGCATTCATGCAAGGCATACCTGCTGTCATTGAACCATTCTTTTTTAGAAGAGGAATTTTGGTGCAGTGGACATGTACGTTTCCCATTTTCACCTAGATGGTTGGTGATGAAGGTTGCTGGCTCGAGACCCGGAGGTTCTGTGGTTAAAATAACAGATACAAAAAAAAAAGATAAAAACCACGATGAATATTTACTATGTTGTGTGTCTTTTGTGCTGATTTGACGTGTTTCATCTGGGAGAGTAGCAAAGTAGAAGGTCCTTTTGTATAAAGATTATTTTTGCAGTAATAAGCATAATTAAAGCTGCCTAGTGACTTGAATTAAGCTTTTGATTTAGTCCACTTAGATTCTGCTATTCAATCACAACATCAAATTGAACACGATGGATGGAGGTGATGTTCAGTTAATAGCATCTAGGGGTATGAATCCAGCAGCCTTGTTGATTGATACATGACTTTGTTTGCAATTGTATAGTTGCTAGTCTGTATTTATCAAATCATGTACAGTGGTACCTGCTCTAAAGACCACCTCTTGTGAAAGACCACGCTGGTTTTTAAGGCTGCCCTTTCAAGACACTGGCTTCTTATTTCCTTGCTAGCTTACCTGCAGTGAAAGACCACCTGTCATATGGGAACATATTTTGTCTGGCATCAAGGGTGGTCTTAAATAGCAGGTACCACTGTATTTACATGCAGTCTGAAAAGTTTTTAAATGAAATCACTGAGCTTATATATGGTAAAGATGGGTCCACAGTTTCCTCTTGAATCATAGAGTCACTGTCTATATGGTAAAGGTAGGTTCACAACTTTCCCATTGAAGCACAAAACCTTTGGCCATATGGCAAAGAGGGTTAAATTTTCTGCTTTCGACTATATAGTATTGCCTCATGTGCTCAGTATCCAAACAGTAGCATCTGTGTAAAAGCCTGAATTTATAGATACAAAAAATCTGTTGAGAAGATCTGCTGAGATGATGGAAACAATGATTCCATGATCTTGTGAGAGCTCCATAGATTGATTTAGAACTGAATGCAGCCAGACATTGTTTTTTTTTTTTTTTTTTTTTGGATATCAGCATATGAATCTATTCACCATTAAGAAAGAGTTAAAATTTGTGCACACTTGACCAGCTATATTTTGCATCTTACATGATATTAGCTCTGCGAACATTTTATGACATGTGCAAATTCACAAAAAGGTTTCTTTGATAGTGTAACGATATTCATTATCATAATAATATTATATGTACTATAATTTGTTGAAACTAAATTTGAATTGTGGAAGTAAACATTGGTTGGGCATATATTATCATAACTATAAAAAGTTTTTTTTCAATGTGTAGGCTTAACTATGTGCACATGAATATGCATACATGCATGTGGTCTTAGACAAATGTAGCTATTAACTCTTTCAGTTCCAATCACATCTAAAGTTGATCTACGTAAGTCAGACAAGTCTGAATTACCGTGGGATCCCAGATTCGTATTCCTCATAAAAAGACCTTTCCTTCAAGTACAAGCATGTCTATAGTTCCAGAGGGAATATCCCAGGTCAACAGCTTTTCTTGGTGTGCATTGGGTGCATTGCGCCAAATGCGCACCGAGAAAAGCTGTTGACCCAGTCCAAAATTTGGCACTTAAAGAATTAAATTCCTAGTTGTACATTCAGTGGTGTAAATTTCAGATACACTTTTGGTGGCAGTTCAGCTGTGAACATTGTACCTGTAAACATTTGTTAATCTATATATAACTTTCCCACTGTTTTTAAGAGATCGCAGACATTACATATGAAAGCAGAACACACTTCAGAACTTTTTGTGGAGCAAGCAATTTCGTATGATGCAAAACTTCTACTGTGGAGATACTTTAAACAGCTCCCTTCAATGTCATCACTGAAGAATGCTTTTACAAGAATGAGATGCGTGCACACATCTGTTCCCACATCTTCCTCTTTGATCCATGGGGACCTAGCATCAACACATCAACATTGGGAACTTTTTTGCCATTAAAAGTACAAGCAGTGGTCCAGTGCTGTTAACCGTAACCCCCTTAAACTGGCCAAAACTGGCTTCTGGTCGAATGTCATCTGCTTCAGTGTTTTCAGCTAATTTCAACAGTAATGAAAAACAATTTGACTGAGAATTGTAGACGAGACCAATCAAGGTAACATGCTCCAGATCAACAGCTTTCCTTGGCATGGGTTGGGCACTTATTGCCCAACCCATGTCAAGGAAAGCTGTTGACTAATTCAAGGGGGAAACGGTTAAGGTCATATGCTTTTTTTTTTCTTTGTGAAGACTGATCGAGAGGGATTTATAACTCAGTAACTTCCAGGCACACTCTGGCCACATTGTACCCAGAGATACTGTGGATGCAGTCTTCATGGGGTTAAAATGTACGGATTGCTTAAGTACATAGTAAATTGACCTCTTGTTGCTTCTGTCAGCCATGCCAAACTTAATATTGTAACCAACAACAAAGACTTAAAAAGACCAGAGCATGGTTACAGTGCTTAGGTGTAACCACAGTTACTGTGGCAACTTAGTAACATGTAAAGTGTAACTTGGTGAAACCGCAGGCAGGCACAGGAACACCTGCGACACATAACTGTTGGTGAAACATCACTGGCAGAGGGGACCACATTCTTATTACACTCAGGTAAATTTACTGGTCACATTGAGTGAGAGAACACATCCCTGTGACATGCTACTGGGATATCTACCAGCGATCTGAGAGAAACAGTCTTGAAAAACAAATCCTCAGGGCTTCATTACCAGATAATGTATGCCTGATTTAACTCTTTCAATACCAACTGGGACTGAAGTCGAAGTGCTTCAAAAAAAACTTCTCTGAATTGTCAAATGGGTACTATATTGATATTCTTTGTAAAAAGGCCTTTCATTCAAGTACCAGCATGCCCATAGTCCCATAGAATATGAGGGCCTTGGTCAACAGCTTTCCTCAATGTGAATGCACCCAAAGTGCACCCAGAAAAGCTGTTTACTCGGTCCAAAACTTGGCACTGAAAGAGTCAAATATGCAGGTGTACATGATAAATGTGGTCTTTCATTTGCTTCCTTGAGCTGATTAAGCAATATCAATTTTGATTTTGCTGCCTGTAGATTTATTTTTATTATTTTGGTTTGGAAAAAGTGGACACTGTGTGTGCAGGGGGCTTGGTGCTGGTTCAGGCAGGGAAAAAAGGGTAAAGGGCTAAATCATTGCCAATTGTTAAGTTCTTGGTCATTATAAATCATTTAATTGTTTGCTTTTAGTTTTAATCTCTCTTGCATCATTCTCAAACTGGCAGGGGTTTTTTGCGCCCCCAAAGTTCTTTAATAATTACTGTAGAAGCCATTTGCTGTGGCAGACCTGTCAGTTTGATACAGTACCAAAATGGCCATTGGAGGGTCAGGTATGGACAAAGGTATGTATGAAGACAGACATGTCACCCTAACTCTGCTAACATAAACATGGCATATTGTAACCTAGGGTTAAAAAAAAACTCAATAGGGTACCTGTTTAGAAGTATGTGAAGCTGCAGACTTGAGCATTTCGTGATCAAGGAGGTTAACCCAGTCCCTCCAGCACCACCACCCCACCCCCATCCCCACCCCACTCCACCCATCCCCTCCTGTACAAGCTGTTTAGGGACGGCCAGCACTGAACAAGGCTCAGATTAAAAAGTGTGCGTGTAAACATTTTATAAGTGCACATGGATATATTTGTAAAAGGTCTGATCTTCATTTATACTTTGAATCTGACCAATGCATGTATTTCGACTTTGTAAATGGATATGACAAGCGTGTGAAATTGCAGATGCTCATGCAACATGTAAAAATGTGGAAATAACTCCTTGTAACAGGCCTAGTCAAATTTTATTGATTACTTATTAATATTCTCAGTTTTCTCAAGTCTTAATAGAACCAGGAAAGATTTAACTTCAAATCTATACAAATGAAATGAAATAATTCCTTTCCACACGTGACATGTTCATTGCTAGTCTCGTAATCTTTTACAAACATTGCAGACCTCATCATCACCAATCATACTGCCACAGGGCAGTATGTCTTAAAGCTGGCACGTCTCTATCTAGTTATTGTGGTTATAGTAGAACTGAGGGACCACCTCACAACAACTCAAGTGATATGGATTGCATACAACAGAAAAGATCTGAGATTGGCCTGGGCATTGTACGCCTGTGGTCTTGTCAGGGCAGAGTCACCTGGCATCTGCAACAAGTCAGGGACACTGTGTCCATGACTTGATGCAGGTAAATGTCACCTCTTCCATCCGTTTGAGTTTACACACAACAATGTAGCCAACCAAATTAAATGACATTATTTGTTGCTAATAACAGCCAAGGCAGTTTCCCTGTCAATGTGCTAGACTGGGAGGTGGGTTCTGTAAATTGCTGCAATGTCATTTTACTATTATTTTTACTTATTTCACTGATAAAGCCGTGAAAATAAAGTCACAATGAAATAGTATTTTAACATTGTTTGAATGGGAATTATGTCCAAAACAGTGAAATTAAAACCACAGTGAAATGTTAAAAATACAAAAAAGTGAAAATTTATACATGCAAAAATAAAGCAATTTACAGTAGATCCAGGTTAGTAAGTAAAAGACAGTGATTGCCTGCAAAGCAGACCCACACTCTGTATTCCACTGTAGAGTGGAACATGCATGGAGATTTACCGGTTTAGCTGGTAACAAGAAAACTTGATGTGCAGCAAAGATCTTTAGCAGTGAGGCCCAGGCTTTCATACTCTCCATAGCATTAGATCTTGTTACATCCTCGGAACATGTCCTCAAACAGGACGTTACCAAGCAACATGCATGGTGCCAAGAATGAATGATTAATTGTATCTTTAAAAAAATAACAAATTTGAAAGTGCACTACAAACTCATGGTGGATGGAATGCCTGAATAGAAGCTCCCCAAGTTGAAGAAAAGAAACACGAGAAATCGGCCAATAAAACTGTTCAAATGACTTTTTGTGTGATATTTATCTGGCTTACTGATCATCTTAACTTCTATAGCGCTGCTAGATATGTTGAGCAGGGATTACATAAGAAGTGCATATTCATACTCCTGGTAAAGTGCATGTTCATATTCCTGGTAAAGTGTCTATTCATATTCCTGGTGAAGTTTATATTCATATTCCTGGTGAAGTGTATATTCATATTCCTGGTAAAGAGTATATTCATATTCCTGGTAAAGTGTATCTTCATATTCCTGGTGAAGTGTATATTTATATTCCTGGTGATAAGAGCTGTGTATATTAATATTCCTGGTGATAAGAGCTGTCAAGTTCCAACATGCCTAGCATGGACCGGAGTAGGTTTTCTTCACATCACTGGGTATGTCATGCTCCAGGTGCCACACAGGCAGCTGCAAAATTACTTGGCAAGCAATCTGGAAACAATGGCCATTCATCCATGCCTTTACCAACTCGGCACAGATGGAGTTAACACAGTCAGTTATTGATTAAGGACAATTAGGAGAAATTAACAATTGATAGCATGGATTTCCATTCAGAAATTATTGTACAAATATGTTGTAATATTTCAGGGTTGTTGTCACAATCAACATACTTCCGTCCGTAGTTTTTATTCCAGAACAATGGTGTGCATTAGGGTGACTGTAGTGTTAATGTGATGGAGTGAAGAGGTAGATGTTACACACCTTTTGTGCTTGGGTGTAGATAAGATCAATTAGTATTACACAACTCTGGGGTCTATGAAGCATCTTCCACCTTGGAGCCTCCATAAAGCTCACTTGTTTCCTGTGCATATCCAAAAATTAAGCCAAGGGGTCATGCTGCCAAAAGCAGGTAGCCCAGAGGCATGATGAAGACAGAGTCCCCGTGTCCTGAGAGTGGGTCGCAGGCAGGTTGATCACCTGGTAATTGATTCAGCCCAGTGCCCAGGGAATTCAGGGTACAGCTTCATTTCACCAATGACAAATCGATGATTACAAATCTGATGACATGAGTGCTTTCCTTGTGATGTTTGTCCAACCTACAGGCCTTACTCGTACCTTACGCAGACCCATGATCCTCCTATATGGTCCCCGGCATACTACATGTACTATTCATATGCAGAGACCTGTGCATATCTTCATAATTATGTCAGTGGTTGTTTACCATTGAAACAACAGAGGCAGTGCAAATTAGTTTGTCAATAGATGGCCATACTTGGCCGACTAACTCCAATGTGATCTGTGTCGAGGCCCTTGAGCAAGCAGTGGTCATTTCCATATCATTTTCATAGCGAGTCAGAAATGTGCCTTTTCAAGCAGCTACTGCGTGCCATGCGGGAGTTCAAGTTGTGCCCAGGAATGGGTGTGAGCCTCAGCTCCCTGTGGGTGAAACTGGCACCGTTCACAGTGACAAAGACCACAGGGCAAGGGTCTGCAAGATCAGGTAAGACCTTGAGAACGTTTACTTTGATGTGGGAAGATGCTACGTGGGGAGGCATGCGACTGTCAGTCGGCGGAATCAGAGATGGGGGATGCATGGAGGCATTGCTTGTTGGGGGTCAGCACTGCGGGATTGTTTACATGCCAGCCAGCTGACTGCTGCTCTGCTCAGATTCAATGTTCGATCGATACCTGCGTGGGACACGTGGAAGTCAAGACCAGGAACGAGGATCTCTGTCCCGATTGCTTGTTTTTGCATTGCCAAACTGTCCTCAATTTGCAGTTTATTTAGTGCACAGATTTGCGGATAGATCTTTAAGGTGTCCAGCTGTGTTTTGAATGTATTTTTGTTTTTAAGAGACAAAACCCCTTGTGCCCCCTTCAACCATGTGAGCTGCCACCTAGGATTCCTACAGCTTTATGTTGTCAACACCCCCACATCGAACGAAAAAAAAAATGTCTTCCTGTTGTAGAGCATTGAACTTACCAATGTGATATTTTTTTATGGTAATCACAACGAAAACTGCACCCTTATCATGTATTCAATTGACATGGATTTTATAATTAGAGACAGGATTACTTGTGATCAATTTCTTGATAATCCACATTATCGTCAAATTGGATTGTGCACAAAGGATGCCTCTTTGCAAAACAGCCTCATGGGACATGATGATTTTGCTTCCTTGCGTACCATCTTAACCGACACACTGGGTAGGAAAGTAATAAGAATGCTACAGCTTCAATTAATCAGGGTCTTAGTCCTTCCATCTTCAGGTTTTACAGAGTCCTCCTTTACAGATTTGTCAGCAATCATGCTGTTGCCATGCACACACAGAGAACAAGGGGGCCTGTGTCGGTGCAGTGCACTGACTGCAGTCACTCGGGGAACATGTTATGGGCTGCCACTTCCCTCATAGAGTCAGGAAAGTGTGTGTATCTTGTGAGTGTGTGGATCTTGTGATATACCTCAGAGATCACATTGGTCCCTGTCTTGAAAGGCCACCTTTTCAGGATAGATTACTTGGTACTTTTTATTTGTACCTCCTATGAAAGACCACCTGTGTTGAGAGCCCACAATTTGGTCATATGCAGAGGTGGTCTTCCAACAGGGGTTTTACAATGAAGTGTGAAGTGCCTGACCCTTGGATGGCTAAAAATCCCATGTTCAACTTGGCAAAGCATATGTACATGGAATCAGTGATCACAAGCAAGTTGCAGATGTCAATTCTATCCCAGTCACAGGCGCGCGCAAGGCAAAGTTGCCTTTTTTCTGGACCTAAATTTGTAACAAATCCCAGGAACTAAGGCCTCACATTCACCGCCAATGCAGCCAGCCCATTGTGTTTCATTGACTTTGCTTTCATAAACAAAGCATAACGTGAAGTCTAACGTAAGCACCACACGCGATGCATACACTTGCCCAAGTGGCGAAGCTGATTTCTGTTAAAAGGGGAGATGGGTCTGTCACTTGAGGTGCTTTTTATATTGAAGCTGATCAGTTTTGCATGTTTTACTCTCGCAACATTACTACGTTGTCGTAAAGTGGGATAGAATGTGGTTGAACTACTTTTGGGGAGGATTGGACATTCAACTAAGCCTTTATGGAGTGGGTTTCGTTGAATGTGCAATCCTCCGCAGATGTAGTTCAACACCTAAGCAAGATTTGTAGGTGGGGGGGGGGCATCATTTTATTTGTCAACATCAAAAATGTGAAATTTATGCTTAGAGGTTGTTGGGCCTTGTGTCTTCTGACCAAGTTTTGAAGAATCTTTGATTTTCTATCAGCTGAACTGCGCAAACATCAGCATTTTCCAGTGCCATTTGTTTGGCTTCCTGTACGTCCCCACACAGTGAACGGGCCTCACAATGAGTGTACCCACCATTGAAGTGACCATCAAAACAGTCAAGCTGGATGCCCCTGATTGAAAGCATTAGTCGCTTATGCGATATTGATGCTTTATGGCCAAATTTCCTCAACAAAAAGGTATCCTCTTCACCACCCATTTATGTCGATGTTATTGATGTGATGTTGGGGACATTGGTGGCCAGTAGGGACTTGACGGCATCCTGCTTGACTTGATATTCTCTTATATTTCCCTTAATTGGTCCTGATTGATGAGCAGGTTGAGTACTTATGATGCCAATAGAAGGTCCCGGGCAGATGGATCCATTGCCAGCTTCTGTTACATATCAAAAGGTAGCAACCTGTCTTAACCCTCTCCGGCCATACCCAGAATTGTGCACCCAGTATATTATAGTCTACCCAGTACATGTATATTCCCTGCCACTTTCAGTGAATTTTCATTGTATACCTACACTTCTATGTTCAATAATTTAAAGCCAAGTTACAATCTGTTTTAGACTTGTTTTTGATCATGTGAAATATTACATATGATTATCTCATTTAGAAGAAAAAAAAGACAAAAAAGGCACTTGCCACAGAAGAAGGTTAATATATTGACTTCAGTCTTTGTTTTAAAGCCAGATTATTTGGTAGCAGCTACGTCTGATTAGGTTACGTGGGATTTCATACATGCTACAAATTGTGTTCATTGGACCCAGTTTGCACAACCCAAATCATGTTATGTCATCAGAGTGGCTAATGGTGATGTTGTTCTATGACAGAATCTGTCCAGTAGGACCATACAAGACAGTCACAACTGTTATCAAACATGTATGTACATTTATACCAAAGTAATAGTACAGACTAAAGGCAGGTACAACTCTTAATGATCATGGCTGATACAGCTCATTTGACTGCAAGTCACGTTAGCTTGTTTGTGGCTTATCACCCATCCACAATTCACATTTTTGATTCTCCAAAACTGATTGCTGGATCCTCTTTAAACTTGGTGGAGATTTACCTTTGATGGGTCTCTACTATCGTCATCTGGTTACACTCCAGTGATTTTGATTTCATCTTACTTGTTTTATTGTTTTTGTTTGTTCATAATGGGGAAAATATTGAGAAGTCGTCTTCTCTGAAAGCACTTAGCCTATTGCTTCAAAATTGCCTGAGGGCACTTGTATGTACCCCCAGACCTTCATTTGTTCAGTAGGTGTTCTTGGAATTTTTATCCCCCGATTATTTTTGTTGTTTACTCGCTTGGACAATTTATTTATAAGGTTTTGTCGTTGTAATGTCTGGAACGTCCATCCATCACCCTTGTGAACCCAATAACTTATGAACAGATTGAGCCGCTATCATGAGACTTGTACAATCCAAAGTATCTCATTGGAAGCTTGGCGGAGTTTGACATTCATCAACCTTGACCTATTTTCAAGGTCACCAAGGGTCATATTTTTACCAGGGCCAAGGGGGTCAAAATTGTTTCTACCATCATGTTGTAGTTTTCTCCCAGACTGTATCCTGGTCAAACCTGATAGCAGTGTAGCTTGACCCCACCAAAGTTGTCCAATAGATGGTGCCACTGTCATTGTTATGATCGTTAATAGAAGTTTTCAAAGTAAATAATGACCCTTAGGAGCACATGTTGGCATGATCAACAGTTGGCATCACATACGACTCCCATTACAAATTATCAGTATTATGAGTATGGGTGGGATTTGTCCACTAAAATAGTAATGTTAGTAATAGGATATTCTCATCGTTATGTGTTTACATGCATCCGTCCATCCATGACCGTTGCAGAGGCATTAACTTTAAAACAAATAGAGTTACCGTCATGAAACTTGTACTGCAGAAGCATCTCATTCAGAAATTTGGCTGAGTTCAGCACTCAGTGACCTTGACCTATTTTCAAGGTCACCAGGGGCCATCATGTTTTTTCCCCCTTGGCAGAGGAGGTCTTCAGATCATTGTGGTTGTTATTTTTTTATGATCTGGCAATATTATGATTTAACAAAATACGAGATCAAATCTGGTTAAATGTGTTATGATACAGTGCCTTGTAGGTGCATCAAAAGAACGATGTGTGCGGCTGTTGTGGGCCATGAGTTAAAGCTAATGGATTGCCTGATATCAGGTACTTCAGGGATTGCCCTTTACACTGCAGCTGACAATATGTGCATCAGTCCCAGTGTGTACTGTATCATGTATGGCCCCCAGTCACTGGTCCACCTACATGTTATTGTCAAATACTGAGGATAAGGTTGAGTTGTGGTGGTTCTATATTGTGCCATGCATATGTGCCATGGGATTGATAATCTTGCCTGTGAGGTACCTAATCTGGTAAAACACCAGGTATTGTCAAGTAACATGTATAGCCAAATACAGTGGTACTCACTCAAAGAACACTCCTCCAATGTAAGGCCAGGTCTTGAAGACCACTCATTGAAGACCCTTTTCTGTCTTTCTCTGTGAAATACACGATTATTTTAAGACCACCTGCAGTATGAGACCACTTTTTAGCTGGCATCCAGGTGTTGAATGGCAAATACCGCTGTATTACAGTAGGAGAGGATGATCTCGGAACATTTGTAGTTGTGATTTTATCCCCTCTGTGTGGACTGTTAGATACTTGTAATTTCCATGCAGATCCACAAAGTACACGGGCAGAGGGATATAGAGAGTCAACCACTGAGTGTCACAACAACATTTGTGCCATGAATCGTTGAATTTTTTTAAGAATGAACGCTGAAAATAACATTATTACCCTCCTTTTTAAAGGAATGGGGATATGGTACAGCTGGTATGTGCGTTTCCCATTTTCGGCTAGGTGATTGCTGCCGAAGGTTGCCGGTTCGAGACCGGGCCATTCCATGGTCACAAAAACACATATATGATACATGTATACACACGTGTATAGCTTTTACTTATGCAACGATGAACCTTGCCCTTTGACAGGTTGCTGTGACCTTGAGAGGCTCCGCCATTGACTGCCGCAAATGTGTTAATCCTGTTGTCAGACCAATTTGCGATTAATCTCAAGGCTACTAGTCACGTTTGTAGAGAGATTGACATGGAGCCAAGATGTACCAATCAGAGGTTACAGGTTGCTGCCATAGCTTATGACAACTTTAGTAATTGCCAATGGAATGTATTGTTAGCTCCTGCTGATCAAGGATTCCAGAGCTTATGCGATCGCCCATGTCTGTCAATATGTCCGTCCATCTATCTGTAAACATTTGCTTGTCAACATGGTTAGCGTCTACAATTTTTAAGTGAACCCAGGTGCAGTTGGTACATGTGTGTTTCCCATTTTCGGCTTGGTTATTGGTGCCGAAGGTTGCTGGTTCAAGACCTGGCTGTTCTGTGGTCACAAAACATAATGCAAAAAAAAAAAAGCAAGATGGAGTAATTCAGTTGTAAATCTCTATGTAAACATTGCCTTGGTTGTTCCTCTGATCTGCCCCTATTATATTGTCAGCACTTTTGTGTTGGTACACGAGTAAGCGTAATATCTGCACAATGGCAGTAGTCTCACAGGTGTAACTTTAAAGGTGATGACAAGTCACCTCAGAAAGGTTTTATCGATTGCTGGGACCCTAATATGTCAGGCACTGGATGCGTTAGACAGGTGAGCCCTTCAGACAGATAAAAGAAATATTGCTGGGAGGACCTGGGCCTGGTCACATGCGGTAGGTGAGCGCTTAAGAGAGATCAACACAAGTGCGGGCTTGACTGTACTGGTATGTCTTAAGTCAGTGGGTGTCATTACCTGACAAGTCACACTGCAAGGATGGCTTGCCAGGCAATGCAAAAAACACAAATATGGGCTTTTTGCCTGACAATAGCCCCGGTACATAGTAAGGAACAAATTCCCACATGTGAAGCTTGGACGTTTAACAACACACTTTTGTTTTTCCACAGCTCATTATTTTGCAGTGTGTGAAATGGCTAGTTTGGTATCAAGTTGATTTTTATAACACCTCGAAGCCATGTCCATCATTCCATGATATCAACTGCAGCCTCCAGCATTCCTGCACCAGGCTGGCCCCTTTGTAATTCAGTTTACTGGAGTGGACACTTCAGAATTCATGTTTGTCAACTGGGCAAGGAAGTGTCCATACCGCATATGGGAACATCTGTTCATTGACCAGCTGCGTACCTGGGGACAGGTATTCAAACTTGTGTATCCTTTTGAGTGGCTTAGGCTCTCAGAGACCGGACAAAGCCCCAGATTTTGACATGCTTACGCATGTTGCACCTGTACTGGTGTACACCCATTAATCTTCTACGCGTGTCACAATCCATTCCATGCATTAGTCAACAGTGGGACTTGGCAGCTGTTGCCAACAAGAAAAGCACTGTTCAAATATTTTGATGCCATTCTGCAGACATAGCTGGTTTTTTTTATTATGATAGCTGACATTGAAAACAGTTCCTGTGGGAGTTTAGTTTATACGGATCTTCCTGATCCATGTATTTAAGTCTTTGAGAATATGGATGAGCTTATAAGCACAGAATACATTATTTAGCCCACAAATGCAATTATGAAATATTCCTCTCGTTTGATGTCAAATTTATAAACATAGATCTTGTTTATCATGACAGATTATGCAGATGGTAAACTGAGAGCCAGTGTGTACTGCGTCCTGCATGTAATAGATTGTGTTTATATTGGGGGGGTTTTTTTTGTTTGTTTGTTGTTTTTTTAAAATTTTTTTTACTTCACTGCCCCAGTCCAGTGGCAGATTTGGGTTATTCTTGGCAACTGTAGTGGCACCTTTTAATAAGCCCCCTTCCTCCCCCCCCCCCACCCCCGTCCCCGCGAGAGGCCACCCTCTCAACACAGATCACTTGGAAGAATGCAGTCAACAGCTTTCTGTGTGGGTTGGGGGATAAGGGTCCAACCCACACCGGGGAAGACTGTTGACTTAGAGCACTGTCACTATTTTGACAAATCTTGTAATTTTTATTCAGCATATTTTCTTTTTTTTTTGAGCTTTCACAATATTGATGTTAGAAAATTATAAAGTAGACAAGTCAACATTGTGTTCGAGGCATGCTTAGGGCAGTTTGAATGGAAAGGGTTTATCCAGGAAATATGGGGGGAGGGGATGAACAGTCTGTCTTCTGATACAAGAAATAACATAACCCTTTGACAACCCAAATCACATGTTATTCAAAAAAGAAAAAGAAAAAAATCCTGCATAACCCAGTAAATATATTGTACAATCACAATTTCTTGACAAATTACTCTAGATGAAGCAATTCTGCGTGACAGGATTGAGCACTATGTAACTGTGTGATGTTTGTAAGGCACTCCACAATGTCCTATGGTATGTAGCTTCACCACATGGCATGAAGCTTTACCACATGCAATATATTCATCATGAGTGTCCTACAAGCGTTATCCACAACCCACATTGTTCTTGTTTGTTGTGTTATATTGCCTTTCTTTAGGTATGCCACATATTATATTCCATGATACATCATGGATTTTGACACGAGGTTTTATTTGAGGTAACATATCCTTATAAAAATTCAGGTGACTGATAGAAATTTATTTACAGAGATATCTGATAGAACACTATAGTGTCATAATTATAACTACGTGTACTGTGTAACTGGGTTTGCTGAGAAAAGAATAATTAGATATGGGTGTGGACAAGGTTGTGTCTTGGCTCCTTTGTTTTGATCATCATGTTGTGTATTATTAGAACATTCTATATTGGAGATGATATGCAAAGGGACAAAGTGGAGTGAGAATAATATTGCAATAGAAAGTATTGGTTACAAATTAGCAGTAACATTTGTATAAGGGTCAAAAGGTGAAAGAGGAAAGCAATTCATTGATAACAGAGCTTCAAGTTCTGTGGAGACACGAAAGAGTAATTGTTTCAATACTGAATGGTTGTACAAGTGGCACAGACTACCTAGCAGTGTAATTTAAAGACAACAAAGCAAGCGAGAATAGGCTCTTTGTCAAAGCATGACATGATATACATACATTTTTTTAAATTAAAAATACATACTGGACAAGTGCCAAGAAGGCGAATGTGCTTCTTCACTAATGTTAAATTGATTTTGCTTAATTGTTAGAGGCCTATAGATATTAGCAGCAGTCTGACTGGTTTTATACTTTAAACCAGTCTGAGACTGAGATGTAGGGACACAAACACCGGTATTGGGTAACTTTGGCTATAGTAACCTATTATTGTGACGCTGTGGTTTCATGCACTTAAGTGTGTATATAACATTGGCTAATGGTTGGAAGAATACATCAACCAATGGTCCAGAGAGCATGTGTAGTCTGTAGTTAAACACAGAACATCACGTGATGTGGGTATGATGTAGGAACTGCAATTAAGAATTTAAAATAGTTAAAAAATGAGAAGAAAAGTATCATAGTGATACAGATTAGACCTGTCACCACAGACAGGTCTAAAATAGCCTTTGATAAGTTTCACTGAGAGTGTAACAATATTTAAAAAACGGAATATGTTGAAAGTTGCTGGTGATGATAGGTGGCCTTATTGGGGGGGGGGGGGGTAGGGTAAAGGTCCTATCGGTGGACCTGTAATTGTGCGTGTAATCTGAAGCGTAGTTTCAGATATTGCAAACAGATAGGCAGTTTGCATAAGCACAATTATGAGCAAGATCAAATATTTTGAAAAAAAGGTTGAGAAAATAGAGGAATAAACCTGACTCATTTTAAAGCAACCTGATCACAAGGATGAAGTTTGCGTCCCATTTTAACAACCGTCCCACTCCACCCCACTCTGCTTTACATATATGTACAGAGGAAAGCCCAGCCACACAGGTGTGGGAAGCAGCAAGGTGGTATATTGTCATAGGTACGTACTTGTCAGTGTGCAGTGTATCGAGTATGTGTGTAAACAAAGTGTTAGGTCAACAGAGATGTGAATGTGTGGAGTGCTGGGTAAACCTGCCCGGTTAAACAGAGATTAATCGCAAAGTAATTGCACAGGTAATTTTGACGACGGTTATTCCGAGGTCCTCGTGTATGTGTGGATCGGTGTATACAATAACATGTACATGTATTGATCAGTATTGTTGCACTTTATTCGTATTTGGTTTAGTTATAGGGGTGGTAATATGGCTTGATATATTAGATAGAACATTGTATCGATGGAACAGAGCTAATGCAGCTCCATCTAGTAGCAGAGAAAATCACCTGTTGTTTGTATTGTGGATGGTTGTCATATGATATGGTGTAATCTTCGAGTTTGACAATACTACACGCAAGATGATGTGTAGTGCCATAAGATGGTGCTTATTCAGTCACTAAACCTCAATTTTCTGAAAACTATCGCAGAGTTGGCCCTATCATTTCTCAAAATATATCCAGTTACCGGTAAAGGTTAACACTGTAGACTCTTATCACCTGTACCTGGTGATCAATGCAGATTTAATGGCAGCTGCCCCCATGAAAACTGCACAATAACCATAGGAGACATCAAGACATTGGCAGGTGATCTGACTGCCAGAAGTAAACTTGTCGCTCTGTAACAGTGGGGCTTTGGCAGATAATGTAAGTTTCATGTACCAATTTGAGGATACTTGTAAATTATATGTCACAGAAGTTTGTGCATTGCTTAACATCAGTGAGTCCTTGCGTGAAAATCCAAATACATGTACTAAACTTAGTCTGCCAACAGATCAGTGAGTGATCCATCTATCATCCTGGTTCAGACTAGGCCTAGGTAGTGTCCATTTATGAATATCTCAGGCAAAAGTCGTTTTTGTCAGTTCCATAAGTCATTGAAGACATAGTGCATTAGGAGGTGTACATTGATTTGATAAATGAAATATAAGCCATCAGATGCCTGTGGTTTAAATTTTCATCTGTTGGAGAGATCTGATACCACCAACTTTCAGTCATTAGTGATATTGGATCTCCTGTGAAAGACGTACATGACAGTTGGCCATTTTGATAATGTGTATGTCTTCAGCATTTCCTGATATGATTCGATCTGTCATTGCTACCATTAGAAGTAAATGGAACTCATTACTGTATCAATCATCTTTTCTTTATGTCCTTGTCCTACTGCTGCTGGACTGAAATGCTTTGTATTTTTAAAATCGCTCATAACATTCATGTCTTAGGCTATTGGAATTGCATAGAAAGCTTAAAATACTGCTGGGTACCACAGCACTAAAGAATTGATCACTGGACTACTACTGTTCAATTAGATATGGCAGTTGCTGTCAGATGATCCCTGTGAACCAGTGGTGCCCTCCAGTGAGTCAAGCATTCTTGGCATATTCCATGGTACACAGTTTTGTTGAAATTTGTACAGGATCATAGTTTTGGCTTTTAGATGAAGGCCCCTGTCAGACCATAATCATTAATTAAAACTTTTGTCAAAGCATCATATACTATTTGTTTCCAAACTGTAGAACAAACACACTTTATCAGGGACAAATCTAGGCCTTCAAAATGTCTAGCCAAATTGGGAAATAAAATAGTAATCACTGTATGATTCAACCTGACTCATATAATTCATGTTAAAATAGATTAGCCATTTGCAAATTTCTTTAGCCAAATGAATGAAACATTAGCATTTGGCTAATTGGCAAATCACACCAGCAGTCCCAGCTATATTAATGCTGAGCATAGCCATGTGACAAATGAACTACACATATAGTTTCCATGCCCAAAATTACACTTGAACTAAATAGTTCACAAAAATATTAAGGATCTACTGTAGGCAAAAAAGGTAAGTAATTAATCCCGAAATTCATATAGATTTTTCTTGCAGTAGCATAATCACATAGGGTATCAGGCTGGTATTTGATGGGAGTGCAGGGATTATGAATTTAGTTCTCTGCTGCAACCTCTTTATTGTACTTGTCACATTAGTGACTGAGTACAAGCACATATTACAGATTAATTTTAACTCTTTCAGTGCCAATTATGTCGTAAGTTGATCTACTAAAGTCAAACTATTCTGAATAATCATTAGGATTCCAGATTCGTGTTCATTGTAAAAAGACCTTTCATTCAAGTACCAGTATGCCTTTAGTCCCAGAGAGAAAAGCTGTTGACTCAGTCCAAACTTTGGCACTGAAAGGGTTAATCATCACGTTACATTGCAGAACCCTTTTATTCCAATTGTTGAATGGCTTTTAGTTCCAGTGTGGTTTTATGATGTATGTATACATTCCTTTGTTTTCTCTGCTTATACTTGGCATGTTCGTTGTTTTCCATATGATGTATGCATGCTTATGTTCTATTTTATGCATTTATAAGTAGAGCTGACACAGATATAAAGAGAAGCATTTCAAATGGAAAGGGGCCGTGACAGTGATGGACCAACAACTCTCTGCAAAGATATTCTTGTGTACAAAATTCTCGTATTTTTTACAACTGTATTGATTCTGTGACCACAATGGACATTTTAACTGGTTGAAAATTGAAATTCTGCAAATGAATATTGATTTCAAAGACAGAAATTCAGATGAGAACCTTGTGAAATTTTGTTTTGTGTGATACATTTCCTTCTAACACTGTTGCCTGCAGAGCAAGCCGGTGGTACAAAAGAAGATAAAGCTCAGAAACGTTAGAAACATTACTTGCTTCGCAGGCAACCAGCTCCACAGATTTCCCAATGAATTTTGTGGATACACACATTGAATATATCTGTTGCATGGTCATTTTGTTGAGTGAAGCTTCTTTGTTTTTTCATGCCTCCCTTACAGCGGAATTGGAAGCCGAAGAAGGTATAATCGCAGACTCTCCCACATACTTACATAACACTCTTGAGTATATGTCCTACTTAAATGGCAAAGGTACAGTTATACAGACATTTTTTATAGCATTGAGTCTTCTTGAAACTGGCCTAATGGGGAAGCTTGGAGTCTAACCACAGTAACATTGCTGGAGTTGGTATGACATGGCCTGTCTCCGTACTGATTCCCACGGCTTGGCACGATCAACTGTACACCTGCACTCAACTGATATCATTTTGACACGAACATAGCATGTGCATTTGGATTATCCTTTAGGAGATTGTACACTTCAAACTGACAGTTTGTCAAAGTTCTGGATGGAATAATACAAATGTACATGTACTTGGGTTAGCCTTGATTAATCATCTCCCCCTTTTATCAACCGAAACCACCTGTGGATCAGAGTTGTCAGCTTCAGTGTGTTTGACCTATTTCAACAGTAATGAAAAAGAATTTGTATGAGAATTATAGACGAGACCTATCAAGATAACATGATCCAGGTCAACAACTTTCTTTGGCATGGATTGGGTGCTTAGTGCTCAACATGTAGGCCAAGGAAGGTTGCTGACTCAGTCCAAATTCAAGGGGAAAAGGGTTATTATGTGAGTTGAAGGTAGAGATTTGCAGTAAGGAAAGTGTCAAGTCAAGGCTTAGCATGATCACTAACACACTGACACAGAAAGTCTCACCACAAAGTACAGCATGATTTTGCTGCACAGTTGTAGGCACGTGTGCATACACTACAAACACAGTGTGGGATCACATGACCGCATAACCATGTTAACCAAGTTATTCCAAAAGTGCCATACAGGTTATTTTTGTGGTGCTGTCCAGTTTAGAAGAGAAGCATCTCCCCTCCCAGGAAGGATACAATGTACATCCACTTTGTGGTGTACATTTTCAGTGACAACGTGGCGGGGAAGCTACATGATTCCACACTGTGTCAGATGAATTCTGTGCATGTACATACACATTAACATCGATAGGATTTGACACAAGAGGGACCTAAAGATTGAAATTCCATCAGGCTTCTTCTAATGGACCTTGAGGCATGGCATGTCTGCATGGTACATGGCAAAGAGAAAAGTGCTGATAAGTAGTGAACTTTAATAGAAGACAAATTTGTATGACAAGCTAATATTTCTCACAGGGTGGGGGGTGGGGGGACGTAGCTAAGTGGGCAACTATCCCCAGCATGAGTCAAAAGAACAGGTATACCAAGACTGTTTTTTTTTCAAATGGTACTGTTTATGCTGCCTCTGTTGACTCTGAATGTTCTGAAGAAGCTCAGATATTATGGCCATTGTCGATGCATGCAGATTCTACTGATAGACTCATTACCCAGGATGGCTTATATGCATATGGCCGAATGCACCCACAAGTACTTGCTGTAGTAACATATTCATTTTTGCATAACAGCCCTATTCCCTCATGCAATGGGCGGCATGATATGTCATTGGGAATTTGTCACCCTGAAGCAGGGCTGTCAATATGGATATTTTGCTTATTTATCAGATAACTATTTTACTTCAAATTGACACCCAGGACCTGTACAGTAGGCGCTCTATGATCAACCAGTGATTTACTTTATGTGTGTAAGTCAATGTAGAGCTACATGAATATATATTGAAAAAAACGTCCTCAACATACAGGAAAATTGTGACAAGTGCATCTCTTCTTCATAAAGGTACAATCTGTCAGCCAGCAGGGTTATGGATTTATCTCATCCACAAACCCAACGAGGCTTCTGACCATCTCTCTGCATGCAGATACAGTAAGGGGGGCTGGGGGTCATTTTCAGGCTTGCTAGAAGTGTCAGCCCACATTAGTTTGACAGTGCATACATATATACATATATATATATATATATATATATATATATATATATATATATATATATATATATATATATATATATATATATATATATATATATATATATATATATATATATATATATATATATATATATATATATTGTATTTGTGTCTTTTTGTCCAAAACCACTTCCTAATAGTCATTACCCTATTCCGTAGTCCGAACTCTTTACTCTCCATAAGCTAACCTGTCCCTGTCTAACTTATATACATAGAAGTTCTGTTGTCCATATTGCACACGTTCCTCTGTAAAATTTTGACATTGGCTGTATTAGCCCAAATAAATTAAAGGGTCTTCAGCGGGTAACTACTCAACATGTTTCGGAGCCTTTTACCCATACATGTCTCTCTGAGTAGCGGCTCCTTGTCTAAGCTAAATATTCAGCAAAGACAACCCACATAAAAATGAATAAATATGAATGTGGCAATTGATGAATTAGCTAAGTATGTGAAGTTTTGCTTATAAGTGCAGAGCTTCATATCAAAGAAGAATACCTGTCAAACAAACCATAATTACCAAATTTTCATAGTACAGGTTCAGATAAGAACAATTTGACTTACCCCTGAACCAATATGTACCCTTTCTAGCTGGACAGCTTATCCTAGTTAAACCATCCGCCAATGTTTAACTGAAGTGGAAACAATCTGGGGCATTATATATATATATATATATATATATATATATATATATATATATATATATATATACATTGTATATAGACTGCCATAACATGCAAACCCCTACAGTGGGGGAGGGGTGATTCCTTATTTAATTATATGCATGCATTATTTGTGGTGTCTTTTATTTTTCACAGCTTCAGAGACTGGCAGTTATGACTGATTTCAAAGTCTTGTACAAGTGTATTTTAGCCAACTAAAAACTGTTTTGATACCAGCACAAATGGTGTGCTAAAGCAGGTACCATATAGGTTAATTGATTCCCAACTCTGTGAGCTGTCGTAATTTGGCAGGTACATGTACGTGTACTTGTCTACTTAGCAAAGACCCGCAGAATTACCCAGCACAGTGACCATGGATTATGGATACATGTATGAATCTGCCAGACAGTGCGGCAGCCAGCTGGGCAGGTACTGCTTGATGGGGATGACACTGTAGCAGTCCATTATCCTGTGCACAGTGTACAAAAACCTTGCTACAAGGAAAATTAAAAAAAAAGAAAAAAACATGAAACATCTTGAAGCTAAGTTTGAAATTGACATTCCTAAGGAATACACAGATCAAATTTGTGTATATAGCATTGGTAACTTCAGTGTGTGTACACTGTATATGTTCCTGACTGTACTTCATTTTTATGTTTTTTGCAGTAGAAGTTTTAACAGATATGTCCAGAAATACACATTATTCATGAAGCATTCAGCGTGCCAAAATTTATTATTGTGACCCATGACCATGTACACAGAGCATCTGGTCTGCAGTCATCAATGGGTTGTTCTGAAACACTTTGAGCATCTCAAATTGATTTGCTGAGCTTTTGATCAGTTCGATTGATAACTGGTCATCTAATTGTTGGGCAAGACTCCGTATAGAAGAGCCCCTTATTGGGACAGCTTAATGTTACACTGGAGGATCTCTCTGTACAAGCGAAAGCCACTCATGGGACTGAAGTCTGCCAGTGTGTAGCATGCCTGTCCCAGTTACTGACCATCGTGGGCCATTGACCGGACTCGGCTCCTCCATTAGCCAAAATAATAAAATCACGAGAATGTACTGCAGCAAATGTGCTGCCCAGATCCAATTGATGAAATCGTTGCAGCACAGATAGATAAATAGCAACCATGTAATGTGGTTTGATGGAAGGCCCTCTTTTGTGAAGGTATAATGAATATATTGATACATTGTTTGCCCCTTGTCCAAAGTTAGCAAAAGTATTTGCAAGCAGAAGTGAATATGGATGTTAGATGTTATGTCTGTACAAACACAGACATTCTGTTTTTGCTGGGAGTTCTGTCTTTATTGCTTTATTTCTGTTGTATGACACTTTTGTCAGACACTGTAAAAGTGACAGCTTTAAAACTTGGTGGGGACACCGCATATACTATGAACTTTGGCACTTCACCTTGAATTGCCAGGAAGTTCAAAAATTATGCCAATTGGGGGCAATTGCAAATGTAAAAGTTTCACATCTTCAAAACTGTTGTAGACAGAAAAATTCATGTTGTCCAGATAGGTTTCTGATACAAACCAATGCAATGGGGGCATGGAAAAAGTTGCAGCATTTTAAATGATGCAAATTAGCATGCAAAAAAAAAAAACAAAAAAAAACAAAAAACAAAACAAAAAAACTTTTGAAAATCTTAAATATGTAATATGTTCAAATCTACAATTGATGGAGGTGCCAATCCGACTGCAATTTGTGGGTTTGTACTATTGGCACATCCATTGAACCAAAGTTGAAACATTTTGATATATGCAAATTGGTGGAATAACAAAATTTAAATCTCAAATATCTTCAAAAGTATTTTTGATGGAGGTTCCAATCACACTTC
The DNA here is from genome assembly GCA_964020975.1 of Hermodice carunculata. Taxonomy (NCBI): domain Eukaryota; kingdom Metazoa; phylum Annelida; class Polychaeta; order Eunicida; family Amphinomidae; genus Hermodice; species Hermodice carunculata. The sequence goes on along the minus strand of OZ026614.1, from coordinate 86,219,843 downwards.
AGTATAATAGGTTTGTACTGTAGCTGTATAGGATGAAGCCTGAACCAATGCTGCAGCACTTGAATTTATGCTAGTTAGGCCAATACACTAGAGTTAAATCTTGAATATCTTCAAAACAGTTGCAGAGAGAGGTGTAATTCCAATTTCAATCTATAGGTTTTTAGCTCAGCTGACTGACAAGTCAGCTCAGCTTATTTGGTGGCTAGGCATCCGTCGTCCGTCCGTCAGCATCCACAATTCACATTTTCGACTTCTCCAAAACCACTGGCCAGATTCATCTGAAACTTGGTGGGAATATACCCTGGGTGGGTCTCTACCAAGTTGTACAAATGGTTATGCTCCAGTGATTTTTTTTATTCTTTTATGATTTTTTTTGTCCCTTTTTGGGCAAACCTTAAAAAATTTTTTTCAAACCAGTCACCCAGTTGCTTTGATATCACGCAGAAACACTCCTAGGGACTGCTAGTTCTTAATTTGTTCACCTGGTGGTGCTGGAATTTTTGTCTTTTTTTTTTTTTTTTTAATGATTTTTTTGTGTGTTTTAACTATTTTTGACTTCTTCTCCAGAACTGTCCCTCAGATTTAGCTGAAACTTGGTGGATATGTTCCTTGTGGAAGGGTCAAACAAACTTTTTCACTAGGTGGCACTTCTGTGGATTCCTGATTTTTAACAATTTTTCAGTACCTTTGGTCCAAATTAGCCAGTACGGTGAGCTACCGCTGCAACGCAGCGATTGCACCCCCTCTCTGTACTTGGCAACCGGCCTTTCTCTGTTGCTAGGTAGGTCACTCGATCCTCAGCCATCTCACACATTTCTGCAATAGGTTTGCTGTGCGTTTTTCTGCAATCGTCCAGTTGCTATACGGAAATAACATGGGCACTGGTTGTTCTGGTGTCGGATCTTTACCCCCAACAAAATGTCTTAAACATATTCTGTCAAATTTGCCTGCTTCATAATCTTCTGGTCTTCTCACCATGTTCAACCACTCCCGTTGTTTCTGTTTTTCTTTCTTTGAAGGAAAACCGTGGAAAGCTACGCCTTGCATCCAGGGGTATTGATCCAATTTACCCAGTTTTCTGGTGCCTGACTGACAGTCAGGAACGTTGCAATTGTAGACTGTCGTTGTAGCTTGTTAATACTTCCATCGTACGTTGGAAAATAACGATCAACTTTGGCGACATCTTTTCCTTTTACTTTAACTATGGCACAATATGGCTGCTATATTGAAATAACCAAACCTGCTGCAAGGTGCGCCGGGAAATGACCCTGGCACTGCAGCGGCTACCTGCGGTACTTGCTATTTTGGACCTTAGGTATTGGGGTACTGGTCAGTAAATGCACCTTTCATATTGATTACAATGCCAATCAATGCCATTATGGGTGTTCTTATGCTAATTCACATTTAGGACTTCTTCTCTAAAACCATCAACCAGATTCACTTCAAACTTGGTAGCAATGTACCCTCGGTGGTTCTCTACCAAATTGTTCAAATGGTCACGTTCCATTGATTTTTTATGAATTTTTGTGGGGTGGTTTTTTTTTTTTTTTTTTTTTTTTTTGGACAAAACTTTAAAATCTCTGAAATCTCTCACCCAATTGCTTTGATATCTCGCAGGAACACTCCTGGGGACTCCTAGTTCTTAATTGTTCACCAGGTGGTAGTGCTATTTTTTTGTGTGTTTTTGCAATTTTCAACTTCTTCTCGAAAAACTGTCACTCAGATTAAGCTGAAACTTGGTTGATATGTTCCTTGTGAAAAGGTCAAACAAAGTTGTTCACCAGGTGGCACTGCTGTGGATTTTTTATTTTTAATGATTTTTTCAATTCCGGTACTTATCAGTAAATGCAGCTTTGCTAAGATACCGAAGAAACTGTCAGTCAGATTGACTTCAGACTTGGTGGCAATGTACCTTGGGTGGGTCTCTACCAAGTTTGTTCAAGTGGTCATGCTCCAGTGATTTTCAGATTTTTTATAATTTCGTTTTAAATATCTTTAAAAAAAAAAGGTTTTAATAGGAAAGTATATCATGGGAATTTCTTGTAATGGTTATAACTTCAATAATTTTGACCAGATTTGTGTCAAACTTGGCATTGATGCACCTTTGATAAGTGTCTACTTATTTTGTCCTATCCCGAGTTCACAGAACCACAAGTGTGATGAATCTCTAGGTGCAGCTGAGCATGGGCTGTTCACACAGCCCTCTTGTTGATATAGGCATATCCAATGCACAGTGAACAAAAGTTGCATCTTTATTTCATTTAAAGAAGGGGAGTAAACAAAATTAAGATCTTGGAATAGTGCTATAACTGTAGCACAGATTTGCTTGCAGCTCTATCCTCTGTAATTAGATATGAGGAACAGAATGCCTGAATCCTGTGGGGTAAAAATTATATTTGTTGGTGGAAGAAGGAAAAAAAATGTACAGCATAAAACATGATAAAACAAGGGCTGATAGTGACTGAGCTGTGCATATGGAAGCTTGTAGCCAGCCTGGTAAGTACAATAGTGGCACTCAAAAGCATCTGTGAACCCAGGGACTGGTGGCACTTAAGCTACCAGTGCTGGGCGGGGGGGGGGGGGGGGGGGAGTAGATTAGTCATTTAATGGTAAATGCATTTTGTTCATTTAATTCAACTTATACTGACACAAGCAGGAAGTAAGAAAATTAGGCCATTTTGAAAGAAGTTAATCACATGCTGCAAGTGCATATAGGTAAAAACAAACCAAAAGTAGAACAGGATGGGTTATTAGAGCAAATTACAGTGAAATTCCATAAATGCAAATGTACACTTTCAAATTGATCACAGATTTATCTGTACATTTGTAACATGCTTCACCCCTTTCCTCTGGAAGAAGTGGAGATCTGCATGTCCTCGTGGTAGGCATGCCATATAGCTCCCATCTGACTCATGAATATAACAATGCCTCTGTGGGTTAGGTTTCCTTGTCTGAGCCCACTATGACCTATGGGATAGGATAGTTTTATGGTCAGTGACATACCCGACACTTTGAGCCTCCCTATCTGACAACCACTGCATTTTGAATACGTCATCCCACTAACATTGTTCCACAATAGTCTTCATGCTACGAAAAAGAAATGAGTGGTATAATATGTTATTTAGAGACATTATTTGCATGGCTGAATCCAGGGGCATATCCAGGATTTGAGTGAGTGTGTGTGTGTGTGTGTTACTGGCGTCCAGTTTGTATTTAATGTTCAATTCAAATGAACATATATATATTGGAGTGGCCAAAAGGCTATGAAACTCTGCTAGGGGCATCCTCACCCCTTTACAGAAATTTTGAAATTGCACACAGTAAATGGTGCATTTTGCATGTTTTGAGGCCTAAAAATGCCTTTTACATTTTTTTTTATTATTATTATTATATTGAAGAGTGAAGCAAAATTCAAGGCAGTGGGGGGGGGGGGAGTGTAATATGTGACTGATAGGGTGCCAAGGTGGCTTATTTATAACATCGGTTGTGATGTAAATGGACCTTGAAGTGGTAACAAAGCACAGTTTGCTCACACTATGAGTGGACAAGGGGGGTTTGGCCACATTTAAAGTTAACTACATGTAGGCCTAACATAATTTTTAGGCCTCAGTAGTGTATAATAAGATATGCAAGATTACTGAGGCATACGTGTGGGAGGGGGATCAGAGCAACCAGGAACCTCCCCTAACCCCCCTCCCATTCCCCCCACCCATCCACCCTTGTAGAATCTGAACCATTTCCATACCGTAAAAACAAAAGATAAAATCCATAAGCTGTGACTTTATCCTTAGCCCTTAATTAAATCAGGTAAACAGAGCCAGAGCCAGGAGGGACAAGATAATGGGCTTAAACAGGTTATCCCCTGGGTGAAGTCTGGTCTAATGGTTGCCCTGCATTCCGCACACACACATTTACATGATGAGGGCACCATGTGGCCGTGGTGCAGTGTCTTCACAGCAACTCTGCTCAGATGCCTCTAAAATGCTGCCTTACAATGATCCAGGGCACAAGTTAGCCTGAAGAGAAGGGGTGGGGGGTGGGGGGTGGGGGGAGGGGGATCTTGGGCATCCTCAGCTTGCATGAAGCTGCTTGCCAAGGGGCTTTAATCCTGATAGGCAACAAAGCTAAAGTAGTTCTGTTTCAATATTTTTTATTGTTCAAAGACATTAAAACAATAATCAAGCGAATGGTGTTTGACATTCTCTGCATTGGGGGTGAGGTGGGGAGATGACGTTGAGGTCAATGCCACATCTTGGACACCAATAATCACCTCTAATCAGGAGATGATCGTTTAACAATCAGCTTTATATGAATATGTTTGGAGCTAAGTGTTACTGGATATAGGAGGTTTCTGACAGACATAGTAAACTTTTGTACAGTATTGCCAAGCTATGCAGATGACATGACCATGGATCGTTGACAATCCATGACATGACATCTTTCACTACACTATACTACACTGTAGGTGTAGGGGCCCTGTTAGGGCAGTACCAATAATCCATTAATAAATCCATTTTTACCCAAATGATCCAGTAATCCCCAAAAAGCCAACCCCAATCCTGAATTTTTAGCGTTTTATTAATCTACAAATACTTTATTTGGGTGAAATAATCCAATAATCCTTTTTGGAGCAAATAATCCAGTAATCCCCTTAAAAAGGCTAATAATGCAATAATCCTAAAACCTTAACAGGGCCCAACTCTGGCCATCTAGATCCTAATATGAATTGCAATATAAAGTAACTAAATTTGTATGTATCAGGAAGGGTGGTCCTGGGGAGTCATTGAGCCAGAGGTCAATAAACTGCAGAATAGATTGGCAATCAAACCAAGCCATCCGCTGGAAGTCAAAATAGGCTTTCCAACACCATCAGGTCTGGTTGCTAGGCAACCACACCATCAGCCCAAGACTGACCCATCCTGGCAATGGGTAAGTGGCTGTTCCCCACAGAGACTTCCAGGAACAGTGGAACCTTGGAGGTGTGAACAGGATAAAGCTGTTGATAGAGCAGTATACCAAATAGCACCTCCGACAAATTTGACCTCCCACACGGTCCACTCTAATTACTGGCTGGAGAGGTGTATTGGTGCCAGATTGGTGTCGGCAAAAAGCCAAGGGAAATTACCACAAGCAGTTTGTCCTTACCGTTGGGCCTCCTTACTTTTTGTAGTCAAGGTTCCAGCAGAAATGATTTGCTTTTGATTCTGATTGGTCTCCAGCTTTGCGTATTGTGACTGGTCGGGCAATACAGTGTGAAGGGAATGTTTTGACAATATTCCACAGCAGCTTTGATGCATGGTCCAATGAGCATGCCTGTTAGGAAATAAAAAGTACTGATCAGCATGCATGTTAGGAAATAAAAAAAAGAACCAATCAGCATGCATGTTAGGAAATAAAAAAGAACCAATCAGCATGCATGTTAGGAAATAAAAAAGAACCAATCAGCATGCATGTTAACAGATAAGGAACCAATCAGCATTTTGGGTGCATTTTATCATTGACACACTGTCAAATCTGCAGCCATTTTTGTGGCCTACTTGCCATATACAAGCCTGAAGTACAACCCAGTCATCATCTAACCATTAACAAAGGGTGATCTAACATTATTACTAATACATGTTGTCTCAAGTACATCTAGAGCTACCTGGTCACATAAACACCACCACATGAACATAATTTGTGTGGAATGGAGGCACATGGTAAAATATTGAGTTATTCGAACTGCAGGACATTTTACATGAACTACTAAAAACATTAATCCTGGTCTCGCGTCTTCTTAACTCTTTCAGTGCCAATCACGTCTTAAGTTGATCTACATAAGTCAAACTAGTCTGAATTATCAGTAGGATCCCAGATTTGTATTCCTGATGAAAAGATCTTATATTCAAGTACCAGTATGCCTATAGTTCCAGAGAGAATACCCCAGGTCAACAGCTTTTCTGCCCAATGCGTGCCAACAAAAGCTGTTGACTTAGTCCAAAATTTGGCACTGAAAGGATTAAATATTGCTGGGACATGCTAAAGTTTAATTTTCAGGTCAGTGACACAGTTATGTTGCATGCTACATTTATAGCTTGATAAACTATAATGCAAAGCACCCGACACTGAATGTACAGTTGTCATGATAAACTGGCCTATCTTTGCATAAGCATGACATGCACAAAATCTTTAGTTTTTGTATTTTTTTTCTTTAGAATGCCTTATCATTTTGTAATCAAATATCTTCATGGTCATCAACATTTAATATTTTCTACACGGAATGCTTGATTGAATTTCCTTTTTTAACTTTAAAAATTCATTTTGAAGTTGATATTTGAAAAGCAAAGCTGATACGTCTTATTTGTCACTAGCTACTGATGATGATGATGATGATGCACACAAAGACTCGAGATTTAAAATTAATTCATTGCTTTCCACTTTTTATTTTTTAGAATTAGCTAAAGAAGAGGCAGAAGCAGGGACCAAGTTCCGCAGTGGTGCTATTACTCCAGATGGACTCATCGATGAAGACTTTGAGGAAGAGCTGGGCTCACCCTCACAGGTAACACATGATGACGAGGCAAAGGAGAGTGTAAAGATAACACTAACTTATGATAATGACGACAACAATGATGACAGGAATGATGGCATCAAGTATGGTAGAGGTAGGATGTTGGGAAGTTAATGTGTAAAGAGAAAGCCACAGAGTACTCTCTGGTCTAACCTATGAGAGAAACAGCAGGTTCACAACAGAAACAGTGAGATGAGATGCAAGTGGTCACCCAGGGGTAAATATGTAAGCAGCTGCTGAATGGAGGTTGATTTTCAACATTTTCTGCACCACAGGGAACTACGTTTAGCGGAGTAACCCTTGCTAGCCGGCAGTGGCCCATTACCAGAGTGTATTGGTTAAAGAGGTTGCAACCAGGACAGGTGTTGACATTAGTATCATATTAACATGTTGAACCCACCAGCTACAGAGCCATACAGTGCCCCCTTCCTCTCGTCCCCTCCTCCTCCCCCTCCCCCCCCAAAAAAAACCCACATTTATGAAAGCGTTTATTGTGCAGGGTTGTAAGTCATATAGTGCAAACCCCAGGGTACCAGTTCTCAAAGCAGATTGGGTAAAGGAGTGAATAGGATGGTACAAAATGGAACTGGGGATTCTTGGCGTGGAAGCCAGGGCTAACCTGGGAGAGTGCAGCCGAGGTCAGGAGGCAAGGCTGTAGTAATGTAGGCACCAGGTACGGCAGGAGCATGGCCTGGGTCTTTACACAACGATGGCGCTCTCAAACAGGCTTAGTGTGCAAAACAAAGGCAATGGACCACTGGCAAGCACCCACTCAATGCCACTTGTACATTTCATTTTGCTCCTTGATTAGAAGACAGATTAATTGCAACAGGGAAACATTGATTCTGGCCGCCTGGCCCATGCCACGGAGTGACCAGAGCCAGGACACTGGTTGCCCCGGTTACAACGCCTGCCACCAGGGGGTGGGGAAAGGGCAGCAGTATTAACTGTTTCATCAATGTTAGAGCCTGCATGTGTGGGTCCCTTGCCAATTTACTGGGCACATTGCAGCAGGTGATTATCTATCATGTACATGTATGTGTGTCAAAATCCATATTACTCTATCACCTTACCTTACAGTTGGAGAAGGAGACACAGAGTAATTGAACTATACGTTAACGCTTTACACCCTGAACCGCCCAATTGCCCAAGGTCCGCAGCTGGCCATGAGGCAAACTCAATGTGGTAACAATATATTTTAAAACCAGGAAAAGGTTAAAACATGAAAGTTTAAGTACTTTCAGTAATAAAAATAATCTTTGTACGGTGTTGACCAGTAGGTTGAGTTTTTAAAGTAAAAGGTCTGTTGCTATTATCATAAGGCATATGAAATATTGTTGTTTGGATTTGATGGTGACCTGAATGTACTCGGTATTTGGTTCTGCTGTGCAGTGGGTATTGGTATTTTCAAATCCTTTATAGCCATGAATTCACCTCATTGAAAGACCAAGGTGTACAATTTCCATGTATTACAGGCAGTACTTACCATTGTTTGCAGGAAAACATCAATGATCCGGAGTCAGAGTACAGGGATATTGCCAAGTGGGGCATTGTTCAGGTAGCAGGTAAGGTGCAACTAGCATACAACAACTATTTTTGCAAAATGTCTATGTTTTGACGCTTTATTAAACGAGGGGTGTTTTATTGGGTGTTGTATGTCCATCGCCATCATTGATTTGCCGTACCTTTCATGTTCAGATATATTGGGCAGATTGAGCTCGGTATCATATGTTCAGTCATCAATTTTCAGTTGCCTTATTATGAGTAAGGCAAGAATAGCATATGTGCAATAGAGTTCTAAATATAAAGTGTTATAAAAATCAAATTAAGTCAATCACACGAGTAAATACTTGCAAAGTTCAAATAAGATCATGAGATTAGAGGCCTGAAGTGGCTTTGCCAGCAGACCATATATTATTACGATGTGCATGCAACAGCTCAATGTCTGTTATTCCTACCATGACTGCAGGTCAGGAATTGAGAGGATTTAGGTTTGATGAAGGCAATATAAGGCTTTCATTTGAAATATTTTGTAGCAACAAACCTAGGTAAGTAACCGAACATGCAGACCCTGTGATCAGATGGTTTCTTCAGCTGCTTACTAAAATGGAAAAAATAATTATGTTCCTGAACTGATTTTTCCAAAATGGGCTACTTTGCATGCTGCAAACTTGTCAAATATTTCAGTTTCCCAATGTGACATCAAATCAGCGACTGTGTGCAATAGAAACTGTTCTGTCGTAAGGCCAACTGAAATACATTTTCACAGGCAAACCAATTGAGTGTACGGCTATGTCGATATGTTATCTGCCTGATGTCTTTTTCTTTATTGTCTGGAGGCCGAGTCAACAGCTTTCCCTGGTCCAGTCTGGGAGGAATGTACACAGAGAGCACTGAGGAAAGCTGTTGACTGGTCATCTATAGTAATTTTCATGAAAAAAAAAAGTTGACAGTTTTTACTACTCAAGACAATTTCTCGTAATTTTCAATGGGAAAAAGCTTCGTGCTAATTCATCAGGGTGAGGTCTTCAGTGGTTAACGTTATGCTTTCACCAGACATCTTGAAGTAAAATCTTTGGGGAGATCAGTGGTTGCAGTATCGACAGTCTCCCCTGGTGCATTCTGGGTGCTTCGTACCAAGAGCATGCGGGCAGAAGCTGTTGACTTGGTGTTACAGTGTCATCAGGGAAGGGTTAACCAGCCTGAGATGTTGACGCTTTGTGTGGTTTTGTTGCAGGGGATGACAGTTATGGACGGAAAGTGATAGTGTTTTCTGCCTGCAGATTACCTCCACATAAAGATCTGGACCACCAGAGGTTACTCAGGTATGCGTATGTACTTCTTGGCAAGGTACTGCCCCAGCCTTAGTACATTCGGGTCTTGCGCTGGTGACCCGCTGATGACCTGATTTTAAATAAGAGCTAATGAAGCCTAAAACTTTCTTCTAAATTTAAATTTTTCTGAATATGATTTGTTCCTCATACAAAGTAAATTGTTGTAACTATTTAGAGCCCTACAGTTTGTCAGTGAATGGTATGGAATGTGACTTTCCTGTTTGATTATCTGTGTTGATAGTTTTCAAACAGGACTTTGGCTTTAATGTGTACACAGTATCATTTGGGTTTTGTCAAGGTCCTCTTTATATCAAGTACAGGTACTTATAGTGGATGGAAAATAAATTCTTACAAAAGATGTTTATTGAAAAAAAATTGTCATTTTTTTTTCATAGAAAATTAATCCTCCATCGAAGATAAAAACAGTTTATTTGAGGGTGGGGTCAGGGGTGTCCTATTTCAGAATGGGGGGAGGATAGTGTGCGTTGAACTAAAACTGCTATTCACAAACTAAACTTTCTTATTTGAAGGGAGCCAAGGAGTTTTGTTTGCTTTTAGTATTGTGCCATGTGTCATCTTTATAGCTGGCTCAACATACAGTCGCATGGTGTATGTTTTAGTTAACTCTTTCAATGCCAATCACAACTACAGTCAATCTACTGAAGTCAGACTAGTCTGAATGATCATAAGGATCTCGGATTCGTATTCCGTATAAAAAGACCTTTCATTCAAGTACCAGCATGCTTATACATGTAATTCCAGAGAAAATATCCCAAGTCAACAGCTTTTCTTGGCCCACATCGGGTGCCGAGAAAAGCTGTTGACTCAGTCCAAAATTTGGCACTTAAAGAGGTAAAATACCTAAACATTTTTAAAGTTGTCGACTGTCCACAAGATGCCCCAGCCAGGGGTATGTGTTCACAAAATATCAACAATTCACATTTCAAAATATTTGTTGAGAAACATAAGCTAAGCCATGAAGAGCTGGAAGTTATCTTTTTTTCCATATACAAACATGATGAAGATGTTGACAGTTTTGATTTGTAGTTAATCTTGAATAACAGTATTATTGATGTGATTTGTCAGCACTTATGCATGTCAGAAGTCATGTTCAGGTTACTGATTCTGCAGAAAGCATTCTCCTCTCATTGCCTGGCTGATGTTGCGAATGGAAATCTGCATGTTTTTTTTTTTGCTTGCTGTACAAATTTCACATTCAAGGACTTATATAATGACAACAATTTAAATGTTTTTTACAGTTTAGTATGACAGTTTTGTCATAACCCAGAGTGGGGACTAATTCACATGACATGCCAGAGATTTCTGAACATCACATCAACATGTCCCTTTGGACGGTTGGACTGGTAGTTTTGTCAGACGTAGCTTCGTGACTCTTTTATGACATTGACCGAATGTCCATCAGCAACGTTACCCCTTGCTATATAAGCAGCGTACAGTATTCCCTAACCGCTTCTGATGAGACTCTTTTGAATCAAAACCGGTCAGGAACTTTCCACAGTTTTAGTCTCTATGGAGGGTCAGAACTTTGCAAAATTTTGCGAGAATCTATTTTGGTTCTGATCAATTAGTTTTCTTTTTAAAGAAAGACAAGTTTAGGAGAATCTTTATGAGAATGGATTCTGGGATTCTCGCCGAAATTCTGGCCCTATTACGCCACTCGCTTTGCTGGGTCTTTCACAACAAGTTAAATTGGCTTACTCAAATAATATTTTCCAGAAATCGCTTGTGAAGACTTGCCACTGTTACAACTGGCCCCCTCCCCGCAGTGCTTTATAATGTACGTACACATTAAGGGTGAATTGTGCCATTTTGTAGTTACCTGAAGCACACGCTGGACCAGTACGTGGAGAATGATTACACCTTGGTATATTTCCACCATGGACTAAGTAGCAAGAACAAACCCAACTTCAGCTGGCTTAGGCAGGCCTACAGGGAGTTTGACAGAAAGTAAGTAAGATCTCACATTTTCACTGCCAGATTCATGCTTACTTTCACCGAAAAAAAAAAAAAAAAAGACCTGGCAAGCAAGGAGCACTCGTAATTACACCATCTGTGGGCAACTTGTTCAATATTTTGACTTGACATTGCTATTCATAGCTCTGATGTCCATTATGTTAGAAGCTACCAGTGTGGACATACAGTGATTCTTGCTAGCCAAGGAGGAAGGGTGAACAGAGAAGTGTGCTGTGGTACCCTACTGCACTGTGGCAAGGAAATGTTCTATCATGGAAGGCACTTTTGATTACCTTTCTAAATATATATGGCCACAATACTGGCCCAAATTACATGCCTTATTTTTTTTATGCAGCAGTTAAGAGGTTTAAAGTAGATGTCCACATTCACCAATGAAATAATGTGCTGCTTTCAATATTTCCATGAGAAAAGCTGAAAATATTAAATACAAAAAAAATGCTTACAAATCCAAATTGGTGAGATACAATAAACCTGGGCTGACACTAGGAATTTTACAACTGTTTCTGGTTTGGCTAAAGTTACCCAAATCTCTTCACCAAAACCACAAGCAAAATTAACATTTTGAAATCATGTTCAGCAAAAGTAAGTAGTGAAGCAAATTACCCAAAATATATGCACCAAATGTAGAATAAAGTATGAAATATACATAGCCTGTGGGTAAAGTTTTCAAAATATTGTTAGCCAAATCACATTTTAGCCACTGGCAATTTGGCTGGTGGATCTTGCTACCCTGGATAAGTATAATATGTTATACGCCTATGTCACTATGGGCAGAGAATTCGATGGTAACACTTGAAGCTCATGTACTGTGTGGCTGACCAATCACAGTCAGGCTAATTATGGTATGTTAAGAGTTGATCTGTTACAATTTTACATACTTAATTTTAAATATGAATTTTGTTGGTCTACAATTATCTTTGTGGAAGGGATCTTGAGTTGCTCCATGCCCTTGACAGCAATGTTAGTCCAGATTTTACTTTCACAATGCAATGTCCAACTGATTTTGGATAAGTTTGTTCACTTTGAGTATTTGGGACATTTTGGTAGACATCTATGTTGTCTGTCATATATCCAAATTTAGAAGTTCCAGCCCCAATGCAATCTGAAGAAATTAACAAAATACTTTCAATGTTCACAGGGTAGTGAGTTGACCATGTTAACATTTGGATCTTAATTACTGACAATAGGATGCTGCTATGAAATGTCCATTTCAGATGGATATTCATCTAAAACAAATTCTCTGATTTTAATCAAATAGAAAGTGTTTTATTCTATATATTCTCCAGAGCAGAAAGTGTCAGGGATTTTCTGTTTTAAATGCAAAGCAAGAATGGAGAGTTCCACAAACCTGATCAATTTCACAAAAACAACCTTTTCCCAATTTGTGTGTCACCATTGTAAACAAACAGATACAGTTATGAAAAATCCCGGACACATATTTGCAGATACCTGTGTTAAGATTATAATAGCACAAATGTGACCATTATATCTTGAATATTTTTCGAGGAATAGCCAAAATTTTACAAAAATTACATTTTGACCCAGATTGCTTATGTTTATGCAGCAACTTTGAAATTTGAGTTTTACCACTAGTGCAGAAAGAGTGTGTAAAACTTGCTGTAGATTGAGTATATAGGTTTATTACATCAGGGATGCGTGTTTATTTGGCCAAAAAGTGAAGTCACTTTTCCAGGTTGGACATTACCTTGAAAAAAGTCCCTGCCCATGCAATAAAATGATAAAAGTTGATAACAAAGCACTGTGGCTTAGAAGTGCTTTATTAACATTAGGATACAAATCCTTTACAAAATTCTAAATATGTGCTGTGTATCAAAGGCCATGAAGTCTTAAAACTTCTGAAACAAAAAAAGAAAAAGAAAAAATAAATAAATAATAATAATAATAATGATGATATGAGCATTGAATCACATAGTGTAGGTACAAAACTAAATTTCAGGAAGAGAATGTTCCAGTTTATCTTCTTTCAGTACAAATAATCAACCATCGAGGTAAGTTAAAGTTTTCTTCCAAAAGTTGAGTTGCTGTGGATCTGACAAACTGTTCTCTAGAATGCCAGTATTTTGTCACAGAGAATTTTTTTTCTAGTTTTAATCTGATCGAACCCTTTGTTATTATCAATAAATCATAGAGATCTTTTTAACAACACTTAGTATTGTGGTTTTGTTTATTCTTTTGTTAAATAATTTATCATAAGCTTCACCCCACCATTTGTGTGTGGCAGTTTTATTATTTTCTGTATCAAGCAAATTTGAGAAGTTTTTTTTTCACCCTGATTTGAGAAGATTTTTTTTTCACCATGGTACTGTGTGTGTTCACATATAAGTAACATTTTGGACACCAATAATTCTCATATTCTATCAGAGTAGATGTATGAATTCTGTGACCTTTTTTATGGTTTTACCAGATGTCAATTTAAATAAAGTATTGTTTCCGTTGCTAGTGAGAGATTTCCCCTCTCGCTGACTGCCTAGTTAATTGGGGCAGGGGGTGATGGATGATAAGTGTGATGAATGATTTGTTCTTTTGATAAGGTTTATCACACACATTCATCACAAAATTATTTAGTAACAGCAAGAGTTACATCACAGCAACAATATCAGCAGTGCAGCTGTCTTGATTGTGGTTAAGTAATAAGCCGTCTGTGCCAATAAAGCATGTAGCAAATATATGCAAAAAAAAAAAAGCAAAAAATCTGGACAAAAATATAAAGGTGTTTAGATTCAAATAATCAAATCTCGGTACTTGATGCTGAAACGGTAAATGATTTGGAAAGATGTGTATTAAAGCTGAAACCATATCGATATTAACCCTAGTGCTGCGAGGCCCGTGTTTATACGGTTCAAAACGCAGGTTAAAAAAAAAAACAATTCAGCAGCACTAGAGTTAAAGGAAACGGAATAGACAGTTGGGAAATTTATAAGCTGAACCCTTTCAGATGAAAGCCCAACCAATACCAAAGAAACAAATGCCCAATACAATCTGCGTAATATAAACATAGAAAACAAGGAAGTGTTTTGTAAATAAAGGTAACAGTTTTCACCATCAACTCAACTTGGAAGCTTCAGGAACCCAAATGACTTGGTTTCCTGGTACGATGTTCGTGTTAGGCTTAGAAGTATGCTTACCATACAAAACACAGAAAAATGACCTTCTGTCTGTTATTTGTGGGGTCGGCTTATAAAAACGTAAAACAGCATCAAGTCACGCATCGCTCATGTGCAGTACAGACTACATGTAAAGCCTAAAACTTTTCGCTTTTCTTGAAGTGCATCATGGCAGCCAGATACATATTCTACTCTCTGACATGGTAATGCTCAGACACAGTGTCCAGCTCATGGCAGCTTTATTGTAAAGTGCTATATGCTCTTTGACAACTTTTAGCTTGCTTCTTGGCTGTCACTCTGTTGAAAATGGCATGATCCTGAAACATTTCCGTGGGTCTTGGCGCCTGATGTACCGCCCAAAGGGCCAGTGAAAATTGTGGGCTCGGCCCATATGCATCAAGATCTGTTCTACAAAGTTACCAAAATATTATTAAAAAATACATGTATCAGGGAAAAAGTGATGCTTAAACTGCTTTGGCTACAAAATCTTAGCAACAACTTGCTTGTATATATGTACATTTATGTATATGTGTGTGTTGCAGAGAGTCATTTCTCTTTGAGTGTCTCCATAGATTTGATTAATTTATTACACAGGTATTTAGAAACTGGGTTCAACTTGCATCATTTGGGAGTCTTATATGTGCTAATATTTTATATACAACCAAGCCTGTCCAGAATTGAGCCATAATGCTCATATGTGACACCAGGTGGCAGTGCATACTGCATTTTATTCAAACGTCAACAAGGAGTACAAGATATTTACATGTTAAAGACTCAAACTTAATGGGAGATGGGATAGGGTTCAAACTTTCAACTTGTCAGGCTCTCCAAAGTGGGTATAGATATGTTGACCTATCTCAACTCTACAGTGACAAAATTTCCTGGGCTTCATGTTGTAGAACTATTGAGGTGTAAAAAAAAAAAAAAAAAACATTGCAAATGCAGGCCAGGGTCACTTGAAAATTGATAAATTATGATTAAAAAGAAAAAAAAGATAAGCTGTTGCATATGTAATGAAACAACTGCAATAGGTCATGAAAGGACCCATCCATGATTTTTTATTTGGTTGTGAGCATAGACAGCAGGCGTTACACAGCACACAAGCCATAAAACTGCTAATGGCCACAATGCCTCAGCTGGCCACAGCCCTATGACTGAACCAGCAAAAGGTCCCAAGTGGACTTGGCCTTTGACAAAATTTGGTGTAAAAGACGAGTTATTGTATCATTGTAATTTATTTTGTCAACATAGTGCATGTAATTAAATGGAAAATTTGCACAGCAACAATTTGGCATATTTTGCCAAGTCTGTGAACTCAAGTGACTGTAGATAAATACGCACAATAAAATCTGCATATCAAAGACAGTGTTTGTTTAACTCCAAAACAGAGTTATTAAAAAAGTAGTTTAAAAATGATGCATGTAGTATACAAATATAAACAAATTTAAATTTTGGTAAAATAGTGTTGTGGGCCAAAAAGGAAAATAAAAATGTTATGTCAAAACATATTCACCTGAATAGAAAGAACAACTCGCAGCAAAGAATTTCAAGTATGTGTCAGCACTAAATTTGTGCAAACAGGTAAAGTTCAACAAACCAATATGATAATGAGCGACATATCTACCTGTATAGCAAGAAGAACTTGTGAAGAATTTCAAGCATGTGATAACATGTAATTTGTGAAAACTGGTATAAATTTGAACAAACCAATATGATAATGATTATTTTGTGTTAATATGTTAAGTTTTAGATGATTAATGTTTGTAAAGAAAAATCCTGTGTTAAGCTGGCAGTGTTCAGAATATATTACAAACTAAGGTAAACCCAATTACACGGTGATGATTAGCAGGTAAAAAAAAAAAAAAGAAAAAAAAAACAAGAAATTTCATAACAGAAAGTGCTGATGATTGGTGTGTACAAACACTAATGACTCAAGTCAAAACCAATGCATTCCAGGTGTGATGAGAATTGATGTATTGACCGGGGAATGCAGAATTTGCCTTCATCTTAAGATGCATCATTCAGCTGCAGGGATCAGCCTAATGAGATAACAAAAGTGACATTTTTTCATCTCTTTGAATGATATGCTTGTTATATTATCATATTTCTGTACACAAAACGTTGCTTCTAAAATTTAGTCTGGTCATGTTTGGTGAAATACAGAACTTACTGATGATAATAGACACTCCCCTCCAGCACTTGAGGTACAATTTTGGGGGATGATAAAGTATGTAGCTACAAATACATTCAAATTCTCTGTGCTGATTTGCCTTCTATTATTCTCTGGCCTACAAAAAGAATCAAAGCAAATATTCATGGATCTGGGGTTTTGTTTGTATTTTCCAGGTACAAGAAGAATTTGAAAGCACTATTCTTAGTCCATCCAACCAACTTCATCAAGATATTATGGGGTATATTTAAGCCAATTATTAGGTAAGTGGGGTTTTTCTTCTGTGCGAGAGGATATTATGCCAGCTGCTATTTCTCGTTTGTGTAATTTTAAAGAAAGCAATTCATTGACCCTTTTCCCCTCAAACCGGCCCAAACTGGCTGATGGTCAAATGACGTCTGCTTCAGTGTTTTCAACTTATTTCAACAGTAGATGAGACCTATCATGATCGCATGCCCCAGATCAACAACTTTCCTTGGCATGGGTTGGGTGTTTAGTGACCAACCCATGCTAAGGAAAGCTGTTGACTAAGTTTTATTTTAAAGGGGAAAGGATTAAAGACCTATGTGGTTTTTTTTGTTCTTGTTTTTTTCAGTGTTAAATTTGGAAGAAAAGTGACATATGTGAACTACCTGCATGAATTGGCTCAGCACCTTCCCCTGGACCAACTGATGATCCCTCAGCGGGTCAAGGAGTAAGTACATGCAATGACTGCTCCCTTGTGCTGAATATTTTTTCGCAAAACTGTAGGCCTATATATGTGTGTAGGAAGACCACAACTTTATCAAGACAGCAGGCTTATAGTGTTAAATGTTTGACAGTTTTGAAGTTGGTTGTTGTAAGTTTGTTTCTTCACTTCAGTGCAGTGTACCTGTGAGCATCCTTGGTGCCAAGATGGTGGGTTTAACTATGGTGTGATTTTTAACTCTGATTGTGCTAGATAGAGGAATTTTCTGTTTCCCTTTCCTACATTTTTAAGGGAGTTTTTTTTCTTGGCAAAGCATTGTTTAGAGGAATTGTATATAGTATGTAAAGAAAAATTGGTGAAAATTTGAATCAAAATGATGTACATGTATCTTAAATGCTTCTTTGAAAAAAATTAAAATAAAAACAAAAAGATATCTTATACAGTATTCTGCTATTATGTGAGACTGGCATTGTCCTTCGTATATTATTATAACTAGCTACATGCAATTGTAACTAGTGCCAGGCTGGTATCTCTTTTAAGTGGAATATCAACTGCCACATAGACCCTTGCAGCCAAAGAACACCACAGTACAAATACCACATATATATACTGACATGGCTGGAACAGGATACATACCAGACTGACAACTTGTATGACATTGAGATCACAGTCTGTGTGTGTACTCTGGTGCGAAAATGATGATCATGATTATTAGGCCTCCAAAGCTGAGAATCAAGAGTATCTACAAATCTCTACACAAGATGAAGGCACCCATTCTTGTATGGGTGAATCGGTAGATCAACCGAGATACTGGTTCTGCTGGTGCTTTGGATCATGGGAATTTTAGAGAGCAAAAAGTGACAGTTACAATGTACACAAAATATAAGTGGGTACAGTATGCAGTTCTGAATAGTTTCAGGTGGTTTGTGCATTTAATGTCACAATACATGACCCATGTCACCATATGTAGATTGATCTACTGAAATCAACTTTCTCGTGGAAAAACTCATTGGAGTTGCAGCTCAAGACTGTGTCCGATGATGCAAATCTGACCCTGTCTGCCATCTGGTGGCAGGCCATGGAATGAATCTAGTTAATCACAATTCCAATTTTCTCTGATGGCATTTCAGTTTGTGAAGTTAACTTCACTGGCACCGTAATTATCCTTCCGTGTTTTTTTCCACTCATTCATTATAGCTAAGAATGGCATTAAGATGTGGGCCAGCAATAAGACAGGTAAATCAGAGCTTTGTGATATACACATATATATGTATATATATATACACACACACACACACATATATTAGTGGCCTCTTACATCTAATACAAGGGACATATGAATGATCAGTCGATTCAAAATTAACACAAAGTTGATTGGCATGTTTCAATACACATCCAGTTGTTTTGTGCGTTGCAGTATCAGTCAATGGATTAAATTTTCAGTATTATACGTGAAAAATTTGCAGATTCATGCCACAGTACCATGTCAGAATTCGAGGTGTTCTCCCCGGCTGAGAAAAGGAGGGGAGGATGTCAAGGGCCTTTGCTAAGAATAATACTGTATTTCTAGTTCATGGACCATCATGAAGGTGATGGTTTCATAAATTGGCCATTTCTGCGATGAATATATACCACAGATACTGGCGAAAGTCTGTCTCACACAGTAGTAGAACAAAGTATGTCATCGAAACTGAAGAATGCAACAAAAGTAGAGTACATGAGAGGATTTATGGTCCTCCATAAATCATGATGCAAAGTACATGTAGTACAAAGAAACAGAAGATTACTGAGTCAGTGTGAATGCTAAGTTAAGTGGGATAAGTGTGAAATGTCATTGCACAGTTGTGGAGCGGTTGTCTTTTCCTGAGCTCTGTATCATTACGGTGTATCTTGCACCCAGTCAAACCCCATCATGTAAGAATTGAAACATATCGCATTCGAAATTGAAACATCATGTTATAATTATAATCTAGTCTTTAACTCTTGATGGAACTCAACATTCCAAACTTGAACTCGAATACCATGATGCATGTTCATCACCATTTGATGTTTGTTCCAAACTGGGTGAGGCCAGAATTAGAAAAATGTCGAAAAGGACCAGTTCTGGTTTAGCCAAACGATACCGGATTCAAACAGAAAGCGATCTGCATTGACCAAGGGGTTTGACTGTGTGTTGCGTATACTATGTAAATACACGTCTAGCTGGCACTATTTTCTGTCTCTTTGTGGTGACACTGCTCTATGTTCTGATAGGGCAAGTAGTCTTCCTGATGCAAACTGGTTTGAAATTGAAACAAAAAGTACAGCAAGTGTAAACTTTTAGAATTCATACACGACTTTATTAAAAAAAAATAGCACATCCAAATCAATTAAGAATTACAACTGCTTTTGCTCTAGTTTAAAGAATTTGCAAGGTTGCTCACTTCATCATTTAACAACAGCCAAGGGTATTATGACGAAAGATCTCTGCATATGATAACTTTGTTCATCTTTTCCTGAACAAGTTCCCCAAAACACCAGGATGTAAAATGTTGTCTGCTTTGTTGTGTTTTGTTGAAAGCTCTCTCCAATAGAAAATATTTTGAATGGGAGTTACAGATGAAATAGGAGAATAACATGTCCCAGGTCAACAACTTTCCTTGGTATGGGCTGGGTGCCAACCCATGCCAAGGAAAGCTATTGGCTCAGTCTCATGCCAAGCAGGAAAGCATTGAGGGTGTTGAGATCTGTTTTACATCACGTGTGATTTACTTCAATCAAGGAAAATAGGCCAAATTTTCCTGATGGAAACAAGTTACATACTTACCCGTATTTATCATCTTCGGTGGTTTCGCGTCAGGTACAAGAGGAAATTCGGGCTATTTTTTTTAAATAAAATGCTATTTAATTCATAATTCTCACCATTTTTTTTGTATATCATTTCTTTTAGATTATACCACAGTTTTTGCAATATTTGAAAAAAAAAAGAAAATGAGAATAATTTATTTGACAGCTCTTTACTGGCATTCTTGCTGCTGATTCCTTCAAACCAGATATGGTGGACTCTTATTATCGTGCACGTCCACCCAGTTGCAAATACATTAAATTCAAATGTAGTCTCTAAAGATGGATAATTGTCTACCACACCACTTTGTACTATTTTCATTCATATTGCATTATGTATACCAGGTGACACTAACATAACTGGCTCGTTACTTTTCCAGCTTGTTCTTAATATGTGGTTGGGTTTCTGCGGTAACGGTGACATTCCTGTCGTTTTTGTAGATATGATGAAAAGCTGGTTGAGCAGCTAAAATCCAAGGATAAAACTGCGTAATTTTCCTTCTTACTTCAGTTGACTCCCTGTCACTTCTACCTAGTGTTGTCCCAGCCTGTCGCCTTAGGCCAGACTTGCTTTAGTGCTCTGTCTACTGACTCTGTCTACTGACTCTGTCTACTGACTCTGTCCTCTCATTAGTCTACTGTCTATTGGTTGCCTGGCTGCTTTCTTTGGGTGGAAGGTCCTGCCTTTGTGTAGTTAGCGCTCGTTTATTGCCAAATCGTAGAGGTGTAACGTAGTTGAATTACTGTTTGGTCTTCGCCAAATTAGCAAATTAAAATGCTTCAACTATTATACAAGGTTTTTTGCACGATGGAGACTTTTTTTTGTCTAGTACATGATTATCATTTGATAAATGATTGCAGCTATACATGTACTCAATTTTTCTAGGACCCCAGGATGTATGGTCAGTTTATCATAGTGATGATAACAAAAGAGACAGTATTTTTTTGTCTTGAGAAAGAAATTGCCTTCTAAGGCTCTCACCAGAGAGAGAAATAACAGTTATGACGTAAAAGTGAAAAAAAAACAAAAAACACAAAACCCTGAATATTACATGTGAACCACTTTTGATACATACAGTGCATGTGTAAGCCAGTTTAAAAGCTGATGTGCTCACATACTGAGATAGAGAATATCAAGTGATTTATAACAAAGTTTGCAGACGTATAAATGATGCACACACATTATACACACAAATAGTGGGATGTCCACACATAGACCTGTGTGGAGGTAAATGGTAAATATACAAAAGAAATAGCAAGTAGTGTACTCACAGATACATGTACAGCCAAATAGCAAATATACAGATAGGTAATAAGTAATGTAGGCAAATGTGACAAGGCAAGTGGCCAAGGCAGTAACAGCTGTGCGACGCGTTTCGACCTTAGATAGGTCTCATCAGGCACTGGTTGGGATTTGAAAATGAAAAAAAAAAAAGAAAAAAAATAATAAGTAATGTACATACACACAGGTAAATGGTAACTACACAGATAAAGTAAGTGATGTAAGAACAATGCAGGTAAGTAGCAAATGTACAGGTAAACAAGAAGTTATGTTTTAAAAACGTATGTAGGTAAATATTACGTATACAGATGAATAATAAATGATGTGAGAGCATATGCAGGTAAAAAGTAAATATACAGATAAATGAAAAGTGAGCCACAGACATATGCAGGTACATAGTTAATATACATGAGATAATAAGTGATTGACACACATGTATGTAAGTAGAAAATATGCAGATAAATAAAAAATGATGTAAGAATGTATGCAGGTAAATAGTAAATATGCAAATAAACAAGTGAAGTAAATGTGCAGGTAAATAGTAAATATGCAGATAAACAAAAAGGGATGCATAAACATACGCGGGTAACTAGTAAAGGAGGAGATGAATGAGAAATGATGTACTCAGTACACACGGGTACAGATTAATAGTAGCTGCTATGCACATGGACACACACAATGAGTGTAAGTGATGCATTTCTCTGTCCTGACGCTTAACTATAGGGGAATACTATTTGTGTAGTTACTGACGTTGATTTACCTTTCTTATAGTTTTATCACTTTTTCATTCATTTGCATCCAGCTTCGTCTGAAGGAATCAACTTTAAATCCTTTATGTCATGCTACATTAGAATGATTGCTTGACTGTGTGTCACATCATATATTCTCAATTTTTGTAGATTTCTCTTTGCACATTTAATTCTTCTGCACTTTTTATATCTGCCATGCTAGAGTTAGAGACAACTCTACTGATAATTACTTTCAAGGAGCTACATCATTCTATGATAAAGTCTTGGAACCTGTTACCAACTTGGGGGGGGGGGGAGTCAAACTGTATGGTAGCCTGGGAAAAATACCATGGAGTCTGCTTCAGCTTTTAGGTGCATACAAAACAGCAAAATATTACTGAGGGGTATGGCAAGCCCACAAATTGTCCTAGAATTTTTCCACTTTTCACAGCATTCTGTCACAGGGAGACCACACAGGTATTTCTATGAACAAAGTATAATCAATGACCTCATTTGCTGTTGCTTACCAACATAAGGGATGACCTACCTGACATGAGAAGCCAGCAAAGCAGGCAAATAGAAGTGTCTTTTTGGAGTTTTATTGGAGTTACCTTGACTTGCATGACCGCAAGACAAGGAAGATACAGTAGTAGTATTTTTCTGTTCACAAGTTATCACTTATTGTCATGTGGAAAGTTCCGATAAGCTTATGTTATTTCTGTGTCACGCTGACACAAGGTACTGCTGTACATAGCACTAGAGCTACTAAATGAAGATTCAAGGTTGACTTGATATGATTTGACTTTAGCCAATGCCAGTCATAAAAATGCAATAAGCTATACATAAATTAAATGAGCGGAAGTTATTATTGTAGGTTGATTCAGCTTATCCAGTCTGTATTGACACAAAACTGTCCTACTTCCAAATACTTATTAACCCTTAAAGCGCTGATTTAAGACTTGAGTCAACAGCTTTCTTTGGGGCACTTTGCATGCATTCCATGCAAAGTGCCCCAAGAAAAGCTGTTGACTGAGACTACTTTTCGCTTTAGACTAGGCTTGCTGGTATTTGAATGAAAGGTATCTTCATGAGGAATTTGAATCTTTCAACCATTATATGTTTAACGGTAATGGGACAATGACTATAGCCGTGAGTAGCACTTTAAGGGTTAAAATGATGGTAAATATCATTATATTAAGGGATGGTTCAACATTATCATCATTTTTGAATTAGTACTTAGGGTACTAAATTTCACGACCCCCACCCTCCCCCCAAATTAGTACTTTAAAAATAATGATTTTCTCCCAAAGTCATAGCAAAATTGCACAAAACAGCCCAAAAATCTACCATCATTTTCCATATTCTGTGAAAGTGTACAGACCCATTTAACCCCCTCCCCCCTTGCGTACTGTAAGTACTAATTCAAAAATGATGAAAATGTTGAACCATCCCTAAGATTTTATAAGTATTCAGTTGACTTGTTCTGGCTTTCCTTTTCTCTTTGCCTATTAGTACTACCTCATGATCCTTATGCTCTTGTGACAAGTTGTGACTGTCATTTGTCGTGTACAACTGGGTAGAAGTTGTATATTGTATGTATTTGGATGTACATGTATGTTTGTCTTGCATGGAACCAGTAGATTTAATGTTGTTCCATCTGTGTTGTTAAAGGTCCATTTTGTATGAAGGTCTTTCTGAGCAATTGGAACTGATTTTGCAGTCCCCCGATGTGCATGAACACATGCAAGACAATATTTGACCACAGAGGGCAGTACTGCATAAATTGCAACTGTGTGGGATTGCTTCTCACATAGTGGAGCAAAAACAATAAACTGGTAGATAACGAAGACCTTGTTAATTCAGAATGGACTTTTGAAGGAGGCTTCATTATTGAATGTTTGGTTGAAAAGATTTGATGCATGAGTGTCTGTTTGCGTAGCTGTATGGAATTAACAGAGCAACACCTTTTCTGGCAAAATAAAGTTTTTGTTTTGTATTTTAATGCTGCATATTGCAGTTCAGATTAATTTTTTTTTTATTGAGAATGGGCTTAGTATGGTTCTTTGAAAGCATAAACAGTGGACGCCATCAAGCTGTCTGCATAATAGTTTTTCTATAATCATATTACACATTATAGATAAGAAGTAAAGCTGCTTATGTTTCATTGTGTTTTAACACTCTCCTGCTCAAATTGCCCAAAGGGCATGGATGTAAATTGTCCTCTGCTTCAATGTTCCCATTTGAATTTATCATTTGTTTGTAGAAATTATTCTTGCTCAGAAATGCGGATTGACAACCCCCCCACCCCCCCATGTCAATGGCATTCTAAATGATAAACTGCTTCATCACATAGACTGGCCTGGTCAACATTTCAAACTCTCGATTGATGCTTTTCATAATGTAAGAAAAGAAAATGCAGAAATGTGGGCATTAAGTGAGGGTAAACTATTAAAATTGTGCTTTTGAGTAATAAAACCTTTCATACGCCAAAAGGCTTGCATCTTGCAGTGTTTCACTTTTGGCCAAAAGAATGATCTAGAAAGTGGTGTATCGCTGATAAAGCATTATCATCTGCTTTTTAAAGTGTTATTCACTGAAAGAAAGCAAACAGTCTCAAGTTCCTAAACCTAAAGTTAAGAATTTTAACTGATCGAGTACAGTGGTACCTGCTCTAAAGACCACCTCCAATTTCAGACTACATGTCTTTTTAAGACCACTCTTTCAAGACCCTCTGCTGTATTTACATGTTACATATACCTTCAATTTAAGACCACCTGCAGTATGAGACCACTTTTTGTTGGCTGTAGGGGTGGTCTTAAATAGCAGGTACCACTGTATCATCATGTTGACATAGTCAAAGTACAGTGGGTATGTCTTGGCAAATACACAGAGTCTTTGCTTCAAATCAGGTATCATGTCTGGCATCAACTTAAGTATGCTTTTTTACCAGTGGTGGGAAGTCCTGTAGTTACAGTGCCTCAGGCCTCAGTCCATGGTGTCTGCATTGCCAGGCAAGTCATCCACAGCGTGGTTTGCCAGGCAGTGCAAAAACCACAGAGTTTGGGCAAGCCATGCTGGTACTTGGACAAAAGCTCCTTGTCTTTGTATGAAAAAAATTGAATATGCAATCCTCATCTTTAAAGCTATGTAAAGACAGAGCAAAATCACAAAATGAGGGACTTGAGTTCATGCTGAATCTTGATTGGTCTTTTGATGTCTTGCAGCCATGATGCCTTTCAGCTGGCAAAGAACAAGCCCATTCCCACACCAACCAGCATCATCAATGCTCCGCTGACAACGCAGCAGTTTGGAGTCACCTTACAGTAGTAAGAAACCCTTTCATTACATTTTAGGGATTCACCTAGTAGTAAGAAACCCTTTCATCACATTTTAGGGATTCACTTTACAGTAGTAAGAAACCCTTTCATCACATTTCAGAGATTCACCTTACAAAAGTAAGAGACCCTTTCATCACATTTCAATCACATTTTAGGGATTCACCTTACAACAGTAAGAAACCATTCCATCACATTTCAGGGATTCACCTTACAGCAGTAAGAAACCCTTTCATCACATTTTAGGGATTCACCTTACAGTAGTAAGAAACCCTTTCATCACATTTTAGAGATTCACCTTACAGTAGTAAGAAACCCTTTCATCACATTTCAGGGATTTACCTTACAATAGTGAGAAACACTTTCATCCCATTTCAGGGATTCACCTTACAGTTGTAAGAAACACTTTCAATTCATTTTAGTTATGGTACATGTATGTTCACAAGTGTGCTTTATGTTGTGAGCCCACTGTCTAGAATGAAAAGCAATTTTAAAATCAAAATAGCTCTGTTAGGGGTCAAAATAAAAGCCTCTGCACTTGGTGTGTATGATGTGTTGGGTCAACAATTGTGGGGTTTCCTACGTAGATGGCCAAACTTAACAGCCTGCTGAGGCAGCTAGACAGCTCAAATTTGTGTTGGTTTTTAATGGTAAATGTACTGGACTAGGCATAGGATATCCACATTGTAACAATGAATCATTGGAAGCTTTTGTAACTAGAAAAAGCTCAGACAAATTGCAGGAAAAATGAGAACATTTTGTATTAATAAGTACTGTTATTTTCTGGATGAATGTACATGTAATTGAATGATAGGATGATAAAAGGGCTAGACACAATTGCATAGTTTGGATTGAATAACCTAGCAGTTTGGTTGGTTGGTTGTTTTGCTCTACTTGGGCACAGAGGTAATGCAATATTTTCTGTTTTCAGCATCAAGGAACACAATAACAATGAAGTCATTCCACCAGTGGTAACACAAACAGTAACTTATCTCAGAGCAAATGGTATGGGCTTTTTTTTAAACTTTGTTTTGATTTTTCAACTTTTTAGCTTTGCAGAGAGCAACTTTCTGAACAGAAACTGTTACTCTTAAGTGTGTTTAAATATCAATTTCTTACAAAGAAAGTTTAACCAAGCCTCTAAAAGCTTGGAAACATTCAACAGTTGTTGACGGTGACAGTAATATCTTTTGTAGTTGATATTTCATATTAACAAAGTGCTTCTTTTTATTTGAAATGAAATATGAAAAATAATGAAAAGGGCCAAGTCTTTACAAATGCATAGTAATTTATTCTGCCACATATTGTCAGTATAATATACATTGTAAAAGGTCAATACTCTCTGTACATTGATAATACCAGCTTACAACTGTTATGTTTTTTTGTTTAGGCTTGGAAACAGAAGGCCTCTTCAGGCGGTCGGCCAATGCAAATATTTTGAAACATGTACAGAAAGAATTGAATGAAGGTTTGTGATGCGCTTTTGCTGAACTTATTCCTGTCAGGCTGTGCTAGTAGTATCTGATAACATTACCTCTAGGCTGCAGGGTGACTTCACATTTTCAAGAGTGAAATTAAAAAATCGTATCCAATGATGGACCCACCAGTTCAGCTTGAAAACATGACAGTTCAAGCCAAAATGATACAACAGTGTCAACTGATACCAGTGAGAACACTTCCTAGTATGTGCAGCCCCACATGCATATATTGCATTGTCACAGCACAATTAGCAGAAGATACAAAATCTGAGTCTGCGTTTGCCCCATGGCAGATGTGATCATATGTGCCTGCATTGACCTGACATTATCAGTGGGACTGATCAGTGTCTTACCTGTGATGTAGACATGCAAATATTCTAACTGCAACATAGGAGCATAACGACAGTGCAGTGTGCATGGCTCACAAATGTAAACTTAACCCTCAGACTACTAAGAGTTTCATAACTCTTTGTATTTAGAGCTGATATATCAGCTCATTGGGTTCAGGGGGTTAAGTTGAAAACAGTCAGTAGTAGCCTGCATGTCTTGCTTTAGCATGTTCAAACAGGCTTTATCGTGAAAGAAAGAAAACTTTTACATGGTTGACAGTGAATTATGATATTTCTTCACATGCCATCTGGTCTGCAAGGCTGGTTGTTGTATTGACCTCTTTACCTCGGGCACTTGTTTTGCTTCTCTCGACATTGAAATTAGACCACACAAGGTCAGTGCTAATTTCAGCTTTTTCCACCAGGTGGCAGCATATATGTCAAATGTGAAGGCACTGCCATGTCCAGGTCAGGTTGCAGCATTGTCATCCAGTTTGTATTTGGGTCTGTATTTATCAGCTGGTCAAACAGTTGCCCCTCAGTGACACAGCAATTCAAAAAATAGTTCTTGTACAGAAACAATGCTACCTGAGACAATTATTAAAGAAATGAGGGTCGCTTTTGTGTGTGTTATGGCATAATGACGCTGGTGATTGATGCTGGCATTGTGGGCATGGAACAAGCCCATGCACCTCGCCCTATGCCAGCTTCAATCACCCCCACCGTTATGCCATAACACACACAAAGCAACCCTGGTTGCTTATATTTACATTTTTCCCTTTTTTCTACTCGACTACACAAAATTTAGAAACTCAGCACATAGAATTAAGAGAAACGACCAGAAACTGATTTGCCCAGCATGTTCAAGTGTTGAGTTCTAGAAACCCAGGTGGGTGTGGCTTATTAGAATGTGGACGGGACACGTTTTATTGGTCTGATAACACACCAGGCTCTCTCCTATACTTGTAATGAGGTAGATCGAATATGAATGTAATGATATATACAAGTGATGTTTTAACATTAAGGACCAGTTATATGTGTATATACATATAATATAAACGCCTCCGAAATATAACTGATCTGATTTATATTAATTGTTATTTCAGGCAAAACAGTTGACTTTCAGAGTTTGAGTGATGTCCACTTACCAGCTGCCATCTTAAAAAGCTTTATGCGACAACTGTCCGAGCCTCTGCTGACCTTTGACCTCTATGACCACATTGTTCACGTTCAGTGTAAGTTTAAATGTTGGAAACCATAGGAACTGCAAATCTGACAAGCATCAGCCCAGTTTGTGTTTAATGTACGAACTTGTTTATTATAGCAGTCCATACCTCCATCCACCGATACCTGTGGTGCACCAATCACTATTTCATACTTAATTTGTTGCATGCAGAGTAGAAACTGTTGTTTTCGTGACACAAAGTCCTTCGTTATGACATGCTAGTCTGATGACCTATGCGTGTCATGTTAAAGTCTTCATGCCAACCCTAGGAATATCACAGACATTATTTTGGGGGATTTTCAATCGGTGCATCTTATTTCTTTCAAAGCCTGATATCTTAAGAACACATAGAGAAACTGACCTTGCCATTCAAGTTTGGTGCAAGAAAATCTACAAGAAAAGAGAATTTATGTAATATTCATAATCATTTTTTTAGTTTTTTTTTTTTTTTAAATTCTGTGAACAGTATTTGTGTTTGTGTTTTGCAGCATTAGAGAAGGAGGAGAAGCTGACGGAGATGAGGAGACTGTTACAAGATGAGCTGCCAGAGGATAACTACTACGTACTCAAATATGTCATCCAGTTCCTCACAGAGGTAAGACCCCAGGTCTTCACAAAGAGAAGCAGCTGAGGTGTTTGCTTTTCATGGTTTAAACATAGTTTAGTTTCTGTGTGTAATGGAAACATATAATTTCCCAAATCCATTCTTGATTAAAACAGCCATTCGATAAACACTTCTCATGCTCCTATGTCCAATGTACACACACATGTATAGACAATTGTTAGATCAGAACAGCCTTTGAATGTTTTGTTGTCTTGGTAGAACACTGGCTTCAGTGTGCATGTTAAACATGAAGATACTTATGATTCTTAGTTTGAACCTAGAAATTTGAAATTTGAAGTTAAGTAAGATCCTTTGTAATCTTTGCTTCATAGTGAGGGCAGATTACTTTGCATTCAAAGTCTCTGTGAGCACAGTAATTAAAATACTTAACATTTTGTATGTTTGTCTCTTAGGTGAAAAAAAAAATGACCTCATGGCATCTACTTTTGCTGCATTTTCAGGTGGAAGCAAAGAATGAAATGAACAAAATGACCAGTGTCAACTTGGCAATTGTGTTTGGCCCAAACCTGATGTGGTCCAAGAGCCAAGCTTCCTTGACATCGATGGGCTACGTTAATTCCTGTGCAAAGCTGCTTATAGATCACTATGATGAACTGTTCGACAAGTGAAGCAGGAGAAAATGCATCAAGGAAAAAAAAAAAGACTTCCCATGATGCACTGGGTCTCGCATTGCTGGCTGCCATGGCATGTTGGACAGACAAGAGGTGCTTTGAGATGTGGGGGTTGGGCATGGAAAGGGGGTGGGGAGAGGGAGGGGAGGGGAACACGGAAAGAAGTGCTTTCTGTGGGGTTCATTTGTCTCAGTTTATATGGGTTTTTCTCTACTGTAGTCCAGTTCAGCCATATTGCTTGATTCATGTGAAGTAGTTTCTGCAGATACTGGGATGGGTCAGTCAAAACTTTTTATCTGAAACATTGTGTAGTTTCTCGAAACATCTGTTGACCCAACTTTTTGCTCAAAAAAAAAAAAAGAAAAGAAAAGAACAAGAGAAAAAAAACAGAAAATAAAGATCTGGACATGCAGTGTACACATGTTGTCTGTAAATAGCTAATGTGTTTATCTCAGACCATGAAAAATTGAAGTAAATTCATAAACATCAACTTGATGACAAGTCTATCTATGTACCGTTGAGAAGGTCTTACGCTGAATGATTGCTTAGACGTGGAAGCTAGTTTAACTCCTGTAAGAAATGAGGCAGCTGGGCAACCTAACCTGAAGACAGAGTCAGGAATCTGCAAGACAAGATATTCATATCACTGTAGATATACAATGCACCTGGCTTTTTCATAGCATTTCTGGATAGAAACCAGATTGGGCAGCATGGAAGTAGCAAAGTGAATACGGAAAAACAAATGTTAGAAGTAATAATTTAAAGTGAAAATGCTTTGAGTGCAGTGATTAAAACATGAAAACCCATAGAAACAGTCTGTGTTGACATTATTGTGAGCAATTATCTTGATTATTTTTGTAAATTGAATCAAATTTTCAGACGTAACTAAAAAAAAGTAATAAATATTCATAGTATGTTCAGCTAGAAACAAATTTAGCACAACTTTTTTTCCCCCTCGTATGTAAATTATTACTTACAGATTTTGACGTGATCCTTTTTGTTCTGTCAGCAGATTTTAAGTTGACCCGACCTGGGTCCTGAAGACTGATATTCCAGTTTTAAATCCACAGTGTTCACATGATAGGGCCAGAGGTGTGAGAACTTTGATGCTATTCAAGGGCTGTTAAATAGTGATTTTTATGTCTTCATACCAGTGCCTAACAGAATAAACTGCAGGTATAAAAATATGAACAACATTAATGTTAGAGTGGGTTTCTCTGTCTGTGGAAGGTTCTCTAGTCCTCTTTTGTATATATAGTTATTGCTGTCAAGAGCCTTGGTCCACTGCTCAT
Source organism: Hermodice carunculata (assembly GCA_964020975.1). Taxonomy (NCBI): domain Eukaryota; kingdom Metazoa; phylum Annelida; class Polychaeta; order Eunicida; family Amphinomidae; genus Hermodice; species Hermodice carunculata. The sequence continues at coordinate 86,188,753 of OZ026614.1, read as the reverse complement.
GTGATATGGAAGTTTTCTGTGAAGTTTGTGTGTTGTACATTCTTTGTCCTGTTTTGTTTTGTCTGTGAAAAAAAAAAAGAAGATTTTTTTGTACATAAACTGGGTATTTCCATGCTCTGTCAGGTCAGTGAAGCCATTGACATTGTTTGACAGCATGGAATTATTTGAAGTACAATGTATCTTAATTTCAGAGAGTGACCGAGTAAATTGAAAAAAAATGTTTGATTTTTTTGTTTTTTTTGTTTTGTAGAGGTGGGTTTGCATGGATAAATTTTTCACATCCAATGCACACCACTTGGCTAAAACCTTACAGGCCCAGTGCTGGGACTGGGTGCCTTTGTAAGTGGTGTTGTGGTTTGTGTATCGGTAGTAAAACATGTCAAATCAATTGTATACACATTCTATAGTAGCAGATCAGTGCATGAAGAAAACGGGAGGTCACAAACAGCGTGTTTGAGTACAAAGCTCCACACGCAGTTGTGCTGAGAAAATGTATATATTTTTATTACCTATTCAAATTTGAATATTTCAGTAACAAAATATTGAACATAGACACTGTGCCATGTGCTGATGATTGACAAAAAATTTGAATTGATCAACAAGAAAAACTGAAATAACATACAACACTTGAGGCTCGTGTATATGAAATGATAAGAAAGACCTTTTTGTCATCGTTGGAAATTCAGTTGCCTGCTCGACAGACTCTGAGGCTTTGTTTGTTTTAATGGCAAGGCTACTGTCAAAAAGTCCAAAGCTTGACAATCTGTTAAGCCGGTTAAAATTTCAGTTGTAGGATGACCTTAATTTTCTTAAAAAAGTGTTCTGTGCTGCAGAAGGAAGATTCTTTCATTCCTTGTAACCCTTTCCCCCTTGAATTAAGACTTGTGTCAACAGCTTTGTAGATGAGGGTTGGGTGCTAAGTGGTCAACCCATGCTAAGGAAAGCTGTTGACCTGGGGAATGTTGTCTTGATGGGTGTCATTGACAGGTCTGATTCAGCTTGGATCACGTAATGGGTCTTACCGAATGGGGGAGGGGGGAGAGGACCCATTATGTTTTGGGGTTTGTCCATCCGTATGTCCACCATTTGTTTGTGAACACAATATCTCAAAACTAACTGCTCACCTGACACTCAAATTTTCCTCACTTGTACCTTGACACCATTTCGTCACTGGATTACATTTTGGTGACCTTGACCCCATTTTCAAGGTCACTGGACCCTTATGTGTGCAAAGGTGGACCTGTCAGTCAAACCTTTGTATTGGAGTGCTTCTAGTTTATCGCTGTTAAAATTAAGGTAGTCAGAATCATTGAATCAGGTGATAGTTGACTACCAGCCAGTTTTGCCCAGTTTAAGGGGGAAAGGTTACTGTGGAGGTTTGGTTTTTACATATACACGTCATTTTGATACACAAATTAATTTGATGACTTACTTTGGAATATATGCTGGAAAGTATTCAGCACACTGGCGGTTTAATGATCAAGACTGGATCAGTATAGGACTGTCTACGTGTATACAAATTATTAGAGGATTGCTTTGCGTGTATGCTTAAGTAAATGTCTATTATCTCAAGGTTGAAACAAACAAAAATCTTTGAGACCAAAGGTGAAAAGAGAATTGAAAATCTGAAAATTGTGAAGCGGAGCATCTACCAACTATATCCTGGTATTTGTGCCCGGAAGGAATAATTGCAATGGACAGATAAGGCAAGGGTTGATGAGAGTAGACACGATGTGCCAAAATGCTGAACGGGGTTCATCCATAACTGGACTTCTCAGAGGTGAGCGAGTTCTGTTCAACCCTAGGGTAAACATAAATGTTTATGTTTACTAGTTACAGGGAGTTGGTCTCTGTTCTGACTCTCTGCTCTGAGATTCAACAGAGCTAAATGCTGCCTTGGATACATTGGCCTTTTAAAGGCCAGGAAAACGTGACCACGGGTATGGACAATGTAACAAGGAATGATTGACCAGATGGAACTAAACCCTATTACTTTCGGAACATAATTTTGAGCAATAGGAAAATTACATGATCAGTAGTAGTTCAAAATAAACATGCCCAGTAGAATCTCAGTGTTCCACTATTTAGACCACTAATGTGACTGCAAAAAACGGGTCTAAACAGGGTAGTGGAGTAGTTAAAATGTGGAATGCAAAATACTGCATATAAAGAGAATTGTTTAATGTGGTTGTAATAGGGGAGTGGTCTTTTTCTGGAGAGGTCTAAATAGGTAGAGTCTATTCTGCCTCTTTTAACATGTGAAACTGGAGTAGGCCTATTGCATGTTTTGAACGGTCATGCAGCCCTATATTTTGAGACCCACCCATTGCATGTCAACAGACAGGAACTGGCCTCATTGAGGAGCATACAACCTTTCTTGTGATACTTTTACCGCAGCGGTACCTGCTGTAAAGGTCACCTCTGGTGAGAGACAGCATAGCTTTTTATGATCACCCTTTCAAGACACTTAACCCCCTGTTTCCTCACTTTATATACTTGTATTTTAACCCTTAAAGTGCTAATCACTGCTATAGTTGCTTTCTCATTACAGTTAAACATATGATAGTTAAAAGAGTCAAATTCCTCATGAAGATACCTTTCATTCAAATACCAGCAAGCCTTGTCTGAAGCAAAAAGTAGTCTTAGTCAACAGCTTTCCTCGGGACACTGCACGCGTTGCGTCCCAAGGAAAGCTGTTGACTCAATCTTAAATCAGCACTTTAAGGGTTAAGACCACCTGCCGTATGGGAGTGTCTTTGGCTGGCAGCAGGGCCAGGTGCCAATGTACTTCACATGATCAGGAATATCTGGAGAAAACTGAGCGACTCACACTGGGGGTCAGGACCAATCAGATTAATTCTACCCTGAACTGAAATCCTAATAAGCCTTGTTTCTTCATGCAGTGAAGAGAGGTAATTGCTGAAAAAATTTATGCCTGTTATACAGATCAATGTTGCTTCAGAGAGAAGGAGTGCTCATTTTTGTTTTAGGCCAAGAACTCGTACATTTACCTGCTGGCTGAGGAATAGACTTACGAGCTATTAAAGAGAGGGAAAGCTAGAAACATTTAGATTTGATTGGATGAAATGTTGAAGAGAGCCAGTGAAATGTAGAAACAGTTTTATGTATATATATATATATATATATATATATATATATATATATATATATATATATATATATATGTATTTTGAATAGCAAACTTTGAAATGCAAATGTATGTCAAGTTCAGTCACTACGGGAAACAGCAGAAAGCATGCTAGCATGCTAGAAAAGTTCATCATGTCCTGGTTCAAACGAGTCAACAGCTTTCCTTGATGTGGGTCAGATGTTGAGAGGCCAAGACCAACATATTCAGATGGAAACTGTTGACCTAGGATTTGTTGTACTGATTGGTTGTATTTTTAATACTTTATCAAAATGTATTCCTTCTAAGTGCCCCCCCCCTCCCTCTTTTTTTCTAGCACGAAAGTTCTGAAAGATTTGAAAATTATATATATTTTATGATGATTTACAAGTTGATGCAGCTAAAATGTTACAAATTTAGATGTACAATTGGATAAATTTCCTAAGTGTCCTGGGCACTTAACCCTTTCCCCCTTAAACCGGCCAAAACCGGCTGGTGGTCAAATGTCATCTGCTTCAGTGTTTTCAACTAATTTCAACAGTAATGAAAAACAGTTTTGACTGATAATTGTAGATGAACCCTATCAAGATCACATGCCCCAGGTCAACAACTTTCCGTGGCATGAGTTGGGCACTTAGTGCCCAACTCATGTCAAGGAAAGTTGTTGACTCAAGTGTAATTCAAGGGGTAAAGGGAAAATAGAGTACAGTATTAAAAAGACGTTCTTGTCAAAACAATAATTGCAGATATTTGATATCCATGTGGTTTAAGTAAGAAAGAGATAAAAAAAAAGAGAAACTTTTTGTAAAATTTTATTTTATTTTTTCTATGTAACAGGTATATGGTCTTGTGGACAATAGACCAGATTTAGTTAGTTTGAGCGGGAAAATGCAATACAAAACCTTTGTTTAGTTAGTGTTGAACACATTTGTATATACAATAACAGACTTGTTTAACTCATTCCACCCTGATAGAAGACTGAGTCAACAGCTTTCCTTGGCGCGCTCTGGGCGCAATGCGCCCAGAGCGCGCCAAGGAAAGCTGTTGACCATGGGCATATAATTTGGAATGATCTTCCATGCAAGTTTCATCCAAAATATTGAAAAATAGTCCCTAAATTAGTAAAATACAATTAGCAGACGACATTTAGATATTAGCGGGAAAAAGCGTCATCAGGGTGGAATGAGTTAAGGTGATCAGAAGATTCATATAACAGTGTGCATTTACCTAGAGATTACCAACTTTATTTAACAGTGACCAAGATTAAGACACGTACTATGTGGCCATTTCATTGTTACCAATTATGGGTTACAATGAAAATATATGATGTACAAATGGTCCATGTATACAATTTCACAAATGAGATTTACCTCATGTCAGAAGTGACCAACAGGCATTGTTTTCAACAGTCTGCTTCACATAGCGGTTTTTGAAGGATAAAAATTGTTGCATTGTCTTCATTTACACTCAGCACTGATTATAAAGTGATTACCAAGGTGTCGTTTGATGTATATTCAGCATTTGTTTCTTGCCTTGTTGCATACTTTATTGGTTAAGCCCTAAGGGACAGGTGTTTTTGTATAGCCAGGGAAGTCATGCTACAGCTATTTTTACAACAGCTAAAGTATGACTTGCCAGGCAATGTTTAAAGTAATGACAGAAGACTGGGAGTGTTTGTACTTTGAATGAAAGTATTCCTGCAAGGAATTTCAAGTACTCTTGATTCCAGCAGTGCATTATGGAAAAACCAGTATCCAATGTGGAGCAACTTCACAATGCTTTATTTCTTCTTTTCGGATTGATGAAAAGGAAAGTGCTGATAAGTTTTGAGTCGTGAATACACCAAGGCATCTCAGATTCCAAACTGAGGTTGGCTGTTACTGCTCACTGCAGATGGCTTCATCCACAAAAACCAGATTCGGATGTTTTTGTGAGAAGTCTCAACAAGACAAAGTGTGTATTCTTTGAAAAATTAGGTATTGTCTTGTCCTTTTCGTCATCAAGCAGAGCTGTTTTGTTCATATTTTCATCTATTTGAGTCACCAGAATGCAAGACATGTACACCATATTACCATGGCATGCAGCGCTGCTGGAAAAGTGCACAACCCTTAAAAACATAGATGCTGTGAGTGAAAACGTTCAGTCCACTGGTAGCATGAAGATGTAAGACCATAAAGGTGAATGCAGTTTAACCAGTCCCCATATTCTAGAGATGAGTTGTTTTTTTTCAAGAATTCAGATTTTTTAGTCTCAAAAGTCTGAAAAAAAGTAATATTTTTGCCTCAAAGGCCCAAATCTGGTAAGAAAGGAAGGGGTGGGGCATGGTTTCATTTTTGTTTTCAGCAGTCACTTTTATCCCTGAAATTCTTTCTGCTACAAATGCATGTGTGGTTTTTGTTTTTCTTCTTATTTTTATTTTTTCCCATATACTGTTCAAAACAATTATACACTGGACTCAGTTCTGCCATATAGATATTTATAATACACTGTGGTGTAAATGTACATTTATTTGCTGTCAAAATACATGTACGAGTAAAATAGATGAGGTTTTCATGTGAGTGGCAGCTCAAACCCAACATAAACACAACTTCAATCCCACAATAACATAATACATTCTTTCTTCTAGGATGTTGCAGTGTAGCAAACCTCTCTACACAACATCATTATCTTATTCTTTTTCCTCCCAGTAGCCTATGTTTCACTGAAATTGGATTTTTCTACCAAATGCCACATTTTTGTACAAATAAGCACATTCATGACAGTGAGTGACATGCTATCTCTGTTGATGTAGAAATCCAAGTGTGAGGCATACGTATTATATGTATATACTCTTGTACCTTTTGTGGATTTTGGCAGAGGTTGGGCCACCTCCATTTACCCATTTTTAAAAGGGGAAGATTAGTGGAGGATGAGCAAATATTTATATACTACATATATCTGTGTCTGTGGGGTTTATTTTTAGAGCAATGGGTGCTGATATTTTTGAGTTATAAAACAGAGCATTAAGAAAAAGCACATGTTTTTGGTTCTATCTGTGTACATAAGGTTCAAATGTCTGTGAATTTTTTAAGGTTGCTTAGTGTTCAGTGGATTATGTCACTGTACAGGTGATAATTATTAGGTTGTGTCTGGCACATGTGTTATGCCAGGAGAAAATCTTTAATATTTAATGCCCTTAATCCCCAGCACATGTGGCTGGGATGGACTAGGGCTGCATACCATGTAGAAAGAGTCAAAGGTCAAATTACTTGTGAAACAATCTAATTTAAATTAGGTATCATGTATTGGTTGTTTATGGTAAATGATATGGAGGGGGGGGGGGGGGGCAGAGAGGGAGAGAGAGAGACAGAGACATGTTGCTGGAGACACTTAGCATGTGTAAAATTCTTATGGTAGATATTCATATATTACGAAGTGTACTGTGGTGTAAATACAATTTTTGTTTACACTTATTTATCAAGGCCTGTATTATGCAATCATTGTCTGTATCAGTCAGAAAGGGTAACCCTTATTTACATAGTCTGCAGATGATCTAGTTTCAAAATTAGGAACTAAGTTACTCAGTGTTAAAATTGGGATGGAATTTATGGATACCCAGTTATCAACATTTTCAAGCAAAATCAGTGGGGACAAATGGTTTCTAAATATGTGTTTTGCAAAATAAATACAGGTTGGTGGCATATCTAATGAACTTACAGGTTTCTTAATGAAGAACCCACTTTGATGCATCAATTTATCAGAAGCCAGAAGGTTTAGTAAAATGTTTTTCAATGCACAATATACAAAACAGGCATATACCTGAAACTGTCCAGACAAACAGAGAAGTAGCAAAGAAAGCTGGCATGGGGGGGGGGGGGTGAAATTTGAGAACTGAAAATTACATAACACCTGGCTTTGGCATATTATTTTAGACTTCTACTAATGTACTTAGAATCTGACAGCAACTGCAAGCTTAGGGAAATGTGTTCTCTGAAGGATAAAAGTTACAAGAGGCAGCCAAGAACATTGTAATTTGTTGTCATTATTGCCCCCCCCCCCCAACATAGGTTTGATTATGTGAAAAGACATTTAAAAAACAACAATATTTTTTACATGCTGTAGTTATTTTTTTCTGTATAGTCAATTGTACAATATAGGACAATTTGATTTTAAAAAGGGAAATGAGAGAAAAAAAATTTGCAATTTAGTTCTTCTAAGTGTCTTGGGCTTCCACTTATGTACTTGTGTAATGGCGAGTTTGATTTTGTGAGATTGTTGTGGTGTCAACAATCACAAATTAGTTCAAATATATTTATTTCAAACGGGATTGCCCAATAGTACATAACTGGCTAATCTGGGGGGTTCTTCAGGGTGGAATGTGAAGATGTGGTAGACTGCACTATGGCCTGGCTTGTCAATCTTGAAGCAGGGCATGCCATTTTGATTGCATGAGCCAGCAATTCCCGTTTAACTTGTGCTTTATCAGTGGAAGCAGTCGAGTGGCTGCCAGCTGGTTTGGGCTGGTTCAGGATAGAGGAAGGGTTAAAGGAAGGCATAGTGTACATGCATACTTGACACACAGTCAAAAAAAAAAAAAGTACATGTGCAGGTTACACTGACAAGTTTCCATGCTGGTGACATATCCTTAAAAATCAGAACAGTGACTGCACTTTGTATACAATACCCCATGGAACTCTCATATCGCTGATATATGGTTAAGCTAATGAAGAACACAGGGACCAGATTCCAAATGAATAATGCATTTTAACCTGGTACCAAATATGTCACAGGAAAGTGACCCCAATGGGGAAAATTACTGTCCTAACTTGATTAATTAACACAATTAAACGCAAGCAAATAGAACATAGATGCTATCTACACCCAATAGTTGGCCTCTGAAGGACTTGGCATGAGACTTGTACACTGTAAGCATGCTGAAACTATCATGTCTTGCCAGTATGTGTCATGGATAGTGAAGTTCAACAGATTTAAAAGAGTTATTGTTTTTGTATGTTGTGAAAATTACCTGTATGTATGGTGTTCATGAAACATTCATTGAAAGTCTTTCGCATTCCCGGCTTCTCAAAATCATGAATAAACTGTGAAAGACTTTCAAAAAATGTCTATTTCACCTGAACCTTGTGTACACAGAATTGTTATGGTGTTTAAGTTCTGCTATGATCACCATTTACTCTATATTTCCAATGTACATTGTATATGTATGTACTTACAAATAAAAAGAGCAAATAATTATCTTAAACCAGTTTATCTGAGTCATTGCTTACGTGATTACCTCTGGATACTTTTGTTGCCATTTTCAGTGCAGAAGTTACACCTGGTTATTGACAGAACTGACCTGTCAGTCAGGTGAGCTCGGGACAAATATGTTAAGGACCCCCTTATCTGTGTCAATCAATGTGCGCCACATTCCTCTGTGGTTTTCAACAAGCACTTTAAGAGGCTAAGAGTACATGTTAAAAAAACCAGTGTACCCTGAGTGTTTATACAGAATCAAACCAAGACCACATGTGAATGATTGATGAGAGCAAGTTACCAAGTATCAATATATATATATTATATTTTGTCTTTTCGTCAAGAACCACTTCCTGGTCATTCTTACCCTATTCCGTTGTTCAAACTCTATACTGTCTGCAAGCTAAGCTGTCGCTGTCTAACCTATATGAATATGGAAGTACTATTGTACATATTGCTCACGTTCCTCTGGAGAATTTTGGCCTAGGCTGCGTGTGCCCAAATACAGTAAAGGATCTTCAGCTACAAACATGTTTCGGAGCCTGTACCCGTACACGTCTCTCTGAGTAGCAGCTCCTTTTCTAAGCTAAACATTCAGGAAAGACAACCCATATAATGATGGATAAATATGAACGTATCAATTGATGAATTAGCTAAATAAGTGAAGCTTTGCTTGTAAATGCAGAGTTTCAATATGAATAAAGAATATCTGTCAAGCCAAACATAGTTACTAAATTTGTATAGCACAAGTTCAGATAAGAACTTAAGGAATTCCTAACAAGTACTGTAACAATGGACATCTTGTACCGGAAATGTAAAACCTTTTCTGATTTCTTGAAAGGGCAACTTTATCAAATTTGAAGGGCGACAAGACGTCGACGGCGGTAGAGGACACCGCCAGAGAAGTTGAAACAGAAACTTAAACTTAGCTTTAAAACGGCATGTGATGGCTTAAGGCAAACAGCTTGTTGCCTATTTTTCCCAAGTTTCAATTTCTATCACTATACCAGGCAGCAACGAACAGAATGACTTTTGTTTTCAAGTCCGAGGAAAAAATTATTATAATACAAATGCGTTAAGCTTTCCGGTGTCGCTATTGACTCCAATCATTCTTACGCTGAGCATATTTCTGAAATTTGCATTATTATGTGTATCTGGTCAGCTAAGGGTCCTTGCAAGATTCAAAGGGACCATTGACACAAGAGCCAAACTGACACACTTAAAGGTCCTTGCAAGATTCAAAAGGACCGTTGACTCTTAAGCCAAACTGGTATACTTAAAAGCATTTATATTATCTAATTTCATATATTGTGCCATCATATATCAATTGTACTCATGCAGAAGCGCGCAGAAAATGGAGTCCCTTGAGAGAGAGCAGTAAGATATGTTTTCAACGACTTGACCTCAAATTAACACGAATTACTGAAAACGAGTCCTTATACTTACCTTCGAAATGAAACCACAGAGATCAACAGTCAGTGAAGTTTTCAAAACAATTTTTAGATTTTTATCTTCCAGGACACAATACAGTTCAACCTGATAAATTTTCATTGCGTTTCATTTTTGTCTTAAAGAAAGATAATAGATGATTAAGATGAGTTTAGTTCAGTCCTAAAATGGAAACGGGCCAAACTATAGATATCGAGAGGCTACTTGCAGATAATCATACCTCCCCCAGTCCCCACGACCTCTGTGCGACTTTGTCTTGGCATAAGTGATACCAACCTTAGCTGATCATCCCGATACATGTATACTAAACATCAATAGATACCTATCAAAATAGTTATAAAACTAGTCTAACATTGACAGGTTTTTAAGGTGGAAGCTGTGAAGCTAGTGCACAGTGAGACTTGCAACTTTGCATCGCAATTACCCATTTAATTTTTTCACAAGTACATTAAACCTATATATTTTCTGATTACTACATATCCATAGATTTATATCCATAGAGTTTTTTTGCAGGATTGGAATTTTTTGAGATTTTATTGCATTATTTCTGACATGGTTGGATTTTCACATTTTTCGCGCAGAAGTCACACAAAATTGTTTTTTTCCAATTGAAATCAGAATAAATTTAAAATATATATCCATCTCTAGGATCGAATTCAATGGTTAGTCCTGAAATGGCATAAATAAAAAGTTATGAAATTTTTAGTTTAGTTCTGACAAGTTGTTCATTTTCCTTCCATAAATTGCTCCAAAAGTCATGGAAGGGGTTGTCAGAAAAAAAATCCTGGGAACCGTTCCTGGATATGACATTTTTCTTTTAATGTCCATTGATTTTAATGTGATAGGGCAATTTGTATGTTTGTGAGGCGAGACAGAAATTGCACAGGTTGAGCAAAAAACAGTTCCGAGAAAATCACATTGAAAGAAAAAATTGCCAATTCTTTCGCATTTAAGGCTGTAATATGACACATACTCATTTATTCTGTCCTGTGTTTTAATTATTGTGTGAAATAAACTTGTAGCTTTACCTCTGTGATGTTGTCATTAAACAAAAGTATATTTTGTAGCTTAAATCTCGACTTTTTAACTTGGGAACACCACACTTGGCTTGTTCGGGTGTGGGTTCACATGTGGCTTTCCATATTTGGGGACCAGTAAGTGGATTGGGCTAATTTGTTTTTACATCAATAGAGAATTTCAAAGTTATCAGCACAATGGTAGTGATTAGTCTGAACTGGCCCATTCTTAGCTCCACGGCTAATGGTTTCCTGTCAGTGACCCTTGTCAATAGCTCAATTGGTTTCCAGCGGTCATGGACTAATGACTGTGCAAACAGTGACATGGTTCATTATCATGCCCATGCAAACAAAGCCATAATAATAATAATAATAATACGGTGGCTCTCCGCTTGTCTGCCGCGGTCCTGTGTCACTCTGTGACACAGGTGGCCCAGAAAAAAAAAAAATAAAATAAAATAAAAATCCATCCCTCTCACACCCTATCCCCGCCTCTAAGGCTCAGGCTTTTCCCATGGGAGCCCCCATGGGAGCCCTTATAAGGGCTACCACCATTCCCATTCCTTCCCCTTCCTGTACTCTGGAATTCTAATTTAACCTGTTGCCTTCTAACTCTATTATTTCATTCCTTTTCTCCCAGCATCCTACCAGGTAGTCCTGTACATTTTTATTATCTTTCCTGCCTCCCAGAAAGCCACCTTTCATACCTAAAATCCATGCTATACGTTCCTCTTCCTCTAAACCCTGAACCTCTTCTAAACCCTTGTAATTGTAATCTTCTCTGCGCCACTTTCTGAAAAAATCTTCCCTTATCTCTCTATATGCATCACACCACAACAGCCAATGGTCCACTGTCTCATCTGCCTCTTTTCTACATGACTTACACTTTCCATTACTCCCTGTTGTCCACTTTTGACTTCTCTTTTCGAGATTGATTACTCCTGCCCTACTTTGAAACAGAAGTTTGGATCCCTTCCCTCCATCCCAACACACACTTTTCTGTGGCTTTTCTAATACCTTGTATGCCTTCAATGTACTTTTTTCCCTGACTCCTCTTTTCCAGTCTTCTTTCCAACCCTCTGTAACAGTCTTACCTACATATACTTTCCAATCATCCACCTCATCATATCCTTTTAGTTCATATTTCTCTGCTAACCCGTCTATGTCTTTGACCCATCTTGTTTTTTCCTTGGCTACCTGATTGTAAACTTTCCTGCACCACCTGTCTTCACTTATTTCTTGTAAATAACCCCAGTACTTTAACTTAGCTTTGGCAATTCTATCTGTGATTTTATTCCATCCTAACTCTCCTAGGACTGCTTCTGTTGCTGTACATGGTGGTGCTCCTAGTATCCATTTCCCCATCTCATTCTGTGCTTTCTCCATTCCCTGGATATCTCCCTCACTCACTGAAATCACATCTAAGCCATATATCATTCCTGGTATTGCAACTCTATCCCATAGTACTCTTGCTGTGTATGCTCTGTTGAAACTGTTCAATGCAGTAGCTTTAATCATTCCTTTCGTGCGATTCACTTTCTGTTTAATCTTCTCCACCTGATACCTGAACATGCCTTTACCCGTTGCTTTAATCTTAACACCTAGGTATTCATACTCATCAACCTCCCCAATTTCAATTAACTGTTCCCTACCTTCTGGGATTTGGAACTGCCCAATTCTCCATTTTTTATTTCCATCTGGTTTCTTCCCAAGAGTCATCACTTTACTCTTATCCTTACTAAATTCTAACCTCCATTTATTCCCGTATTCCCCTGCTATGTTCAGCATCTCTTGCAGTTCTTTCTGGGACTCTGCCATAAGTACGATGTCATCTGCAAAGAATAGACCAGGAATTTTTAGATCACCTACCCTTATGCCCTTATCACACTCCATCAACTTGTCCCCCAACTCCTTAACATACAACGCGAACAAAATTGGGGACAGCACACACCCCTGCTTTAGGCCTATACCCAGACTTGCATTCTCTACTTCTACCTTTCCTACTGAAAGTGTACAGTCTACATCTTTGTAGAGTGCTTTCAGAATTTCTAGAAAATTTCCACCAAATCCCAATCCACTCAGTTTTCCCCATAGAGCATCTCTCCATACCCTGTCATACGCTTTCCTCACATCTAAGAATCCCATGAAGACTTTCTTCCGCTTCTGTCTTGCCAGTTCTAAAACCTGGGTCAATGTGAAGATGTGGTCACCTACCCTTCTACCTGGTCTGAAACCATTCTGAATTTCCCCCAGAAGTCCGAGCCTTTCAACTATTCTACTTAGTCTCCGGTACATTATCCTACTGAAAATTTTACCCACATTTGATGAAATCGCAATGCCCCTACACTGATCCAATTTACCTCCTGGGCCCTTCTTTGGGATATATGAAATCCTTAGTCTATTCCATTCCTTTGGTATTTGTCTTTTCTCAATGACCCTATTGAAAAGCAACTGTAAACTATCTTCAATTTCTTCTGGCCCTCTCTTTATGAATTCTGTCAAGATATCATCTGGCCCTGGGGCTTTGCGTAGCCGCATCTGTTCAACTGCTATTTTAACTTCTATACTTCTGATCCTACAACACATCTCTGGATCCCATTGATCCTGTGTGTACTCTGCTTGACACCCTGGTACTGTTCCCTGACCCCACTGTGGGTTATTGACTTCTTCCCAATGCTCCCTTAAGGCTTCCTGTATTTCTTCCTTGTTTTCAGTCCTTTTCCCTCTGTGTATGATTTCCACTGCTTTATTCTGTTTTCGCCGATTGACCTGTTTCCAAAAGATGACTGACCCTTCCCCCCCATTCTCCATTATTTTCCTTGTCATTTGTTCATTATTGCTGGCCCTCTTCTCTGCTTTCATCTCTGCTACATTCCTTCTACATTCCATATACTGTCTCTTAGCTTCTTCTATATCACCTTGTGAGTATCTGTTTTTCCTGGCTAATCTCCATGCTCTATTTTTAACCCTCTTTCTTTTTATGGCTCCTTTAAAGGTCAAATGTCAAAGATGACGGTCATTTTCCACATTTTAGCATTAATGTGTACATCAGGACCACATTTTTCGAACCCGAAAGAATTTTTGTATGATTTTATCTCCGGGATACGAAAAAAAACGTCTTTTATCACCCTCACCACTGAAAACATTATTGAGATTTTTGCCGTATTTTGGTCGCCAGATGGCGCTTTGTGACGTCATTCTTGTCAAAGCGAGTGGGAAAGAAGACGGCGGAATACATGTTTGACCGTATGTTCGGTTGCGAAGATGATGAAGAGAGTAGTTTTGGACCACAGGTTATATTCAGATCCGTTGTAAAACCGTACATGTAAGAGCCCTTAGCAAAGAGGAGACGTATTGAGGAGGTGGCGGTGGTGCCGTGCGACTCCCAGAAGGGGGACAGGGGACCCAGAGCCGGAGGACCCAACAGATGTTTCATGGGCATGGTAATTGGTATGTGGATTATGCTCAATTTGGCGAGAGGAATATACGACACTCGGACAGAGTTTTGTAGATTTTTCTCGTGTCGTGTGGTCACAATAGCGTACACTAAAGTTTCGTATCGAATTAAAGTTATACAGATCAACAAATTCCGCGTATCTGGCCATGAAAGACGTGTGTATGCTGGGGCATTTCTCCATTCCCTTTCTCGGGAGTACCGTGCCCGTCGAAGACTTCAGTAAAGCCCCTTGTCTCGTTTGTAAACTCGAGTTTGTCTGTATTTTAGATGCCATTGGTATTGTGCATGTGATGATACTTGTAACAAACGAATGACATTTTTTAAAAGCCAAATCTGACCAAGCCGTCTGCACAGATCGTGAGTAGCTTGGAGTGGGGCAGTAATACACAAGGCCACACAAGACTGGCTACCGGGTCACGCTTTATCGCATTGCACAATCACTGATGCTAACAGTGATAATTAGTTTATGAGGGGCGGGAGGTAAACGGCAGCTACTGTTCTGGCTAAGTAGAATACACAGGCGTGCATACAAAGTCAAATACGGTGCTGAGGAACGACTGGGTAAACGAAACGCTATGAATTGATTGCTATGAAAATTTTCCAGATTTATGAAAGGGTTTTTGAGTGAGAACAAGTATTTCCCACCCAAATACTGTCTTGATGGGTGAAAAGTTCGTAGCAATTTTCAACATAGTTGTTGCTTCTGTAACATAAAAAGTGCGAAGTGAAAAAGCAAAAAACAAACAAACAAAAAAAAAGGAGGGGGGGGTGGCATTCTGACAATTTTGAAACCCAAGTCTTTCATTTAAAGCATAGCTAGGAGGCAGTGAGGCTTATTCAGACTATATGAGTATCCAAAAGCTTTCTTTCTTCTCTTCGTTCCTTTCTCTTTATTTTCTTTCTTTCTCTTACTTTTCTTGCTTGTTTGCTTTCTTTCTTTCTTTTTCTCTCACTTTCTTTATTTGACTTGCACCAAAAAAAAAAAAAAAAAACACTGGGCATTGTGACAATTTGAACCATACGCTAAAGCTGTCAGAAGTTTCCTAAAACCTTTTTCCTGTTCATAGTATAAATAGTGGTGAACTGTGATTTTTGTCACTTGTAGGCAGGCTAGCACAAGCAAAGAAAGAAAAATTGTCTTGGGTCTGACAGCCAACATTCTGAAAAACTGCTGGGACTTTCCAAGTATTGATTCATTATTGAAGATCTACTTTGTAATTCAAACATATAAAATATTACACTTTCCATTCCACTTTGTTGAAGAAGATAAATTTATGTTGCCAAATCTTTCTTTGTATGCCTAAAGTTGGTTAGTCACAGCCCATGTAGATCATTTGAAACAAAAGCAAAATTAATCATGAATGTATAAATTCAGAAGTATTTTGTGTAGCATTACTTTTTTTGAACTATCAGTTATAAAATATTAGTTCAGTCTTGGATGTCATCTGTAATATAATCTCTCGTGGAAGCAAAGGAAACATACAGGGCAAGCAGGATGAGGGTGGGGCATATACTTGCCAAGATACTATTATTGGTGAATACAATATAAAATACATTTTATCAAATATCAACCATACTAAGACCTTTCCATAGGAAGGTTACTAATTGTGCACCAAGGTATTTGGAATAACAAACACATTTGTGTACAAAATCACATTTTATTCTAGTTATCTCATCAGATCTCTGACCAGTATGTACAATTTTCCAATATTTACACTTTTTTCTGCAGGTGCAAGTGTACACATTGTGTACCAATGAAGACAAAAGAGGAGAGGAAGTGCTGCTGGAACTATCTGCCAGTGAAAGCCCATATGGACATATTTGCTTTGTCAGGCCTCTCGTATTGGCTTGCAATAGGTGGGATTACGGGCTCGGACTGTTGAAGTTGAAGAACGATTTGCCTTGCAAGTCGGTAACTCGGGTACTGTGTCCTCAATCGCAGTACTTCTTCCGTGAGCTCTTGAACACATTCTGTAACAAAAACGATAATAAATTGACAATACTGCATGTGATGCACAAGTATCAGACAATGGACCCTCAACTTACCACAATATTACCAGTGAAAAGCACAAGGACCTTTGCCTCAAAAATACTGATCAACATTTGCACTTTTTCCAGTAATTCATATTTGGAATAAATATTACTATATTTGGTTCACAATGCAATCCCTAGATATATTTACACGTACCATATGTACATTTTCCTTTCATCGGCTGTATTGTTGGCGCTCCCTTCTTTGCCTTGGGGAAAGACACACTGTACTGAAGCTCTCCATCCTTGTTCCTTGCCTGTTGACGTCTGCTGTTCTCGTTGAAGTGAAGGCAAGCCAATAGCAACCTGTAATTACACCAGAAATATTCAGCTGGTGAATGGAATAAATGTATTTTCATCTGATTGTATTAATTAGAATTAATATTGACATCTACTGTAAATACGTATTGGTGCAATATTGTCTCGAATAAAATGTTCAAGTGAGTGTAATAAAGGTTTTCTCAAGATACCTGGTTTTGTTTCTGCCATTTTCTTTCTTTCTTTTTTTTTTTTTTATTTTGCTTTCTGCAGGCGTAAGTTGTTTAAAAAAAACATAACTATTTTATAATAAAAGTAGAGTACCATGGGACTGCAAAATGATGTACATGATATGAAAACAAAATAATAATAATGATAATAATAATAATAATAATAATAATAATAATAATAATAATAATAATAATAATAATAATAATAATAATAATAAGGTGATTGTGCACCAAGAAGCATTTTATTTCACATTTTTCCCCTTTTTTCGGCACTTACTTGCCTACTGTTGTTACTGAGTGAAAAATGTTATACCATTATGTAACTATCTGAAATCACTATATCTACATTTATCAAGTAACTAACTTGAAAGTAAAAACAGTTTTTTCTGCAGTTCCTAGTAGAATAACCTTTTGATTATCCACAAATGAATAGTCATAAAAACATTATTTATTTCTGTACACTGAAACATGCTTATCTGGACTGGCATAATGTTAATTATAATAACCTTTGGTGTGTCCACATGGATAGGAGCAGATGTGGGCCTGTCGCATTGGAACTATGTACAACTTCGTCTGTCCCTTGCAATTGAGTACCAGTTTGCTCTGTCTGATAGGCCTACCCCATTGAATTCAAATACAGCTTGCTGTGTCCCTTCAGTTACCTGTTCTTGCTATGGCCTGGTCGTGTTCTGCAATTAGCTAAACATAAAAATAAAAAAGTCAGTACTGTATGAACACATGATGAAACTGTCACTTCAATAATAACCGCTACTCACGTGCACAAAACCCAACACACAAAATGTAACTAATAAACTATGGCCAAATAAACATATTTATTGTTCACTCTAATCGACAGTAAAACAATTATGTTATATATATATATATACATTTTTGGTGTTGTGCATAATCGATGTAGGCCACACGTTGGTCTTACTATTGCCACTGAACGTCGTCTCGTGTATATATGCTGTTGCGGGAATCTCAGCACGGTAAATAGGCGAAATGCATGGATCTGACCAGGGAGGTGGAATGAGTCGTGCACGTTCAGATTGAGACCATCGACACAACAGACGACAATAACTAACCCGGTAATTCATTGTACATAATTTATACAACTACCATAACTTACTGCAATACTGAATACAGCCAAATTTACAAACGTTTGATGATGAATACACCAGACGTTGTGAATTACAGGCGCCAATTGGCCATCACCGATAAGCGACCCCCCGGGACTCAATGAAAACACAAGCGCTACTGTGTGTCGCCTGTACTTACCGCGAGGTTCTGGCGTTTGGTCAGTGCGTTCGATCGCCTTCGCTTCGTCGGCGGACCTTCTGAATCTGTGATATCTCCCTGTCTTTTCGGAGTGTTCTGAATATGAAGAGTTGGAATTACATCCTTCTTCAGCCGCACTTGCATTCCAAGTTTGCGTGCTATCTCTGGGTTCTTGTCGAACGCATCTTGAGCAAAATGGTCACTGCACAACACTGGTTGCGTGTGATGGTCTGGATTAAATCCGTCTCTTTTGATCGCTGCCGTCCATGCTTTCCTTAACTTTTTGTTTCTTGGAAACTTGTAGAAACTTCCACCGAAGTTTGTACCGTTGGTACAACCAACGGTAGCGCAATACACCATAACTGCCCGGGAACTATTGTAACAACCGGCAATCAATACAGTAATGGCCACCGGGTACTGGACCCCAATGACAAGAATGACGTCACAATTGTGCTGCGCTCCAGCGGGCCGTGTCCAAAATGTTCAGGAACAATGGCCATCTTTGAGGCTGCCAAAAAGCGCTTTTTGACAGATTTGGTTCATATTTTGTACTTCAACTGGTAACTGTTGATTATTAGAGGGGCCTCGCATCGAAAAAACACAAATTTAATAGCAAATTTGAGCTTGTCATTTGACCTTTAAGTTCTGGGTCTATTCTATATCCTAGATTTTCAACTGGGACTTTCTTTCTACCTATCTTCTCCTGTGCTACCTTAAGAATTCTTCTGGTCAGGTCCCCATTCATTTCCTGTACTTCTCCCTCGTCTTCAAATCTATTCTTCCATTCCTGCAATTCAACTTTGAGACTCTCTTGATACCCTGCCCAGTCTGTTTCTTCCTTAATATTCCACACCCATTTAGTTCCCCCTCGGTTTCTTCTTTGGTATTTCATGTTAATGGAGACTATCATCCAGTTATGGTCACTGCCTATATCCAATCTCCCTTCATCATCTATTTCACAGTTTTGAGTCATCTGAAATATTCCATTGTCCACTAAAATATAATCAATTATTGTCTGCCTTTCACCAGATGCCCATGTCCACTTTCCTTTACATTTTACATCCCTATTAACTATCCTCAGACCAAATTCCCTTGTGAAATTCAGTAACCTGGTTCCATTTCTATTAATTCCGCTATCCCCTCCCTCTATTCCACTCATTCCATTTCCTATGTGTCCATTAAAGTCTCCAGCTATCATAACCTGGTAGCCCTGCTGCTGAACGTCGCTAACCATCATTCTCATCCTATCATATATCTGGTCATTCCATTCATTAGGTAACCCCTCACGACCCACATACACTACAGCTATTGCTACCTTATTTCCATTTGACTCTATTCCTATCCACTGCATCTCATTTTTCACCTCGTTGTCTTCTTCCCAGGAGTCTTGCCATACCTCGTGCCACTTTACCCCCTTCTTAATCAAAAAGCTTACTCCTCCTCCTTTTCTTTGTCCACTTTCTCTCCCTGTACCTATCAACTCATACCCTGCTGGGCATGCTACTATGCTAACCTCTTCCTTTCTGATATGTGTTTCTGCTAGGGCTACAATATCTATTCCCTCACTCTCTATTACATCTCCTATCTCTGCCATTTTGTTTTTATATCCCCTGCAATTGACATACCCTATTTTCACTGTCTTTGCTTTGCTGTTATTCCTCATCCTTATGCTTTCATTTTTCCTGCTTCCAACATTTTTCCCTAGAGACTGCCTGGTAGACGCCGGGATTTCTAGTTTCCCTGCAGCTGCACCCACTCACTATAGACCTGCCCTAGCCTATCTCCTCCTGCCTGACTAGGGTGCAGCCCATCCCAGGCGAACAACTCCCTCCTGCCGACAAAATCCTCCCATACATCCCTGAATGCTATACCCCTCCCCCTACACATCCTACCCAGCTGCCTATTTATCCCACATATCCTGCTAGCCTCCCAGCTACTCATCCTCGCCCTTGGTAGGATCCCCATAACTAGCGCCTCACAATCTAACTGCCCTATCCGGTCTAAGAGTCCCCTATACCTTCCCAAAACTGTCTCTGTACCCACCCTTCCTATTCCCCCCTCCTCCCTGTCCGACAGGTCATTAGTCCCAACCTGGACTATGACCTTCGGACACTCCCCACTGCTCTGCACTAGCCTCTCTAAACGCTCCTCTACGTCTCTAATCTTAGCCCCTGGCAGGCATACCCTCACCCTATTCTCCCTGTCCCTCCTACAAAAGGTCCCATCTATCCTCCTAACGATACTGCTTCCCACCACAACTGCCTGTCTGACACTAATCCTCTCTCCTCCCGCTTCCCTCCTGGCCTGCGTCTCCTCCCTCACTGTCTCCCCTGCCGTCTCTCCCTCCTCCCCTACACCCTCCTGCCCACTGGTCCCTACCTCCTCCTGCACTGTCTGTCCTATCGCCTCTCTATCCCCTTCCCCGTTCTGCCCTTGGCCACCCTCCTGTCCCCCTACCATGCTAGCCCCCTCCCCTGCAGCCCTACTCCTATCTCTGGCCTCCTCCAGCTCTAACTTAAGGGCTGCCAACTGGACTTCTAAAGTCTCAGTCCTCCTGCACTTCCCGCACCTGTATCTAAAACTTTCCTCCCTTGCCTCCTCAAAGCTACAGACCAGCCCAGTACATCCAAACTCCTCCCACATACAGCACCCCTCGCACTGTATGTATCCCTCCCACTCTCTGTCTACCTCCCTCGTCTCTGTACCTCTCCCCCCGTCTCCTGTCCCTTCCTCTGCTCATGTGTCCGTCACTGTTTAAACTTTTTATTGTAAACAAAAGTCTAGAAATCAATTATCTCATATAAATTTTATGTTCACACATCTGAGATTTTGGGAGCATGTAGTTTAAGTATCAGACTATCCAAAAATATGAAAAAGTGATTAGAGGTTATCTGAAGGTGCGGCTTCAGAGCTTCCACCTTAATGATGTTGAGTATATATACCTGGTCATGGTTTCATACTATGCTGCCATATATTATGTAGCTGTATTGGCAGTTCTGTAGAGCGTATCACAGTACAGCGCATAATTAGTTTTGTCTGTTGTAAATATTCTTCCTACGGATTCATTTACCGTCTCAAGGGATACTGCAGTGACAATTTACAATTTTTGAGTTTTTATATATGATAAATGTGGACCCATATCAGAAAATACAAACTGATAGGCAGATATCAAGTTTTCTAGATATGTAAATGAAGGGCTGTGATGTCACCTGGACAACTTTGACAAAAACAAGGAGACCTGACCAAGTACACATATTCCACTTTTACTATGGACGGAGCAGTGTGTATAGATATAATCAGATTTACTAAACTGACATATTTTTCTCATTTAACGAGGATTAATAAGGAAAGAAAAATGCAGAAATCAATACACACATGCTAACAGCTCCTGTGCTTGTGTATTCAATTACTGAAGCAGGGGTCAACTAATATACCACATTGATAAGATCAAAGAGGGTGATTAAAACAGTATATAAGTCATTGTGATATGCCTGCTAATGTGTATCTCAGCTTGGTGCCCCCTGAAGGTTTGTGTATTGAATATGGAGGGTAGCCCAGGCGACATCACACATCAGAACACCTACTTGAAATATAAAATAGCTCTAATAAACTAAATACCTATTTGAGAAAAAATGTTGAAAATTTGCCAAATGAACTCTTAAAATGGCCATTAATGAAAAAAAAGGTAAAAACTATCACTGCTGTTCCCCTTTAAAATCGATCCATGGTAAGTAAGAAGGGGGTGCCTTTTTTGGGCGGGGACGGGGGGGGGGGGGGAGGCTCGGTTAGATCTTCGGTTGGTGCTTTTATCCTTTCTGTCTAAATGCCAATGAATTGACCATAGTGTAAGATTACTGCAATGGTTTTTTAAAGTATATTTTAATTTAATCATATTTTATTTGATGCAACATCTCGGTGAAAGTATTCAAGCTAATGTGTCTGCATTGTACAAACAGAGTATATAGAGAGGTTATCCTATACACAACTCAGTATCTTCGCCTACATGCCCCCCCCCCCCCCCCGAGCTGTGTATCCTCCCGAGACCCGAAAGACAGAGGTTCGAGGTTCATGCAGGCAAGGATACCGAGTTGGGCATGGGATGAACTATGTATCCTAAATATATGTTTCAGTATCCATAATGTAGTCCGACAAGAAAAATTGAAATGAAAACAAAAGTAAACGCATCTCATAGTGATCTTATTTTATTGGTCATAGCATATAAGGCCAGTAACATTTTAATGGACCTAAAGTTTATTAAATAGAAAACAATGAAAGGATTGAGATCCATAACGTTTTAATAGGTCTTAATTTATATAAGTTTATCAACAGTAACAGCAATTAGTTCAGTAACATTTAATAGTATAATTCCAGTAGCCATTTCTGGCCTGTGAAGGCTAGTCTGGCTAATGGAAAAATGGGGGATAAATGCTTATTACAATCAGGAGGCTGTATCTTCCCTTCAGGAAATACTGAATGTTGCCAGGGTAACATTTCTCCATCATTCCAATTGGACAGTTTCTGTATGCTCCCTCATTTTGATGTGGTTACCCTCTGAACACACTGTAACAGTGCTACAGGACTGAAAACGCAGTATGAAGGCAATTTTAATACTATATTTAGGATTCATAAGGCTGACGACTTATCCTAAAGATAATACAACCAGAATATTTGATCGACAGGTTCCTGGTTACTGGGTGGCGTGTACCTTGTACTGAAGAGTGGAAACTTCCTTTAACCAATTCAAGCACAAAATTAATATTGAAAGGAACGAATCACTTTTTAACCACCAGCTGAAAGCCAAGTGCAAAATCTTAAGTATAGTCTGGAAGGTTGTTTTACAGCAAGGGATTATCCACAACTCGGTTTTGCGTTATTGTTAGAAAATGTAAGTACAGATTACGGATCTAATTTCCATTTAGCTATAAGCACACTCCTTGAAGTCTGAATGTCAAGGTACTAATGATAAAAAGAGTGCTACATATATAGCATTTAGCGACAGTTGCATTTTAAAACTAAGAACACAGGGAGGCATTCACACTATCTTAGAGAACACTTCAAACTAGAACATCTGATAATCCAAGACTTTATCTGAATGACATACAGCTGAATACTTTTCACACTGAGGTCATGAATTTTAAATTAAACTTGACTAACATTGAAAAAATTCACCATTACAGTTTCCCACAAATTTAACATTGAAGTCAGCTGGGAAAGGAAAATGTTCCTATAATGAACATTTTCCTTTCTCCAACCGATTTTCAAGAGAACGTGTTTCTAGCCGCCATGTAACAAAAGAGTCAACACAACTCTGGCCAAACAAAGTTTGAAATATAACAACCCTGTGGTTGTATATCATACAACAATAAATATTATGGATAAATTCCACACTTGCAGCTTACATGACTTTGGTAACTATGCCGACAATGAACTTTTTCAGAGCTGTCAAAAATTGTCACTTGTGGAGGATAAATGACGACTAAAAATAAATCTTGTATTTGGAATTCATTCATTCCATAGCAGGCACTACGAGTTTTACAAGAGCAAAACCTACATGGAACTACAAATCTCAAAGGAATCTAAATTCAACCTTTTTCATTTTATGTTCGTGTCCCATGTCTTCAGATGTTCAGCCTGTCATATACTTGCACTTTTGTACGTATATAATGGTTAGCGAATCTTGTTATAATTGTGCATGCTTAAATGTACCTTAGAGCGAGCGGTATTCTTTTGTTATAACGCAAGTCTCCCTGATAACTTGTGTCAAATGTTCTACAATCTGCAATAAGAAAAGTATGGCAGTGTGAATCTGAATCTAAATCTGAATATTCCCTTCCGTCTTTCAGCTCGTTTTCAAAGCTGAACAGGAAAACAGTTAAGACAAAACACGCGTTAGAGATAATTCACACATCTTAATTACATTATATATATATATATTTTTAAAAAAAACACTTTCTTTTCGCATACAACTTGCGAAAAAATGGCTGTTGATTTATTTAAGCATACTTTGCTTCAAAAGAACGGAGATCAGAAAAAAAGTCACTGTGGCGACTTCCATTCGGCAGGTTCAGTTTTCAATTACCGCTGGAATACGGCTAGATGCAACACCCAACGAGGAAAATACAACGGACCACTCAAGAAGTATGAGCTTGAGATTGAATGAAGCATTAAGCATTCATCACACATCTTAGCGAAAAGACCCCTTTTTTGTCTGTGTCAAATTGAAAATGCAGCTTCATGCAGAAGCATCTGGTTTTACGACTGAATACAACTCTGAAAAGTACAGCGTACTTTGTTGACTGCCAACACCACCCTGAATCTCATTGCATGCGGTGAAAAACTGCATTCCTATCCTTATATCAGTGAACATAATTTACCCTTTAGAAGATGTCACAGACGCAACAATATATCATCGCAAATAAAATATATCATCAAGAGGGAAAGAAATGCGTTGCCGGTGACCATGTAAAAAAAAAAAAAGAAAGAAAGAAAAAGAAAAGAAAGAAAGAAAAAAGAGAAAAAAGAAAGAAAGAAAGAAAGAAAGAAAGAAAGAAAGAAAGAAAGAAAGAAAGAAAGAAAGAAAGAAAGAAAGAAAGGACATTGAAGGTTGGTTCCAAAAAAGCATATCTTATAGTTCAAATGAAAATCAATTCATTTCAAAACACTTCGACTTCGAATGAAAGTTTTCGACGTGTTCTAACAAAGATCTTTTACGATTTTACATTGCCATTTGGATACTAGCGGAGTAGCATCTGCATTTTGGAAGCAAACGAAATAGGGGTAGTCATACTAACTAATATCCTGTGCTGCCACCTAGGCTGCAGCAAGGAACTTACCAGAAAGGAGGGCAGATTCATATGTTACGCAGTGTCAAATGAGCTTCTTTGATAAAAGTAACAAATTCAGAAAGCAAAAAAATCAAGAGAAGTCATTTACTCAGTTTTAAAACATACAAGATGCTGAACATGTTTAGAATATTTCATTTGTTTGTTCAAAAAAGTGTTATTTCTATAGATGATCAAGTACCACAACTGGTACGAGTGCCCTGATCATGGCGAAGGCATAGTTCCGTTGCCTAGCGACTAACAGGACAAAAACAGGACTGCAGTTAATAAAGTTAAATATGAATTAATACCTCCTATTGATTGGCGTTAAGGACATTCTTACAAAAAATGTGAAAGGCTATATTTTTGCGAGGTAGGAAGTGGTGGGGCACGACACAGCTGTGTGATACGACCAATCCCCAGCAGAAACGACAAATATTGCACCCGTTGACACATAAACAGTCCCAACATGCATCTTGCTATGGTCAACAATGGTCACTTGACCAAATTAATGGAATTAAATTTCTGCAAAAAAAAAAGACACAATATATTTTGAAGATTCGATTAATGCACCAACCAATATATATACATACATATATATACACATATGTATGTATGTATGTATGTATGTATGTATGTATGTATATATATATATATATATCATTGGGTGCTGTATTTGAAGGTTCCTGTAAATACATATATATACACATATGTATGTATGTATATATATATATATATATATATATATATATATATATATATATATATATATATGTATATATATATATATATATATATATATATATATATATATATATATATATATATATATTTATATATATATATATATATATATATATACATATATCATTGGGTGCTGTATTTGAAGGTTCCTGTAAAGAACTTTATGCCTCAATTTACGCGTGAGCAAAAATTTACGGGAATGTCAATTTATGTCGTTTCGTAAACTTATTTTGTATTAAACTTTGACCAAGGACATAGGCCTACCGTCCATGTGAAAAGCACAGCGCAAGATCTTACTCAACAATTTATTTTTCAACCACCTACAAGCGATTTAGCCGCGGCAATATAACACAAAATCTTTAAATGCAGAAAGATGAACCCAATGCAGTGACTTTGCCTATAGAAGGAACAATATATATATATATATATATATATATATATATATATATATATATATATATATATATATATATATATATATATATATATATTGCACGAAGGAAGTATTCAACATGGTTTCCACAGAAGTTCCATCATTCTAATTTTACTTTGTAATCTTTTGTTGTACATATGTGCATTGATTATATTGAATCATATTGTACTTGTAACATCATTTGTTTTTACCTGAGGAGAGAAATTAATATTAGCCTATGGCTACTCTTTCGATCCTCGTCAAAGAAATAAAGTATATATATATATATATATATATATATATATATATATATATATATATATATATGTATACCTAGGTCCCAAGTACCTATTTGCCTGTATGCATTTAAACATTTATCGGATTAGAAGTCTTTCTCTTGAGCCACATTGTGTTATACAATATTGTGTACATTACAAAGCGGTTTAGCCGCGTTGCTAACAGTTCTGCTTCATTAGAATCCTAATCTTGTGGCCCAGTTCACATTGAAAATAAGGCACTCATGATCACATTCACATGCATGTAACTTAATTACGAAATTAAATACTCCACGCTGCTTTAATCCGTCAATGACCATGTCATATTGACATGTTATTAACGATGCTGGATCAGGGTTCGCCTTGGATAGACTTTCATTGCCGCTGACGTTGTACCAGCCATGCAATCAACCAATAAAACTTTCACAGGTAAGGGAATTACACCAAGTGGTTCATAATACGAGCTTTTCTGATCAAAAAATGTAAGGAACGAGAAGTAAAGATGTCGGTCTATACTATAAGGAACGAGAAGTTTGTGTATCGATATACGATAATACGTGGGTATAGACAAATCAAATCATGATCCAGTCCCCTTTTCTCGCAGAATTGTCCACTAATCCATTTATTCACATGTATTGGTTCCAGACTGCTTTTGGCGGGTTTGTATCATGTGTTATATTTTGTCAGGTAGGCAAGCACATACGGATGTTCTGACATAACATTTCAATCTAGAAAATCACCAAAGAAAGAATCCACTGAGGACCAATTCGGAGGGAAAATCCCTTGATCCTATGTAATTCAATACATCCGACTTAAATACAAATAGGCTGCAAGTACAACATGAAGGTTCTACCGTAATTTCTACGAGTGTTTGTTGAACATAGTCGGTTGGGGTTTTGGTGTGAACAGTTCCATGCAAGGGAAAATGTAAACTCATCTGAACTGCTCCTATATTAGCAGTGTTACGACAAGTAAGTAGGTTTGTTGCCCATCTTACACGAGGTCTACTTCATGAACTGTCCCACTTTCAGAGAACCAGATGGTTTTGACACAATTGTAGTCATGCAAATTACAACAAAACAATCAGGCGTACATGGACAGTATGTATTTTCACACATGTTAAGTCGTGTTACGAAAGTGCTTTCGTTTATTTGTTTATTATACTTTTTTTCCTTATTATTATTATTATTATTATTATTATTATTATTATTATTATTATTATTATTATTATTATTATTATTATTATTATTATTATTATTATTATTATTATTATGATGCGGGGGGGGGGGTATATCCGTGTGTTTTTGGTCACACGTCCATGTTGTTGGACATGTATTTCTAAACACTACATATACTATACCTGTCTGCCTTATCCATCCATCTCTATCCATTCATCTTCTGTACAACAGTTATTTTCTGTGCATGCACACGGTTGTACAGCTGGGTTTCTCTGGTGACTCCCTGAAAATGTAATGCCTGGAAATGTGCCCTCTCCTCTGGTCTACCGTGTCTCAGTGGTTTGATTACACATACAAGCAACAAAAATTACAATTTCATCTTCTTCCAGATACGGAAACTCTTCTGGTCAAGACAAGATCCAGATACCAACTACCAGTGGCAAGCCCAGAATCAAGGATTCCTGTATAGACTAAACAAGCCAAAATGCCGACGTACATAGATTTGGATGACCTAGAGGACTCTGTTATCCCTCCCTACTTGACAAGACCGAAGGAATATACATGGAAGAAGCAAAAAAGTCATTCGGAAATGCTTCATCAGAATCAGAAAATTGAGAAAGAGGAACAACCAAAATGGAAAGTTCAGGAAGTGGATCACAATGCATGGCGGCATAATAGCATTGACGAAAGGTTAGTTAAGAGTTTTTTCGGGTAGAGACTTCTCCAAGCCGGGGTACTCACTAGTCGGGTATTTTGAAATATCCAAGTATACATGTATATACACAGAGACGTGCATATATGCGCGTCTCTGACACACAGGTGGGATCTCAAGTGTCGATCCTGACAGATGGCGGTTATATTTCATTTAATGACCAATTAGAGTATTACGCTCTCAACAAACACAGCCAATTTATAAATATCGGTAGATCTCTCTCTGTTACTTCAGTCCACTAAAGTGGTTTGTTTTCAACGCATATATTAAGATACCAGCTGTTTATTTTAATATATTTTCTTCCATTCACAAACTATGCTTTCGACATTATTTCGAAAAAGACCCAGGAATATTGCAAGAAAACACCGAGATTTGATGATCCTAAGTCAGGGATATCTGCCTCATGGTATTGATATGATACATATTCAATGCTCTGTGGTTCAATTGTCGATCAGTGGGTGCACGACTGGTATTACGTGTGTGTGTGTGTGTGTGTGTGTGTGTGTGTGTGTGTGTGTGTGTGTGTGTGTTGTCATTCTGTTACAAACTTCTCCGAGATCTCTATCTTAAACCCAACAAAGTATATGTACATTGTAAAAGTGCATTTTCCGAAGACCGTAACATGAATTTTAGACAGTGAACACATTGGAATAAAAGCGAGGCAACACATTTTATACATCGCGAAGAGTTAATTTTGAACTTGATAAGGACGCATGTTCATTCAAACAGACAAACACACAGACAGATAGACATATAGACAGTAGGGATAAAGTGAAAGAAGTAACTTATTACAAACAAACAAATCATTAAATAAATAACAGACTCGACCCCATATACCACAGTAGTATGACAGGACGTGTTTAATCAAACTCTGAAAGGCCATTTCTTTGAATAATATAATCATCCAACGTACGAGACCAAAATGACAATATTTGTTTGACAAGATTAAAAACTGGCAATAAAATAACGACGCAAAATATGAGTATTTACACTTTTATTGCTGTCTCATTTAGTTATTTGAAACTCGCATCATAATCATCTGAGTTTGTATTTTTATAGTATTTGCTTTGTTGATTATTTGTAAGCATGGTAGAGTGGAAGTCTGTGAACCACAAAACGTTTAAACACAAACAGAACTGTCGTGAGCTCCTAATTTATGGGCTCCAAATATTTAAACTTAGAGAATAGTTACATACGAAACTTGATAAATCAGGGATATGACAAGTATTTAAGATACACCAACAAAAACTACAATTACGAGTAGCAATAGCAGTGATCATGCGATATTAATCGGGCAACAGAGAAAATACTGAAGCCCATATTTTTTCGGTCACTCCATGAAAATGCTCACTAAACACCAGGAGCATAAATGAAACTAAATGAAACCATAATATGAATTGGGCTACTCTAAGTTTTAAATAATAGAAAGTATAGTGATATTGCTTCATTTAGGGAAAAAATCTCGACACAACATTTGGGACTTATAACTTAATTTTAAAGAGGGAATGCCTGTTATCAAAGTACACAGGTATTTAAGGTTTGAATAACAAATGTGGTGCGCGTAGATTTATGAATGGTGAGTTTCTACGGTTCTTATATTGATGTAATTATTTGATCCTGATCGGAAGACCCCCAAAAGAAACAAACACACACACACACACACTCGAAAGAGGCATACAAAGAAACAAAACAAAAAAGAAAGAAGGTAACAAGAGGATCATGATTATCCTGTGCTCTCCTGCCTGGAATCTGCTGCTTCTGCTTGCACAGACTTAACTAGTCTACACGTGTTCTGTAACAGTGCTCACCAACAATTGATCAACAGTTCTGTGGTACAAAGATATTATCCAATATGTCAATTTGACCTTTCAATGTTCAAAATCAAAATTAACAACATCAAAAGAAACTCCACGGATATTTACTTTCCTGTTAATTGATTAATAATAACCATGCGCCAAGAATTCAACATTGCCAAGGTATAAGCCAGTATGTCAGTTTAACCTTTCAAGGTCACTCATAATGAAAATAAACACCACACAAAAAAGCAAACAAACAACAAACCAAAAGCAAAACAAGAGCAATACCAAAGGTACTTTCCTATCAATGTTTAATAGTAAACATGAGCAGAGGATTCACCATTATCAACATAAAAGCAACATGTCAGACAAAAAAAAAACTAATTAAAAAATAACTACACACAATATGTTCCTGTGACAGGATGCATATTTATTGTATCGTTATCTTTTTCACAAATGTAGCAAGGGCCATTTGGGGTACATCTTTATATGTAAAAGCAAAGAATTCCGAAACCATAGGTTTTCACTATCTTACAGTACATAAACTGTATTGCGTGTGCAGTAGCAGCACTTACCGACGCATGCTTCCAAAGTTTGATATCCCACAATTCCACGAACAATTGACACACCTTTATCCCCTCATTTTCACAAACTATCGTCTTTAGTCAGATTATATTCTGACCAAATTTCATGCACTAATGTTTAGTCAGAAAGCTTTAAGTAGTCTTAACACACAAAAATTGACCAAACTTGGTAGGGGCCCACCTGGGAAAATCCATGTGTAAAATCGGAGCATTCCACGCAATGTTTTTTTTAAGAAGTCGTTTAGTCTAAAGAAAAGAGAGATAAATGTACGCAAACGAATTCTATAAGCTCTGCTGACTGACAAGTCAGCAGAGCCAAAAATGAGAGATAATACATACGCTGGTGTTTACTCATTTGGCGTGTCTGGAAAAACGCATCACGTAATGTGAGATTGAATATAGCAAGTTGTCCCAACTGCGATTATATGTAAACTGTGTTTTTATTTATCATACAATGGATCACACTTTTTGTCTGAAACAAAGCTTACCTTACAATATGATACTGTCACAAGCCATACTGTCTTGATATTTTCCGAAGTAAACAACGGAATATATTTTAGGGACATATAGGACGTCAGTGGTAACAAGGAGGTACTCCATACATACGAGCTATGTATAGCCGAAAAAGTTCCTGAAACCTGATTGCATTGGTCGGGTGATATTTTCATGTACAAGAAGCTTCAAAACGCATTTAAGATGGAAGAGAAAGTATTAAACAGGAAATAAATAAATGATTTATTACTTGTATTGGGAAGAGGTCATTTCCAGAAAGTTTTGAGAGACAACAAGTTTACTAGAAATCATGGTTAAATATGGGAAAACGTTTTGATACTCTCTCTATATGATTGCAGGACAATATACAATTACCGCCAAGAATCTATGATCCTGGATTCTCCTAAAGGTTCTCGACCTACATCTCCCGATGATCTGGAGCTTCTGCCCTTCAACCAGGAACTCCAGGCCGAGAGACAATATATAACGACAGTGAGGAGAGAGTCACAATCCTCCCCAACAGGTTTGGACGGCAGACGATTTTCTAAACATGTTATGAAAACTTACAATAAACCAATCAAAGTAAAACGCAATATCTCTTACGGCGCTCCGGTCGCTGAAGAAGAAAAGAAGGTTACATCTTTCAATCAATTGGTAGATCTCATTGTACGACCTCCTTCACGATTTCACATTATTTCTGGCAGAAACAAAATTCAGAGATGCAACAGGCCAAACTTGGCAGCAGCTCAGTTCTGTGATGTACTAGGGCCCATTGCATGTAACAAGTGTATAGAAACTACAAATAAACGTTTGGCTGGAGAAGTGGAAAAAGCTGCATTTCCAAGACTGGACTGCACTGCAACTACTTTGGTGGCACCTCGTCTGGCAAGAATTATGACAAGAAATCATCCAAATAAAAAGTATTCCATAGGAACTGACTCCGAGGCAGGACGCGACGGTAAAGAAAGTAAAGCTACAATGGCAACTTTGGATAGCAGACCTGTTTACAGCAGCGCTTCCACTAGGTACGGCCGAGCAGGCATCGAGAGAAGGTGGGAGGCAAGAGCACGACAGTTTTTCACTCTGCCGTCTGTAAAGACGAGATCTTCAAAAGACTTCTTCAGGAGGCCCTCAGAACAACATAACCGACTTAACACTTTATGGAATAAAGTGAGGTATAATTTTGTCAGCTCGTAAGAAGCATTCATCCGATAGTGACTACACGAATATAAGCTTGGTTCCGTGGTGTGCTTTTGACTTTGGGACTGCACCATTATGATAATTTGGAAAATAAACCGTGTCTCAATGGGTGGACTGATCTTCCACTAAGCATTAATGCAAGAGTTTCACATTTTTGCCCAAGGGTTTCCTTTGACACAATGGCAGGCACTTACTGGTGGACACAAATGCATGGACCTGGAAATGAAAAGACTACCATTTAACACAATTTGACACATTTGTAATGGAAATTACTGTTGCCACAAGTCAAGGTATTTATGAGCTATATCTTGTGCAGCTATTTACCGCGAAAAAAAAATCTTAGCCATGTTGGATACTGTATATAATAACCTTTCAAGATTTGGCATTCTTCTTTTGAAGACTTTACCATGAGGTGTTTCTATGCATGGCATTTAATGAATAAAGCAAAGATGGATATGAATGGAAAACGCATCCTTATCAGAAAGCCAAATATGGTTGAATATACTCTTAATGGGCGGGATTGGGTTGTATTATCTCTGTGGTTTCTTTGCAAAATTAGGTGATCTCACTTTTAAAGCTTGCTTCCACCCCTGGACTACAAATCTCTGCTTGGAAATGTCCTTCCTTTTTACTCTCATTGCATATCTTTGCCTCCTTCTTTCCAATTCATCTTGACTTTCAGTAACCGATATATAACTAGAGTATGTGAACCAGTTTTCTCGGGTCATGATCTTTTCATCAGAAAGATCAGAAAGTGCGTTTACTTTTCTCATAACTTCAAAAGTTTTCACGACAAGATGACTGTGTGAACAGCCCCTTCTCAGCTAACTGTGACATTCAACCCCCAAAAATACTCGTGCTGAAAAAGGAGCGCTTTCGTTGGTTTAGAGTGGAATGTAATCAATAGGATGTTTTACATGTAATTGGATGCACCATTGTAATTTTATACAATGTGGTCGTGCAACAGTTCGTGGTTTGTCGAGTGCAGTACAAAAGATTGTCCTGAAAAATCTGACGGGTTGCTCATTGGGCAGTTTTACAAGGCTTATCATCTTAACATTCCATAGCAAAAGCATGTACATAACAAGAGACCCATAGGCCTAGTGCTCAGCTATCATGGGACTAGACTAATTTTACTAAAAGGGGTGGAACCTGCTTATGTGACCATCGGGGTTAATGCGGCCTCACTGATATCATTCGCAATAAAGACTTTGACCTCCTCCACAATCTTACTATAACACAAGAAGATCCACCAAAAGTTAAAGATGCTAGTGTTCACAAGATTTTGTTATTTTAACCCATATATTACATACCACTGTAGGTGGTGCCACCGATATCGAAATGGACTTTATGCATTTGCCAAATGCCGTTTAGTAAGCCTGGAAAGTTATATAGGACTAACTTGAAAACTGTGAACATCATTGGCAAATCACCTCTTTCAACTTTGCAGAACCATTGACTTAGAATAAAAAGGTCAAGGTCATCCATATTGCAAAATATGTCAGTGTCTGACAAGATTTGTAGCCTTAAACTTTGATTTAAAATTTAATACGGTTCACAATGTGCGACTCACTTTTCCATAAATGTCTGTCCAAATCAGAGAGTAATTTTTCTATGTTATCTTGGAAAAATATTGGACTGGAAGAGAGTGCCAAAATAATGTCACTAAAATTGGGCCATAGTGACCCAAAAAGAGGTCAATGAGTGGTTTTATAGGTTCTCCCCTCTTCTTATATTCAAACCACACCCTGTCATTATCTAGTCACTTCTGAGCTGAGAAATACATGAAGGTTATCCATATTATACAATATATTAGCATTGAGAGTGATCTGTGTATCCTATGAATTTGGCATCCCTAAACTTATTTTCCGAAATATGGAATTTTATATCTTTCAACATACTCTGGCTCATAATGTCAAATTATAGATTATGCCACTAGCAGCATAAGCAATCGAAAAGTTTTTAAATTTGACTTCCTCCACAATCCGACTAAATTTCGTGAAAATTCACTGAACGTTAAAGATGTTAAGGTGCTCATAAGATTTTCACATTGACCAACATATCACATCATACTGTAGGTGACACCACCAATATCGAACTCAATTTAGATTTTGTATCCCTCAGCCACAATTTATATTTTTTCAATATCCAAAACTCTTGGGCTGTCCTCCTCAAATTTGGTTCGGATCTTGCTTGGGTGGGTTTCGTAAAGACTGTTCACATGTCACATTGCATAGATTACTGTATTTTCTTATGGTTTTTACCGTTTTTTTTTTTGTTTTTGTTTTTTTTTTCTCTGCAAAATCTGAAAAAAAATCTCCAAAACCGCTTGTGCAATTGCTTTGAAATTGCGTAGGAACACTTGTGGGGACGCCTAGACCTTAATTTGTTCAACAGGTAATGTTGCTTTTTAAAAATGTCTTTTTGCGAACTTCTCCAAAGACAGTCACTCAATTGTGCTGAAATGTGGTAGCAGTGTTCCTCGTGGAAGGATAAAAAACTATGTGGGAATGTTCCAGATCCTCGATTTGTAATAAATTTATCAATTTGGGGTACTTGTTTGTGAACAAATACATCCCTACCGATAACTATATAAGTCAAGAGGGATTACAATGTGCAATTCACATTTTTTAAATCCTTCACCAAAACCGCCCGGCAGATTCACTTCAAACTTGGAGATGTACCCTGCATGGGTAGATTGCTATAAAGGAATTTTACTCTAAATCTTAAAAAATCTCAGATAAAACCGCTTAACTACTTTCTTCGAAATTGCTTTTGGACACTTGGCTGATGGTTTTGGAGGAGGCTAAAATGCGTACAATCCCTACTGACGTACAGAGTAATCAATAGGAATGTATGCATTAACTTACAAGTATCCCAACTGGATAGGAGGTGTACATAATAAAAGTGTTAAAAATCAGGGAAATACAACAACACCACCCAGTTAACAACTTTGGCTCTTCCACAAAATACTTTTCCACCAAATTTCAGCACCCTGAGTAATGATTTCTGGGGAAGTCATTAATAACAAAACCAAACTGTAACAAACAAGAGGCCCATGGACCTAGTGCTCTGCTGACCTGTTTGGAAAGCAATGGGGCTAAATGAGTATCTTCTTTGCCACTAATATATGTAGACAGAGACATAAATTCAAATGTAACCTATAGTTCCAACTTAAACTCTCATGTATTGGCAGGCCATGCGTTTCAAAGGAGGTATGTTACATGAAGATATGTTGCACCATTTCAAATTTATATAATTTGAAGGTATCCAGAAAGATTGGTTGTCAAGCAAATCTCAAGGATGTAACCAGCGTCTATGAGAGAATCCTTAAATTTACTGAACCTAAAAGTACCCCTCTGTACTCAATTCAGTTTTGCTCCCTTTATGTAGAACTTGGCCTCTTTTCAATTTTTTAATTTGTTTTAAAATTCTTGAATTCAGGGGAAATCCAGAGGATTTACATTCCTGAAATCTTATTTTCTAGTTCAGATTTTTACCTTCTCAACAATCCCACTAAGCTTCATGAAAATCCACCAGAAAGTAAAGATGCAAAATATTAAGACTGTTCACACATTTTTCACATTTCTACTTACATACTACACAACAGTGCAGGTGGCACAACCAATATTCAACTCGACTAACATTTTCACACACTCTTGGTTATCTCCTGAATGTTATATGGGGAGAACTAGAAAACTGTGGACATCATTGGCAAGTTATTACCTCTTCTATGGACACCATTTGCAAATTATCTCTTCTAACTTTACAGTGCCAGTGACCTGGGATAAAAAGGTCAAGGTTATCCATATTACAGGACATATTTGTGCAGGCCATGGTCAATATCATGGTACAAAGTTGTTTTGTTTAGCTCAATGATTTTTGAGATTCAGAATTTTAGGTCTCTCAACACATTTTGGTTTGTAACTTCTGTCAAAATATAGATGGCATCATCAGTATCAATATCAATCGAGATTTTGACCTCCTCAACTCCACCCAAATTCATAATGATCTGGTAAAAATTACAGATGATAGAGCATTCATAAGAGTTTGACATTTTGCCTTATATACCAACCGGCCATTTGACCTTGACCTTCAACTGAGATTAAGAAAATTGATATTATTCAAAATGTGCACCCTGCATCCAGCTTTCCATCCATGGTCTGTTTGTGTGAATCAGGTTGTAACTTTTTTTAATTATTTAAGAAAAAGAATAAACTTAGCCAAGCAATGAAGTCTATAATAATTGGGTCATGGTGGCCCATATGGTAGGTTACCGAGTAGTTTTTTGTACAATGTACACAGGCCATATTTCTGTCTGGAGATTAAATTTTCCTTTCCAATAGTGTCTAAAAAGAGTGAGTGAGTGAGTGAGTGAGTGAGTGAGTAAGAGGAATTGGATGGGGGTGGAAGGCACTGAACAAAGTCAGCTACTGCAGCCTGACGATCTCACATATTCACCAGTCGTACCACTAAATTAAGATTTAGATGCGTCTGAGTCATGCCAATTTTCTTTTTAATGTTTGTCCTTCCTCAGCCCAAGTGCTATCCCCTTTCTATTATGCTGTTCCGCTCAAAACACTGTCGTGAAGCAAGTTTGGAATCACTGTCCCACCCCATACATACAGCATTCCCAGTGAACAGTGAAAGCTCCCTCTGATGAACACCCTTGGGACTGAAAACAAAGTGTTCCACTCTGATAGGTGTTCAGCTCAGAGAGTTGGGATTGAATAGAGGCGCTCAGCACATACGTGTTCAGCTGGAGAAGTTTTATTCTATAATCACACATTTTTGCAAGGGATAATATATATTCCCAAGTATTTTATGAAAAGATGCACTCATCAAAAGGGTGGGAATTTGTTTTGAGTTCCAAGTTCAAACAAGTGCACAGTGATCCAAAGGATCTATGTCCCCCGCCACAATAGACAGAAACAAGAGGGCTGTGTGAACAGCCCGCGCCTCATCTGATCTTGACATTTATCACACTTGCAGCTCTGTGAACTTAGGAAAGGATCAAGGGCACCATGTTCTGAGTAAGTCTGACCTTTATAGAAGAACACTTACATGTGCAACATCAACGTTCAAGTAGTTCTCAAGTTATAATGAAGAGTAAAATTCATGTATGTTGTACTGTGACCCCACAAACCAGGTCAAGGTCATTCATGTACTGTCTCAGCATGACCTTCATACAGAATAACTAATGTGTAGCTAACTCAAAACAGATCTCAAGTTATCAAGTAAACAGTAAATTTCGTGTCAGTTGTCCTGTGAATTAGCATTAGAATGCCCATTGACTTACATAGTAATCAATAGGAAAGCTGCATTGAACGATAAGTACCCGAATTGAAAATCCTTAAAAATCAGGAATCCAAAGCAGTGCCACCTAGTAAACAACTGTTTGACCCTTCCACAACAACATATCCATCACATTTCAGCTTAATCTGAGTGACGGTTCTGAGAACAAGTGAAAAATAGCAAAACCATACATTAAATTCATAAAAAAATTGCAGCGCCACCTGGTGAACGAAATGGGAACTAGGTGTCCCGGGGAGTGTCTATGTACGACATCAAAGCAATTGCGTGAGCGGTTTCACAGGAGAAGAATTTTTTAGGTTTGCCCCCCAAAAGAACAAAAAAATCATAAAAAATCCAAAAATCAACAGAGCTTGACCATTTGAACAAACTTGGTACACATCCACCCAAGGCACATCCCCACCAAGTTTGAAGTAAATCTGGCCAATATTATTAAAGTTATGACCATTACAAGAAATTCCCATGTTAAACTTTCCTATATTAAAACTTTTGCAGAGATTTTTGAAAAAAAAATCATGAAAAAATCCAAAACTCATTGGAACATGACCATTGGAACAAACCTGGTAGACACCCACCCAAGGTACATTGCCATCAAGTTTGAAGTAGATCTGGATGATGGTTTTGGAGAAGAACTTGAAAATGTAAATTAGCATTAGAATGCCCATTGACTTACATGGTAATCAATAGGAAAGGTGCATTTACCCCAAAGGAGCTGACTTGAAAAAATCATTAAAAATCAGGAATCCGCAGCATTCCCACATAGTGAACAACTTTGTTTGGCCCTTCCATAAGGAACATATCCACCACGTGTAAGCTTAATCTGAGTGACGGTTCTGGAGAAGAAGTCGAAAATAGCTAGAACACACAAAAATCCATAAAAAATTAGAAAAAAACTGCAGCGCCACCTGGTGAATAATTTAACAACAAGGAGTCCCTAGGTGTCTTCCTGTGTGATATCAAAGCAATTGGGTAAGCAGTTTCGGAGAAGAAGATTTTTTAAGATTTGACCACCCGCCCCCCCAAAAAAAATTCATTAAAAATCCAAAAATCACTGGAGCATAAACATTTGAACAAAACTGGTAGAAACACACCCAAGGTACATTGCCATCAAGTTTGAAGTTAATCTGGATAATGGTTTTGGAGAAGAAGTCGAAAATGTGAATTAGCATTAGAATGCTCATTGACTTCCATAGTAATCAATGGGAAAGCTGCATTGACAGATAAGTAC
Organism: Hermodice carunculata; assembly: GCA_964020975.1. Taxonomy (NCBI): domain Eukaryota; kingdom Metazoa; phylum Annelida; class Polychaeta; order Eunicida; family Amphinomidae; genus Hermodice; species Hermodice carunculata. The sequence goes on along the minus strand of OZ026614.1, from coordinate 86,149,920 downwards.
CAGAATTGAAAAAATCGTTAAAAATCAGGAATCTGCGCCATTCCCACATAGTGAACAACTCTGTTTGACCCTTCTACAAGGAACATATCCACCATATTTCAGCTTAATCTGAGTGACAGTTCTGGAGAAGAAGTTAAAAATTGTTATAACACACAAAAATGGATATGTTCTTGGGCTCTGTAACCTTGAAAATATGTCAAGGTCAAAAACAATACACAGTGCACATGCCCATGGTATGATGCATCTCTGGTATAAATTTCATTATTCTATATCTTAGGGTTCTAAAGATATGCTCCCAGACGGACAGACGCACGGACGGACGGCAGGCCCCCTATCCTCACTAACTCTATGTCCCCCTATGCCACCTTCGGTGGCGGGGGACAATAAAAGAGCTGTGGAAAACAGTACTTGTTTAAAATTACTCAAAATATAGAAGCAAGTACCAAGTTTAAGCAACATACCAGTAACATCATAATTTTGCTGTCAATGCATCTCATTCATTTACAATGTATTTTTATTATTCCGCTGCACCAGAACTTGTTGAACTCCTCCCCAATGCTGTCATTCTGTGGTTATTTGATGGATGTTCTGTATCAACTGTTTTTGTACACTGGGGATATTATTTATATATATATATATATATTTTTATAAATATATATATTTATATATATAATATATATACATATATCCTTCCTATTTTGAGATATTAGTAATCACACAAAGAAAAAAAAAACAAGAGTCTGATGGCCTAATGCTCTGCTGGTACCATGGCTATATTGCACCTACATCTTCATTTCAAAGTTGCAAGTCCTCAAGTGGCTTCTGAACATAAAAGCTTATGCGATTTTACTGGCTATGGCACTTCTCTCCACATGTAATCACAGCTGATTTTGCAATTTTTGTGATCGATATTGTTGCATGTGCCAAGACAACAATAAGCGAATCCTTAACTTCAGGTCCTCTGTAACCTTGGGACAAAAGATCAAGGTCACCCAGATTATGTAATAAAAGAGGCCCATGGGCCTAGCGCTGTGCCGACATTGCCATTGATATCCAAGCTGCACCCTGCCATTACAAAATCACCTCTTTAAACTTTTTAGGCATGGTGACCTCATATAAATAGGTCAACGTCACTAATATTACAGAACATTCTAGCATTGGACATGGTCTAATGCTAGAATGTTTGGCAAGTCTAATCCAATTAATTTTCCAAATATGGGATTTTATATCTTGAAACACATTTTGGCTCGTAATTTCTATCAAGTCATAGGTACTGCCACTAGTATCATTAGCAACTTAGAATTTGACTCCCCCCCCCCCCCCCCCCCAATTCTGTGAAGATCCACAAAAAATTAAAGATGCTAGAGTGTTCACAAGATTTTCACATTTTGATCCCTATATTGCATATTGTAGGTGGTGCCACCAAAATCAAAAGGGACCTAGATTTTCATACACCCTGATGTCCTGAAAGTTATATTGGGCTTACTTGAAAACTGTGGATGGTATTGCAGTCACAAGATTTTCACATTTTGACCAGTATATTACACACTATAGGTGGTGCCATCTACATTGAGGTCGATAAAGATTTTCACTTTAGAACCTCTAAATGTTATGGGGCTAAAATATTGTGGGATGCCGAGCATTCACTAGACCTTACATTCAAACTGGCCATTTGACCTTGACCTTCAACTCCGATTAAAAAACTGTTGTGTTAATAATATTCGCCCCCCATCCAGCTTTCCATACATGGTCTGTTTGTTCCAATCAGGTCACAACTTTTCAAGTTATTGAAGAAAAAAAAATGGACAAGCATCAAACTCCATAATTACTGGGTCACAGTGACCCAAAAAATATATCACCAAGTATTATTTTATGCAAAGTGTAATCAAGTGCGATTTTGATCTGGTAGCTCAATTCGTTTTGCCATTGATGCCCAAGCTACACCCTGCCATTACAAAATCACCTCTTTCAACTTTATAGGCATGACCTCACAAAAATAGGTCAAGGTCACTGATATTACATAACATTCTAGTATTGGACATGGTCGATATATATATCCCATAAATATGGCAAGTTTAATCCAGACAGCTTTCCAAATATAGCACTTTAAATCTATTTTGGATCATAATTTCTGTCAAATTTTGGGTGGTGCCACTAGTATCATTAGCAACTTAGATTTTGACTTCCCCCACCAAATTCTGTGAAGATCCACCAAAAATTCAAGACGCTAGAGTGTTCACAAGATTTTTACATTTTGATCCCTATATTGCATAATATTGTAGGTGGTGCCACAAACATCAAAAGGGACCTAGATTTTCATACACCCTGAAGTCCTGAAAGTTATATTGAAAACTGTGGACAGCATCTCGCTAATGAGCAAAAGCTTCCTGACGGTTGGAGCAACTGGCAGACAGACATGAGCAGTCGCATAAGCGATGCAACCTTTGGTCAACAAGAGCTAAAAAAACAGAAATAAATGGGGGTCAATTACGGAAACAACCCACTGAATATACTCACCACTGTGCAAATACAGTTTATGTAGTATCTATTACAAAAGAGTTCTGGCAAATCAATGCAAGAACGGACTGTCCTCAGCACAAAATGATGCTCAATCACACATTACTCATCAAAATACAAAGAACAAGTCAAGTGTTCAGGTCAGTCAATGGAGGCATCCATTGCAAATTTATTATCCAGTATGAACCCTGACAGGGCAGCACATCTGCCCTAGGTAGTCGGAAATACATTTATTATGGCACAGCACACACACACACTTCAATTCTAACTCATTAGGTGGACAGATTATACTGCAATCAAGCAATCAAAAGTGAGTCCCATAATATTACTGGATACCTATAGTGGGTCCACACAGACTCCTTTTTGTCATACATTGGCAGTCTGTCCATGTTTCATAAGCACAGATATATGATCAGCTGACACCTATGTCTTTTGCAACTTTACATACAATACTGCCAATCTTTATGTCAACAGCATTATGAACCGCTATGCTGTTCATTGTGACAAATCTGGTTAAGTTACCAAAGGCATCATGACAAGTTAAAACACCCTCGACAGGATCTATGATTATACCTCATTATTCAACAGGTAAGCCTTTCTGCACAAATTACACAATGCACAAGAAACAAATTCTGGCATTTTTGCTGGTCAGGATGCTGTCCTCCATGTCTGTGAATCATCAACTAGGCGCATACAGAACAAGACCTTAGCCGTACAAAAGCACCATGTGCATGCATGAAATGTCATACAGTGAAGTGGAATATCACACTTTTCAACTTCTTATGTTTTAACTTGAGTAAATTAAAAATATTGCAGCATGAGAATGAGGTACCAAATACATTTTACCTTCATGTATTTTATTCCACAGACATATAGAATTAAATTAAAAAAAAAAAAAAACATGCATACACAAGATTGTTTAATTAAATAGCATTTCTAAATTAAATTTTCACTACATTTACATCCTTATGGTCTGTAAATGCTTCATTCTATAACATTTCTGGATTAAATTCATTAATGTTCCCATTACCATACATGTATAATGTAAATGTGTGTGTGTGTGTAAATATATACACCAGGGTTTGAACTTAGTTCCTCAGTTGCCAGAAGTTATCCTGATTGATGCTGGGTAACCCCTCCATTAGCAATGGTTACCTTGCCAGGTAGCCTCCAAATGACACATTTAAAAAAAGAAAAGAAATGAAATAAAGGTGAACCTATTCCAAGAAACGTAAATGATGGAGCACACCAAGCTGCTTGGAATCTGAATACCAAATTGGTCTTGTCCTATGCAATTTTGCTTAAAAAACTGAGGTACCCAGTAGCCATGAAATGCCCTTTGAGGGCCTAAACAGCATCCAAGCTTGCATTTCTAGACACCTGGAGGTCCAGCATTTCTGGGGCCCTTAGGCAAGGCTTTGTTCCCCTTGCCTACTGGAGTAACATGGGTAACCAATATATTATTCATGGTTACCTGGCTGAGTAATAAAATTTCAAATTGCACTCCTGTATATACACACAAATAAGACGGCTTTCAAATTGGGTTGGACATCAGTTTAGTCCAAGTATTTAAATTCAATGACCATAGCGTGGTCGATGGCAACATTGGGTGTATGTTCCTATGCGCCAGTTGTCTACATGTCAGACTGAGGAATGTTGGATGCAGTGGAAATAGTCAGTCTATTCATGCTTATGAGGCAGAAGCAAGTTTTGTCAAACATGAACATTTTTATCTGATGGCTGCTCTCTCTCTCTTACATACAAATATAATTTGAAAGCTATCTTCATTCACACATAAACAGATACCATAGAAACGAAATATATATTGCATTGCACTAGCTTTCATTTTTCTTACTTACATAGCGCACACACCCCCCCCGAAAAAAAACAAACAAAAAAAAAAAAAAAAACAAAACAAAAACAAACAAAAAACAAACCAAAAAAAAAAAAAAGAAACAAACAAAAACAAAACAAAAAGAAAAATACAAAAGAGCAAAATCTGAGGAACCAGACTGTATGAAAGTAACCAGTTTTTCTGGATTTATATAACACAAAGCATATTACATTCACACAAATCTTTCTAACTTCAAATACAGCAGATTATAAACAATGTACAACTTATTTATTTTATTGCAATTTGTCAAATGGAACTAATTTTATTATGTACTAGATTGAGCTGATATAGACACCAAATCCACTGACTTTTATGATGAAGCAGCTTGGCCACTATCATCTTTAGTCAGTCTTCCCTTTGTTCAGTAAAATGTACATACGTAACTTAACAAATCACATTCTGTCTTCCCTTTGTTCAGTAAATGTACATACATAACTTAACAAATCACATTCTGTCTTCCCTTTGTTCAGTAAATGTACATACATAACTTAACAAATCACATTCTGTCTTCCCTTTGTTCAGTAAATGTACATAAGTAACTTAACAAATCACATTCTATGTTTTTCTGAGCTTGTCTTCTGATGCTTATAAAGCTAAATACTAAATCAACAATGTTTAAGAGCCACAATCCACAATAATGTTATACAAAGGTTCAAATCACTATGCTGTATTTTACATTAACATCCTGTTCTACTTCATAAAAAACAATAACAAAATGCACTGCATGAGCAACAAAGACTTGAATATTTGCTTCAAAAATTCCCATGTTCACAACCACTTCAACCATCACAAAAAATTATCGTGGCCACCTGCTTCCAGACTGCAGTTACACAATATTGATCTAAATTATGCAAATTGTCCCATTCCCTTAAATTCAGCCCAAGCCTACAGCTTTCCTTGGGTCAGTTTGGGTGCCAAGGAAACTAAGGCTCTTGACATTGGGTTTGCTGTCTCAAAGGTGTCACCAACAGTTCTCATTAAAAAATATTTTCCAACTAACAAGAACCATGTGTAAAAATATTTCAAATAACAAACTCCAAAACTAGAACTGGTTGCCTCCTATAGGGAAGCAGGTACTCTTTGTCTAACCGGTATGCATTTCAAGTGTTTTAATCACATTTTACATTAGAATTACGTTTAGGTACATGTGCATCATCCTTCTCTGTGTAAATAACTCCCAACAGTCAGGATACAATTTTAATACTGCTGGCTCACCTCACCGGGCAGACAGCCCCCCACCTCCCCAAAAAAGAAGTACAAATGCAGACATTGGGGATTGCTTATGTAATTTAAACTTCTATAATAAACAATGCAGCTATTCTGAAAAATATTTAAACAGATATATTAATAACAGATGGCACTATTTTTTTTATTACCTTTTGATTTTTATTTATATAAAAATACATGAATCTGTATCCATATAAACCTTACCAAGCTAACAGCAACTAATGTTTAGGCTGAGCAGGCAAATGGTATAGATATAGTTATACATTCATATATAATATACTAGAATTTTTACACAAAATATATGAACTGAAAACTTGTAAAATATAGATTTTTGGATTTAGTATTTCTCATTTAGTGGCTGAAGTAGTTTTAATTAGTGTGGTCACAATGTCTCCAAGTTAATTCTAAACACAGCACAAGTTGAGAATTAACATTTAATCTACATGAAAATCTTTTCTGTTGATTTCATACGGACCAGCTAACAGATTTTAAAAGGCTGAAATCAAATAAGTTACACAACACACACTTTTGTTCCTGATCCTGTTGCATTCAAAAGTGGAATTCAAGCAAGTTCCTTTTTTGGCTGCCAGATGTCAGCAGCTGCATGGTCCCAATTGTGCCACCATGCAAGGAACCTCACCGGGAAACTACAGCAGTGAATGCATTTCAGCAACATAGTTGTGGCACACTCTGTGTGCTGTTATTTTTCATGATTTATTCCCTTTACTACATCGTCTCTGTCACATTTATAATTTCCATGACTAATTCATGACCACCTGGCCAGGCAGTCATACACAAGATAAAGGTGTTAAGTAGTACATGTATACACCTCAATGCAACTATATACAAGTACATGTAGTCAACAACTAATGATGTCACAGTACATGAATAACCTTTTTGCACCTGTACAGCAGCAACCACCGTCTCGTGTATTTTGCCTTTGAAGATGACAAGTGTTTTTTCTTTTTGGACTTGCCACACATTAACCATGTATTGCCTGCTAAACTTGCTTTCCTGGCAGTATCGCACTTATTTGGAGCACTGGTCCCCCATATGGTAGGAAGTAGCTCTTGACAATACCATGGTTGTCAGCCAAGTAAATTAATTTCACAATTGGCATTTTCAGGCAAGAATGTAAGTATACAAGCACTTTTTTAAAAAAATTACAAGTGAAACACTGCTCCATTCCAGTAAAACTCTTAATTAAATACAATAAGCTCAACACAGCACTGATCAAAGTATTTTGAAGAACAACAAAAATGGGAGTGAAAATATTGAAAACTTCACTTACATATGGCAATTTAATACAGACACAAGAAAGCAAGGATCTGAAGTAAGTAGTCTCATTGTTTTTTTTTTTTTTTTTTTTTTTGGTAGCAAAATATCATGGGAGAATGTATATATTGAAAACTTCACTTACAAATGACCTTTTTATTACAGAGATAAGAAAGCAACTAGTTGAAGATACAGTGTTTTTTTATTTGTTGAAAAATACAGATGTTATGTTTACAAGTATGCACGATCACTTGGTTTAAAACGAGGACACGTTCAACTCCATCCATCTTAACCTGAGGTTATCCCTTTGAATATCTGGAGGGATCTGTTTACATTTCAACTCACTAACTCATGTCCTAAATATTTTCCAGATTACATGGATAATTCGTGCAACTGGAAAATACAGTTAGCATTTTTTTCTGGCACTCTATAAGTATTTTTTCACCAAAGGCACAACACAATGATTGATATTAGTTCCATTGCCTTCCTTGAGGTGTACAAGAATATATCCTTGACTATTGTCAGGTAAGGCCAGATTTTCTAGTGGTCACATGTAGGAATGATATCAAACCTATCCGGCTTGTAAAATGTCTCGACTAGTGCCATGCTCTCTAAAGACCTGCACTACTTTCTGCTACTTCCCGGGATTTGTATGGTAGAACACGGGGATTAATCCTCTACATTTTGGTCATACAGAACTTGAAACACTTGGATGTTTCAAGCATCTATTCAGTACAATACATAAGTTCAACAAGAATGGCACAAAATAAAGACATATAAGATAAACATGTTATATATATATACACGTATATATGGATATGGTCTAGTCCTAGCATAAATTTATTTTACCAAATGCTTATTTCTTTTGGTATCAAGATTGTACAGCTTCACATGCAAGATGATGATCTGCACCAGCATAAACCCAGAACACTAAAACCACTAGAGGACACCACTGCTTAACAGGATCACCTCCAGGGTTTGATATTAACACTACCCACCCATCCCCCACCTCCCAGTGCTTTATAGGCAGGAAGCTGACAAGAGCATGCCCAACAAGGTCTAAGTTTCACTGGCCCTGCTGGGCTAGTGAAAATGTAAAAGGCTGTCTGGTGTTTTGCTGAAACTTATCACTTGTTTCACTCTCAGCCTCCATGAAAACTTATGCGCATTTCAAGTTTAGTTCCTGAACCAAGAAAATCTATGTTAGGTCCAGAAGCTAAAATTCATGGCCAAGATACCGTTGATGTACATGTACCTATTTTGCATATTCCCTCATGTGATCATTTAATGGTGATACATTTAATGTTAAATAAATCCCACCCTAGATTTGGGGTACCCAAATGTTTCCGTGAAATTTTAAAGCAATTGCTGGCAGTTCCTGACAAGTTTTTTATATATCTAGAAAATTAACTCCAAAAATTCATAAAAATCCAAAAATCAATGAAGCATGACCATTTGAACAAACTTAGTTAAAACCTACCCAAGGTAGATGCCCTCCAAGTTTGAAGTGAATCTGACAATGAGTTCCAGAGAAGTTGAAAACATAAATGTGAGCAGACAAGAAGAACGGGATGACATTGGATGACAGACCATCTTATAAGCTCAGGTGACTGACGAGTCAGCTGTGATAAAAATTGAGCACCATGCATTTTTTGCATGTGTATGAAATCGATACAAAGTACAACGTCCTATAACAAAAATAAGCTCTCGAAGGAAGACATTTTACATGTCATAAACTTGAACTTCAAATGGAGTCGAGTGATACCACTTGGTCATAGCATGGATAGATGACAAATATCTGGAAAATATTCTACAGACACTGTAAATATTGAGCCAAAGGTCAGAATATTTGAGCACACATCTTTTTTTTTTTAGTTTTGGGTTCTGAGGCTATCAAAAGTTATCATTACCTGTGAAACTAGAAATTTCTAATTTTATTTTTGAAAAATTTCTTGGTATCTCGTACCCAACAAAGGCATCATATTATTATTATGTCTCACCACTACCAAAGTATACCAGTCGCTTCAATAAGCGTTCTTCTGTCCATAGCTTCATTTAATGGCATCTTGTCAGCTGATCTTTGATGTCAACCCCTGTACCTGACACCAACTCATATGGCTGATCAGATTTCAAATTATTCCTCATGACCACCGATGTCCTCTTGTGATTCAAGTGGTCTAGGCTTGGCCTATCAACAAGGATGTAACAAAAAAATGCCCTTCTTAAAAGATTTCTGATGTCCACCCACCCACCATCCACCTGACAAGCTGTACTTACTTCCGAGCTTACAGGTGTATACAACTTGGTGTTTAAGCAGAAGAACTGATACACCAGACAATACTTATAACACGGTGGTGTGAAGGTAGCGTGTGTATGTAGTCAATATAAATCTAGGAACTGTTCTCTATGGTGACAATTTCACATCTCAAACAGGTTCAGCATAACATTTTGTCCACATTTACCCTATTCCACATGGCAAACTATGCATCTTTTTTTCCCCCACAAATGAGTAAGTACATACGTATACCAGACGAAGAACATGTGCTTATGCTAAGAAGAACGAGATCATGATCTTATATGGCACAAATCATCTTAAAGCAACATGGAATTGTTTCCGTAACAAACAAAGTAACTGCAGGCTACTGTTATAAATTACATAAAACTTACAGGTAGGAGAACAGATATCATCGCATGCACCAATAAACTGTTCCTGCTCTGGAAAAATGTATACTTTGCAAGTGTTTGCATAATACTGAGACAATTTTCAGATCTTGAAATATGTCCAACATTAAACACTCAATCAAGGAATAAAACCAGTATAAATCATCCAAACAATATGAGTACATGTATACAGCCATCACAAACACAAATTCCAAACACACAGAAAACATATGCAGGCCTGAATACTACATAATATATAAGCTTATACGACAAAAACTAGTGGCCGTACATGTAGGAGGTTGGCTTGACCATAGTTTTAATGCTCTTTTGACCTCATAGGGACCCATCAAACAACAGGACTGCGATAGTCTTGTACTCGGCTGACCTTGGACGCACAGACTGAAGTGGTCCTATGACCTTCGGAATGATATCAAAGTCACCTTTGTTTAGGACCATAGCCATTCTCTGCAATATCAATGTCTTCACTCATACAGTTCCCATGATTTTTCGAAGTTTTTTTTTTAAAATGAGAAGTGAATCGATCCACCCTTGCCATGGACTAAGGATCCACCATTACCAAGATCTATGCCAAAATGTCAGTTTGACATTTTAAGGTCACTCCAGGTGAAAATTAAGGCCTCACAGCACCCGACAGGTACTTTCCTATTAGTGTTTAATAGTAACCATGGGCCTAGGATCCACCATTACTGACATATAAGCACATAAATGTCTGTCAGATTTGCTGCCATCCCTACTGTAACATAATGCTAACATGCACATATCACCTACTGATTTTTCCGACTTTGATGCTTTTTTTTTAAATCAGAAAAAGCCAGCAGCACCTTGCAGTGAACAAAAAAATGTAGATAGAGTCCCAGTACATTACCACTAAGTTTGAGGTATATTCAAATTACAGTTTGAGAGAAGTCAAAAACAGCTAAAAGACAAAAAAATTATTTTAAAAAGTCGCAGCATTACCTGGTGAACAAATTATGGTCTAGGGGTTCCCAGAAGTGTTCTTATGTCATTTTGAAGCAATCTGCCGAACAGTGTTAAAATGTGGGTGGAAAAAATCACAAAAAAGCTGAAAATCAATGGAGCAGGGCAACTTCAATTAAATAAGTAAAGACTCACACAGGTTTGAAGTGGATCTGGCTAACAGTTTGGCAGAAGATATGAAAATTGTGAACTGTGAACAGATGAATGACGGATGGCAGACCTTCCTATAAGCTCAGTTGACATCTCTGTCAACTGAGCTAAAAAAACTACTTTTGCTCAGTTTACAAGTACATTGTATGCACTTGTTGTAGGCTAATATTTGTTGCTACAGAAAAGACATGATACACTGCACATAGCATGTTGCTCCACTTGAATGCCATTCTTAACATCACAAATCATACTTTTGGAAAGATAGGATTTTCTAACTATGAAAATCTCTTAAAAAAGAATTTAAAAAATAAAAATATTAATAAATTATTGCCTTAAATACTTATCAGGGGGATAACAATTGTCACATAAGGAATTTGTTGCCACAATATTGTGTACGGTTTTCAAAATGGTGTTTGTATTTCATTTACTTATTCTTGCAAGGACTGACAATTATAAATCATTACTTATGTTACAGGTAAAAGTACATATCTCCAATACATGTATATATCCCTATTCCTTACAGGATTACCCTCAAGGCACTGGCCCGAGTTGCAACATGGAGAAAAGTAGCAATCCAATGCAACTCAAGCACCATGCCACGAACAACAGCAACCTTACAGCACTGAAACATGGATTTAATATTAAGGTTATGTGTTTCAAGGTTTTGGATTCCATTACTGCAGTATTTGGTTAGTCATAGGAAATGCTGATTTAACGGGGGTCTAATTTGTAGTGTGTTCCAGCCACCTTCAGGTGCTTAAGGGTTTTAACCAATGCATCAGTGAAAGAGCAGGAATCGTAGTCAATTCCGTGCTTGTCACAGATTTCCTTGACATATTTCCCTGCGGAGCGAAGATGTTTCCGCCCCAGTCTTGGGAACAAGTGATGCTCAATGTGGTAGTTCAAGCCTCCATAGTACCAGTCTTGCCATCTAGGAGTATCAATGTTCATATTCGACAAAACCTGGAAGACATACCAGCTCGTGTTGTGAAACTCATCCACTTTGAGGAAGAGCTTACAGTAATGACTTAGAATCAGCTGAAAGTGGAATATTCCTTCCACAGTTGCAGCAATGAAGTAGAAGGTAAATACCTCTCGCCAAGTGGCCAAATGAGACAATAGGAAACACATCCAAATCCAGTGGCATACAATGGCAATCCATTCATACCAACGACGCTCTAGACGATAGCTATCTGTTATGATCTCATAGCGACCAAACATTGTTACAACGGGAACAAATGTGATGTGCTGAATCTTAATAAGGCAGTACTGTAAATAGCCTTTGAACAGGGGGTACATTTTCTCATTTTGGGCCCAAACTGACTCCCACATCTGGGGATCTGCAAATCGATTGAAAGCATCAACAGTATTTGTCATTGCATGGTGGATAATATGTTCTTCTCGCCACCAGTGGGCGCTCATCCCAAACAGAGTGGTTCCAAACATTACTCCAAAATATCTGTCAGTAGGTTGTTTCCTGAATACCTGGGTATGCATGAACTCGTGTAGTATAAAACCACTCTGTTGCCATACAAAAGCCAGTATGACTGCCCCAAGATAATGCATGTACCACTGATCAAAGGCTATGACACATATAAATACAGACAGCCAAAGTGACAATGCAAAACTTATTTTCTTCACATAGAACATCCAGTCCGTTTCATACCAGCCCCATTCTTTAAATTTCTTGACTAGGGCATCAAAGTCAGGATCTGCAGGGTGTTTCGGAGTCATTTTATAGGTTCCCACTGGCTTTCGATGTTTAAGGACACTTGCGTCATGGCCATATGCATGAAAGACTGTGGTAGCATCTTTGCCAACAAACTGCTCTATGATTGGTCCCCCAGGATGGACGGCAAGAAAATTGGTAACATCATACCACTTTCCATCTATTCCGACTAGCTTACGTGAACTGTCCAAAGCCACTGCATCTTGCTCAGACTGATCACTGTCTGGTTCATCCAGAGGATGATCGGTTATATCCCCAGTGCCGCGATGCTTCAGTTCTGTTGGTGTAGGAGCCATGATGCTGCTATGGTATCCTGCAACTATAAAAATCCAGAAAATATGAACAAGTGGTCTTGAACAGCAAAGAATCTTACTTAAGCTATGCCCAATGAAAACAATGTAGGCCAATACCTTGCATTCTACATGTAACTTACTACTCCACATCCATTTTCAGACCTCACAAGTACGCATGTCCTCTAGCTGGGGACATGAAATTCCAATCATGACAATCATATTAAAATTTTAAAGCACTTGCCCTAGGGACACCAACAATTTTGCTTCAATGAATAGGATTTCAATGGAATAACAAGTAAGTTGGAACATTTCTGTGTTAAAATAAACAAAAGGCCTATGGGCCTACCACTCTGCTGTCATGCCAATTGATGAATTAGAGCATATGGGGGGGGGGGGGGGGAGGGGACCTGCTTATGTGACCATCTGGATAATGGAATGTCACTAGTATAAGATGAAATTGAGATTTTGGTTTCAATCACAATCCCACTAAAATTCATAATCATCCACCAAAATCAGAGATGCTACAGTCTTTCCAAGATTTTTACATTTTGACCCATATTACATAATACTGTAGGTGGCAACACTACTATCAAACTTGACCTAGATTTTTATACACTTGATCAGCCTTGAATGTTATACATAAGCCTACTGGTATTTGAAAACTGTTCGCAAGCAGAAAGTTTATCATATTATGTAATATATTTAGGTTGGACATGAGCTATACATCCTATGTATTTTGCTTGTCTCCGTTACTGATTTTCTGAGATAAGGAATTTTATATCTTTCATCACATTTTGGTCACAATTTCTGTAAGACAGTAGGTGGCACAACCGTAAGTGACATCCACAATCCTACAAAATTTCATAAAGACCCACCACAAATTAAAGAAGCTAGAATGTTCAAACGGTTTTCACATTTTGACTCCAGAGGGGACACCACCAATATCAACCTGACCTAGATTTTTACACACTAGATATATCCTGAAAGTTACATAGGCCTTACTTCAAAAGTAAACTGTGGACTCAATCACATTCACAAGCAAAATGCTTGCCAACATACAGTAGGATGGTTTGGCCATGAGTGATTATCATCTATGGTAAAGGTGGGCGCGCAAGGGGAATGTAGCTCTGGTAGGTACTCACTTGAGGTAGACTGATGGATCCTAGTAGAATGCCCATCCAACACAGCATTTACTCAACAAATTACTCCAATCTTTATTCCTCGGGATACAGCAGCTCCAATGTACTAAGAGTCCAAAGAGAGAGAGACAGGGCAAGTAAGGGACAGAGTAAGACTCTGAGTCCAGAGAGACAAAGCATGTATGGGACAGAAAAGACTCTCAGTACATTGGAGCTGCGGTATCCTGAAGAATAAAGATTGAGAGAAATTTGTTGAGTAAATGCTGTCTTGGATGGTCATTCTACAAGGATCCATCAGTCTACCCCACGCGAGTGCCTACCGAAGCTACATTACCCTGACATGCCCATCTGTACCCTAGATGATATGATCACATAGGCTCTACCACCTTATCGTCAGAAGAGCTAAAGGCCCATCAAGCTTTTTATGCACATTTCAACACAAATAAATCAATCAAGTGCATAGCCACCATACCCATTACATGAGGGGCCCAGACATAGCTAGACAGCCACACAGTTGCAGTCTCATTGTTATAAACTGCCATCTGCATCATGACCTCTGATCCAATGCCACGTTTTTTCCTCACATTATAAACCTGATGGTCCCACTTTTCACATTTTCCTCACCACCTTTCATCTCTTTACCACTTTCCCCTCTCTCCATTATAAAGTGTCATGTTGCAGTCATATTTGATAAAAGTTTGTCCTTGAACAAGAAAATGCCTGAGTGTTATTGCCTTTACCAACTTCTTGCTTTCACACTCTGAGGAAAACCCTGCCATGTCACACAGTGTGCATCAGTCTAGACGTAACATATACATGGTTCAACTTCACTGCATACTGTACTTCCTGTGTACATGATGGATGTGCATGTTCCTGAGGTCATGAAGGATGAAAATCAAGCAGGGTTTAAAAAAAAAAAAAAAATGAACTGTACCTATGCATGTAACATGTGTCTTGCATACAAAATATATCTGCCTTCACACTGTCTGGCTTCACCACCCAGAGTTATGAATCAGGCAGAAACTTTACCGATCAAACTGTAAGATGAGCTCCCAGGTCTTGGGAGTTCAAGCCAAGATTGATCTTGGATTGAATCTGAGAACCAAGTTAGAACATTGGTAGCACTAAAACTACACCACACATGTGCATGTATTCCTGCATATTTTACAAACTACCACACTCACAGTCAGTAGTTTGTATTGTATGTTGTTTCTGGACCTTAAATGAATGTAAATGTCACTTGCGGCTTTACCTTAAATCTGTACAATGCATTATTGAGTGTATTATATGTTTTGTGATCACAGAATGGCCGGGTCTCAAGCAAGCAACCTTCGGCACCAATCACTGAGCCGAAAATGGGAAACACACATACCACAAATGCACCAAATCCCCATTCCTAAACAAGACGGCTGTGTAAACAGCCCATGTTAAGCTCAGAGATTCATCACACTTGTGGTGCTGTGAACTATGGACAGGACAAAATAGGTAGACACTTACCAAAGGTACATCCTTGCCGAGTTTGACACAAATCTGGCCAAAATTATTTAAGTTATAACCATCACAAGCAATTATTCCCATGTTCAACTTTCCTATAAAAACTTTTTCAAAGATTTTCCAAACTTCCTGTGTGATATCAAAGCAATTCGGTGAGCTGTTTCGGAGATTTTTCAAGACTTGCCCCCTTCATAGAAAATTTCAAAATCACTGAAGCATGACCATTTCTTCTGGATTCATTTTTATTGATTATAAATCGCTGCTGCCCATCCAATCATTGATGAGAAAATCACAACCAATGTCCAACACTAATGCATAGTCCCACAGCTGAATTTCAGTGGCATTTTGAAATTGCATATTTACCTTGGCTGAAATTGCAAATCACATTACTGTCAAAACAAGGCACCCTGCTGTGTTTGATTTTTTTTTTTTTTTTGGTTCAGAAAGATTCCGGTGTCTCTGATCAAATCTAACAACAATGACCAAAAGGCATGCCCCGCACAAAATGTCTATGAGGAATCATTTGCAATTCAGCACATTTTAACATATATATATACACAGTGGTTCCTGCTATTTAAGATCACCCCTTCCACTAGGGAAAGATTGTCACATATAACAGGTGGTCTCAAACTGGAGGTAAATTTTCAAAGAATCTAGAATGTTGTGCCATCACAAATGTGGTCACAAAAAGCTAGATGGTCTCTCACGGCAGTGGTCTTAAATTGCAGGTACCACAATACACATGTATGTATGTATGTATGTATGTATGTATGTATGTATGTGTGTGTGTATATATATATATATATATATATATATATATATATATATATATATATATATATTGCTTTTATTTCACTCCATTTTTATTTTCACTTATTTTGATGATGGCACAAAACAGTGAAAAATAAAAAAATACAGTGAAACAGCAGTTTTTAACATTGATTTAATAGGAATTATGTTGAAAATAGTGAAATTAAAAATTCAATGAAGCGTGTAAAATGCAAAAACCATGACTTTCTGAATCTTGGATTCTGGGGTCAGTTCAGGCTTGGTAATTTACAAGCCAAGACATTCAGATTTGGTATACTACTATCTCGAATTCACCCTGGCATTTTTCCATTGAATGCCTGCTGAAAAGACTCAGTTCCACTACTGGAGAATACAAATTGCCAGTTTATTCCCCAGAGCTTCCGTAAATGTGCTCCTATATGTGTAACTCATTAATCATGCAGCAGGTAATTGACTCAACTGAAGTCAAGCACACGCTGATTGGCCACTGCCCAGCCTTTTAACAGATTTCATTGAAATGTGCAATGGTTCTGGACATATCTAATTATGGATTACATAGTATACAGGTTAGTTTACTGACCCTCTCTGGTGTTTCAATATATTGATAGTGGGAGTAAGTACTGAATACACTCTCACTTGGATGTATCACAATGGTACTTTGTCCTTGAACTTTATAGTTATGATGGACATTAAGTTTATACCGAAACTTTCTACCAGTGAAATTACAGGTCAGAGTGAGCATCCAATATAAAGTTGACATTAAAATAACTATTAGATACCACATGAATCTGTTTCTACTTTTTTCCCCTCCCTTTAATTTGTGATTCTAATCCCACCATGCCTGCACATAGCATTCAGTTTTAGCCTGCTGAATCTAAAATAATGTCCAGATTCCGGTTGGGTAAAACTACAACATTTATAGGTGATCAGAGTTTCAGATAAAAAATATGGAGTTGGTCATGCTCTAATACACATTATCATGTACACACAGTAGCACTGAAACTAAATAAGTCCAAATGAGCCGCTAATGTACACATAAGTGAAAGGCCAAGCAAAGTAATTCAATATTTGAGACAAGATTTGTACATGTGGGCTGATGTCCATGCAGTTTTATTTCTGTTTGGCACCACCAGGCAGCAGCAACTACATCTCTATTTAATAAACACAGGGCCTCGATATTTCACATCTGTGCTGTATAAATGTATCATTACAAGCCTCAGTTTCATCATGAGTGGACAGATACAAGTATCTGGCATCATACGATGCACTTTGAAGACTAAAGGTTGGAGTTGCTAGTTGCAATATGAACTTGTAAATTTATGTAGTTGGGTGATGCATTTATGCAGTCATTTTGACTCTTGCCAGTGCAACCTTGGGAGAAAAGCTATCCAACAATGCCTGACCACAGAGAAAAAAACTGTACTCACTTGAATCGATTTTACCATTCTTTAAGTCCTTTCTAAAATTTAACAGCTATTTTTCCACAAATATAATATAGAATTTTTTTTTGTGCAGTTCACTATTTCATAACAGCTTTATTTTTATCAAATCCATTTTTCACTTTATAATTGAGATTTTGGTTCAGCGATTAAAAACAAATGACTTTCACTTATACTTGATCATTGGTCAGCATAATGTTAGAGTGTGCACAGGATTTCCATACTTTGACCCATATATGTTAAATGCTACAGGTGGCACCATTAATGTTGAATAACCTAGATTTTTATACACTTGGTATTAAAGTCCTGAAAGTTATCCAAACTATGAAGTGTATCATGTTCACATGAAACAAAAAAAGTTTACAGCTCTACAACCTATTGTCAACTAAGCTAAAAAGCGGTGGCACCTTAATTTTTTTTGACCTTCACATTTATACCACGTTCAATTTAACATAATAAATCTATATTGGTGGATCACCAGATTCTCTAGATGCTTGCAGTCAGTGAATAGTATATTAAAACTAGCGTTCAGAGAACAGATTAACCTCGGCGCCTACAATCTTTCTTCCTCAATTCTGCAATTTAAAAAACAAAAAAAAATTAGGACTTCATAGATGCCATAATACGGTGTAACTGCACCAAAAATTTTATGAAGCTGTGATGAATCCTTCTTTAGATATTATGGTAACAAGACTGTCCACTTGTGTGCCACTAAGACGGCCTTCAAATGAACACTCCAATAGTTTCATAAGTTTAAAAATAATAAGAGGAAGCTGGTTTTCAATAAGAATGTGGTCCTTTATAATGTGCATCTCTGACAAAAATTTGGTGAAGCTGCAATGCATCCTTGTTGAGATATTATGATAACATCATCCCCTTGTGTGCCACTAAGACGGTCTTGAAATAAATACTTTTAAAAATTTCATAACAAATTTATAAATACAAAGAAAACGCTGGTTTTAAATAGGAACTTGGTCCATCATATATGCATCTCTGACAAAAATTTGGTAAAGCTGAGGTGAATATTTTTTGAGATAACGGGATAACGTCATCAGGGTTGATGCCACTCCAATGGCCTTCAAATGAATACATTTAAAGTTTCAAAAAAGGTTTAAAAATAATCAGAGGAAGCAGGTTTTAAATAGGAACCTGGTCCATTATAAAGTACATCTTTGATAAAAATTTGATAAAGCTACAGTGCATATTTTTTTAGATATCATGGTAACGTCATGGTTGACACAACTCAGACGGCCTTCAAATAAGTACATTAAAAGTTTCATGAAAAGTTAAAAAATACTGAGAAGAAGCTAATTTTCAATAGGTACTTGGTCCATACAAGGTGCATCTCTGATAAAAATTTGGTAAAGCTACGGTGAAAATATTTTGACATCATTGTGGTAACGTCAACAAGACGGACGGACGGACGACGCAGGGGTCAACAATACCCTCTGGCACTATATGTGCTGAAGGTAATAATAAATATACATACATATATATATATACATATAGTGTATGTGTGAAGCATATGGAAAGAACTGATGACTCCATTTACATTATTACCTTAAATAAGCAAATTAACAAATAAAAGGCTGTTCAAATAGGAGATATGCATAGTAAATTCCTGCCCAAACTGTATACCTGATTGCCTGTACTCGTTTGGTGAGATATGGCGAGATACGGGTCAGTACTTGTGGGGACAAGTGAGATATTACTGATATTTTGGAAATACAGAATACTTGTTAAAGGCATATGGGAATTTTCTTATACATGGCTCGGGAAGCAGTAGAAGACAACCAGTTTGGCATTTGTGAACTTAAATTTTTCAAAAAATGCTAATGTTGTGAGAAATGAGCATCTGGCCTGTGTGTGACAGTGATGTGACCCGCACGTCCCATGTGATCGCCAGGCATCAAACCCGTGCTTTGTGGCGGGAAATTAATATGCATACTGCATATTATTTAAACTTTTTGCTGCTTTCCCTTTCAAATAAGTCATGTTGTTAATTGGTGGTCGAAAAATTTTTAATACGAGACATGCACATTAATTTCCCACCACAACTGCACAACTGACTGCTTAGTCTCGCTTGGCAAGATATGAGGAGATATGGGTTGGTACCTGTGTGGACAAGCGGTATATTACTAATATTTTGGAAATAAAGAATATTTACTTAAGGAATGGAGATGGAAATTTTTTCTGACAGATGGCTTGGGAAGTACCAGATGAATACTAGTTTGGCATTTGCGAACTTAAATTTCTCAAAAAACGCAAATTTTGGGAGAAATGAGCACATGGCCCTGTCTGTGACAGTGATGTGACCCGCATCTCCCACAAGGTCACCAGGCGTCAAACCTGTGCTTTGTGGCGGAAAATTAATATGCATGCGGTGTATTGAAAATTCACTGACACTTGAAACCACAACATAAGGAATAATTTAGCCAAGTAACATGACGACCTCTGATATCATTTTCAACTTTTTCAAGGTTGGCGTAATTGTTTAGGGAAAACCAGAACAATTTTTAACAAAGTACCAGTACAAACATATTATGAAGAAGACGACTAGGCAAGCGCCAAGATGACGAAAAGTACCTGTCTGTGCATCTTTTGCCTGGGCGGAGACTAAAGAATTGGCTGACCGGTTTCCTTCTGTCCGAGCTCTTCAGAGATTGCCCAAAGACTGCTGCATTTATTTTTTACCTTGAATATTACGTGTCCACCTTATCCATTATTTGTACGTGGGGTGACGTAAAACCATTGTGTTTTAGATTGGAAAAGCCAACTGTCGAACTGGTCAGTTGGGTTAATGGTGTGCACATGTTTATGTTTACTAACACTCCATTGTCAAGGAGATGTGGCGTCTCTTGGCTAGTGTTCCCAATGGGTGTAAATTTCCTTTCCGGGAGGACATATGTTTAGTGTATCAAGCATACGACTAGAGTGTTTAAGGGTTAAGGTAAAATTTATTGGTGGTGCATGAATATTCATGGACCTGGCTGGAAAAAAGCTATTCCATTTGAGTAAAATGAATTAGCAATCTTTCGGCCACAGAAACTTGACCTCTTCTGTTTAAAGCTTGGTAAGTGTCACTGTCAAACCTACAAGAAGAGAGCTAATACTGTCCTGTGTTCTGCAGACAGGCAGCGGGAACACTTCACCTGACACAAAGAAGACCCACTCGGTGGAAAGTTTCAAGCCTTGGTCTTATTAGTTTTGATTTATTTGCCACAGGCAAATCACTTAAGTTCACAATGACAATCTCTCTCATGCAAATATTATGTGTGATGCATACAAAGATTCAGGTCTCTCAGTCTTAAACCAGAGGCAATTAATTCATTTGCACAGCAAAGCTGCTAATTGATGCACACTCTTAATAGTAAACCAAAAAATATGTTTTTGGCAGGTACCGTCTGAGTGTGTTGAATCCTCTTTTGCTAGATTCATAGACAGCAAATAAGTGTATGAGCTCCATTTCATGACCAGCATGATACTTTTGTTCCTTCATTCTTGAAACTTGCCCATATACTCATCAGTATGCCCATATCACGGCAGATGATTTTCCTCATTAGGCCAAAAAAAAAAAAGTCTGTGTTTGCGGTTTCCCTACCGACCCTTGCCCAAACCCCCCTACCCTAAAACTTTTTACTGATTTTCGCAAAAAAAAAAAAAATCTAGGCAGATTTTCTTCATGAAATACACAATTTATCCATTTTAAGTCACTTTTCTTCTGTTTTCAGAGCAAAAATTTAAGAGAAAAAAAAAAAAAAACCTACCTACCTACCCTATTTATTTTTGGCATGTAACCTCAAACACACTATTTATTTTCTTTGGCCTTACCTGGTGACAGGGTCTGAGATTTTGACAGGAAATTAATAACCATGGTGCGTATTGAACACCTCCCTTATCACAGTTAAGTCAATGCTGAACAGGAAGAGCTCTGTATAGCAGCTTTCAAAAGATAGTTCGGTTTTCGCAGACAACCACTGTCTGATGGTATTCAACTGACCAACATGATCATAAGAGTACCTAAATGATACAGTTATGCATTACAGTTTACTGAGCACACATGTACATAGGCTTAAACTAGTTTTCAGGCAGGTATTGTTTGTTGTTACTATTTGCTGATATTGATTATAATGACTTGGTGCCCAGGTAAATAGGGGATCCCTGCACTTTTTTATTATACAGTGGGTCTTCCTCTTGTAAGACACTTCTCAACAGAGCCTATCCCCTCTATAGAGGCCACTTATCCATGCAGCAAGTATTGCTTTTCCATTATATTTCCCCCCTCAAGAAAGGCCACCCTTTTTATACTGCCACATTTCCAGTGCACTTGGAATGGCCTTATAAGAAGGGGGCCACTGTATATGTTATTCTGTGTCAAGGAAGTAGGCCTATCCACTTCATTTACCAGCAGTACCCACAGAGTTATTAGTTAACACTTTGTAGTCAGAGACCTTGATGAGGACTCATCTTTCTGTGTCACCAACAGTAATAAACTGGGCAAAAATTCTTTAGTTTGAGACTTAAAATCTTACAAACTATATTTATTGATCTGTCGATGTGCTGGAGGTGTAACCCAAGACACTAGGTCTAATTAGGAATGTAGATATATAGTTTTCATAGGGGGTAATGCTAAAGTTTGAAATTAACGGGTCAAACATTCCGAATTTTGCCAAAAATCACCAGACACAGGGTACATAAACCCTGTAAATTGCCCAGACTTGAAAGTGTTAAGACAGAATCCAACATTCACCCTCCCATGCCATAAATGTTGTTCAAATGGGCAAATCAACCTGTTTTACCAGTACACCAGGCCTTTTCCAACTGTGGAAAGCAAGGTAGTGACTCAACTACTTTTACTGGTGGAATGTATTGAGCCACACCACTTTTTCCCACTGATTTCTGGACAAGATGGTCAGTTAATTTCAAAACTTGGTGGTTTGGGGGTGGGGTGGGGGGTGAACAACCTGTCCTACATATCGACTTCCTTCCCTTTATGTGATGCAACATCTCTCCTCTTCTCTTTAGATTTAATCTAAACATTGACCAACAGCTAAAAAAATAATCCAAAATAGGAAAGAACCCACAATATCAACCAATTAATTCCTGGCAGTGAATCAACTGGACAAATGCCACCATGTTGCCTGGCCACATTGTCAAGTTTTCTTCACACATCACCTCATGTGTTTGAAGCCAAAGCCCAGACGATGAGACACAAGTGCATGCCATTTGAATGCTATCGGATTAAATATTAACTGGCAGCCTGTCCTCACTGCACAAAACCTGCCAAAGTTCCCATGAAAGCCCATTATTTATCAAGCAAAAAATTAATGTCTCAATGTTCCAAACTTTATAAGACAATTCATATCACACAAGACAACTAGGCAACCACTGCACACACAAACTTGTGTAGTGTTACGGCCATACCAATACCTGACGTATCAACAAACAACAGGTGATCCACTACTGTGAAATCAGTCAAATGAATGATGCAACATGCCAATCCTAACTGTAAAGAATGCATGACACACCACAAGTGAATATACATGTTTTCCATATAGTCTTCAATAGCATTTCCTGATTCAGTATCCAGGAACCCCTTAAATGATGTCTAATGACATCGGCAACCAGTGGTTTTGGTTCTCCCTCCCCACCACCTTTGCTCCTATTAAACCCCTTGGAATGGGGAAGAGTGATAAAACATGAAAGCTTACAAATCTAAATAGGATATTGATTTGCTGATTTCAAATTTCATGATAATGTAATTTATATAGTGAATTTACATGTACCCATAAAGCTATGCTTCATAATTTCACACAGTCATGAATTCTAACTTAATCCTTCTTAAAATAGGTCAAACACTGAACAATTGGGACCTGTCAGATATCTGTAACACACCAATATACCTTGCCATCAGTCATATATTTTATTTACATATCATGGTGGTATGTAATTTTTTTTTTCCAACATAAAATGTACTTGTGCATTTGCATTTACCTTGAGTTGATTACTTTGGGTGGGAAACAGTTACGACAAACATAAAATGATAAGGTCACATACTCCGTACACAGATACTGCAGCACATTTAAAAAAACATTTTCTCTGAGTCAATATTGTAAAAGGTCATCACACCTATCCTGCTTTCAGACTAAACATCCTACTGTTACAAAGGATGTCATGAATGAAGTGCCACCTTGCCTGGGCCAAACAAAACAATTTAATCAAACATATTATGCTGTATGCTATAACAATATCAAATGGGTTCATCAACATGGACATGATGGTACACACATCATTTATGAGAAAATGGTTCAATACCATATATATATAGATATGACATTGCACATGTACATGTATATGTAAATACCACACATCTCTTTTTCTGATACATGCATGTTCAACACTCAAATACCTCTATTCCTGTACATTAGCCATACATATATGCTCGAGTGTAGCGTTTCACACCTTGCATTATTCAAATACTGTAAATTGCTTGAATTTTGCTGTACTAATATTTTCGCTTATTTCCCTGAAGGCACAAAACCGTGAAAATAAGAACAAAGTGAAATAGTATTTTAATATTGTTTGAATAGGAATTTTGTCCAAAACAGCAAAATTAAACCTACAGTAAAATGGGGGGGGGAATGAACATTTATACATGCAAAAATGAAGCAATTTACAGTATGAACTTTTGTAGCATTGACCTGTCATTGTGCCAAATCCACACACTATTTCTTCATGTTAGTGACATTTAATTCCTTTTGATGCTTCAATTCATTAAAAATAATCATTAGTTAATAATTATGCATTGCCATAAGGTGCAATTGAAGGCAGTTAGTACAGCATATGTGTAATTAAATGCACAAAAAAACCCCAGAAGCCGGTCAGTGACCACAACACCCCTCGGCCAGGACGGAGGGACAGACAAACAGGCGGATGCATAGGTGACGCCAATACCCCTCCAGTAGGTCAGGTTACTTCTGTTTAACCTAATGACAAAGCTTTGGTGCAAATGCAATGAGCAGAGATATCATGGCGAAGCCATTTTTCTTCAATGCAGCACTGTGATCTAAATATGTGACCCAGTGACCTAGTTTTCAATAGGCACCTCAGGCATCCTTAGGACGAACTGTCATAAATAATTGATGAAGCTACATTCAATATTTTTTTTGGTATTGTGTTAACGGCGTTTTTTTCTTCAATGTAATACTGTGACCTAAATATGTGACCTAGTGACCTACTTTTTGATAGGCACCTGAAGCACCTTCTGTGATAAAAATCTCGTCTCTGTAAAGTGAGTATTTCTGGAGATGTGGCGTGACAAGGCCATTTTTCTTCAATGCAATACTGTGACCTAAATATGTGACCCAGTGACCTAGTTTTTACTAGGTGCCTGAGGCATCCTTAGAACCAACTGTAATAAATAATTGGTGCAGCTACAATGAGTAATTTAATATTTGAAGATATCATGGTATGGCCATTTTTCTTCAATACAGCACTTTGACCTGAATATGTGACCCAGTCACCTAGTTTTCAATAGGCGTCTGTGGCATCCAACTGTCATAAATAATTGATCAAGCTTCATTCAATATTTTTTTAGATATTGTGTTCAGGCTGTTTATTTTTTTTATTTTTCATCTTAGACTTTTTTTTTGCTTCAAGTTTTTGTAATTTATATAAATATATATATGTATTAGTGCTGGTAAATTCACCAAAGGGTGAATTCAATGTTTTACATGCGCAGGATGAAGCCACAAGGCCACGCCCCTGACCCTCTGTCAGCCGAACACCTTTGATACCTGAACACTTTGGCTAGGTCCCAAGAACGTTCGGTCTTGACAGGCTTTACTGTAATGGCATTCTTGGTAGAAACTGTATTTTAAAAGGTCACCACAGTTTGATGGTAAATCTCATTTAGGAGAAACATTTTTCTGATTTTTTTATTGGTACATGAACTGTTAAACTATCACTGTTTCATCTATTTTAAGTGTCCCCTCCTCATTTTCCAGTTCCAAAAATTCTGAAATGGTGCACAATATTGTCCATTTCACCACATTTACATATGGTACATGCTTGGGGCATTTAACAAGGTTAGGGTAGTGTACATGATGATGGGTATATTTATATGTCATCACATAGTTGGAGATGTTTCAACATCTGAACCCCTGTATTGTCACAAGACCAAAATCCTCTGTATTGTCATAAAACCTTGCTCAGGTATGATGTTGATTCTGGCAATACAGCAGCTCCAACCATGCAATTCATCCTCATGATGATACTGGGGCCTGGGTGTTTATACAGGCTATGATACTTCACAAAACCATGTGACGGTCTTCTTTAAATCTTGTTACCACTCACCCTCACTTGCCCAAGAACTAGTCTCTGATTGGCCAAAACTTTATACTTGAGCAAAGCAAGAACCCTATTGGTTATACAAGAAAATGTGATGTCACACCAATGTCCCTGGGAAACACCATTCAGACAGCATGGAAATTTGCATGGTAATCAATGTGTCTCTGTTTATGGTGTGGTCAGGTTGGGGTAACAGCATCAACTTGTCCTGCTTGCTGCCACAAACTCTAACTGAATTCTTCCTTGTTTGTGACTACAGGAGGTAAGGCGCATATTCCTTGTGATTTTGACCAATGATCTGCCAAATTTTCCTTCTAGCCTCAAATTCCCCAATGGGTTTCCTTCAGATGCCTGCCATCTTTGTTCCCAGATGAGTAACCTCAAAATCCTGACTGTGTTCATTGGATAACAGAACATTGCACCTCTTTCTGCACACTAAGACCCTGCTCACCTTCCCATGCATAGAGATTTTGATATTCAGGCATGTACAGCATGTGTTTGGCCATTTTAATTGGGCCAAGGGGATTCTTTCTTTTTTCCCCTTCTGTTAACAAAAGCAATTCATTCGATTGATGTGCATATACCAGACTGCATTCTTCAGTGAAGTTTGTGAGCTACAAACACGTCAAACCATGTAATATTCCCAACGTTTTGTAGTAGACAACTTCACAACATTGTTATAGATTTGTAAAGACAATAAAACCTCTGTAAAGTGGGCACCCTTGGGACTGGAGCAAAATGCCCACTTTACAGAGGTTCAGCCATTTTGGGTTGTGTGGATGAGCAACAAAGATAAGGGAGAGGCTATACCCCATATGCATGCATACACATCTACATGTATACTTGTACATGTATACATATACATGCATCTTTATATATACATGTAAACACATACATGTATCTTACTCCCACATGAAAATGATAGAAGCAGTTTTTTCAACATTTTGCCTAAAGTTATTTCTGGAAAAAAAAAACAATTAAATATCAACTACATGTACTGTGCAGAAAAATAAAGTCCAGAACAGGTCCCAACTCAATGATTGCAAGCAGACACATCAAAGTATCAAACTGCAAGGTTCAGCAAATCGCTGAGCTGACACTCATCCACACCAACTTGCTTTCCAGTAAAGTCAGTTGTTCTTTCCACTTTGATACCTTAATCCTATGGTTAATCCACAAAGCTGTCAAAAGTCACTGTGGACTAAAACAACTGTTATGCTTTGTTGATCTGGCCTATAGATACATGTACTTTACTCTGTTATGATAGGGGGATCTCATTAGGTGGTGAGCACTGATAGAAAAATGACACTTGAAGAATTAGAAGTTAATGATGGCAAGCCGTGATGCAAAAAATAACAGTTTTAGAAAGTAAAATATTTATTGAACAAAATAATAGTACCCACTTTAACAGATTTTGGTACCTGTTTAGGGTGCCCAATGTCCAGATTAGGGAAGTGCCCACTTTAGAGAGGTGGCTTTATAATGTGGTCAATAGGAAAAATGAAACGGGACCAAAGAAAAGTGCCCACTGTAAGGAGGTGCCCACATAAGGAGGTTTTACTGTACAGTGCAGTAGGGAATATATATGTGTGTGTGTGTGCACACGCACACACACACACACACACACACACACACACATGTGTATGTATGTATGCATGCATGTATTTATTTTGGTCATCCATATTAAGCAAAAATATATGTTTACCACTGAAGTAAAATAACTGTTAACAAGTGTGGGTGTTCTTTGATTTTACTTACATACTGTGCTCTGCAATGCAATGGAACCAGCCAACCAGGCACAACTTGTGTTCAATGAAAACATACCAAGCTATCATAACCACAAGTATTAAAGTAAACCTGTACATAGTGAAACTGGTGTACAAACAATAGCCAACTCAGGGACACATCTAGGCCTTCAAAATTTGTAGCCACATCGGGAAATAAGATAGTAATCAATGCAGAATTCAACCTAACTCTCATATAGTTCATGCCAGAATAAATTAGCCATTTACAAATGTTTTTAGCCAAATGAGTGAAACATTAGTATTTGGCTAACTGGTTTATGGCACCAGCGGTCCCTGCTACTGTTAAATATAATCATACTCAAATTTATTTCTACATGGCATTTAACAGACTTTAATAAATAAAATGTTAGAACAAATTATTGATGTTACATGTATTATTATAGTCCAGCGATTCTATTATTGTTGTGCTGAAAAACATACTTAATTACAATTTTTATTTCAAAACAAGATGACATACATGAATAATGTCATGGCCACTTTGGAAACTGTACAAATTTATATCAATATTAATTGAAACAGCGAGTCACATTGTGATTCTCATAAGGGTATATAAACCAGTAAATCTTAGCACTGAACTGGAGTTCTTAATTATCAAAGAAAATGAATTTTCAGGGAAAAGGCTACTGTTGGGGCTCATCATGCACAATTTGCATGGTAAACGTGCTAAATATTCCTGGGGTACAAGCCCCCCCCCTCCCCCGCATATTATCCCCCTCACACCATGGGGCTACTATTGACATCTTGCAGCATTCTACTTAAAATTTTGCACAGAAGCCTTTTACAACTGAATTGAATCAATGTATTACGTCAGCCGCTCTGTTCTGCTGTCGACTCTTTCCATTACTATTGACTTCAGAGCTGACATGACTGAAAACTCCTTCATCACTGCTCCCAGGTGACCGTACAGTCCTAATGATCTGTGCGACACAGGCCACGCTTGGCTATCATACAATTTTCAATCAGTTGATTGAAGGACCAGCCTGAATCCAAATGAAGAGTACTCTTGCGGACACCAACATTTCTTTTTGCTCAGTTATCCAGCCTAAAGCTATACATT
This sequence comes from Hermodice carunculata, assembly GCA_964020975.1. Classification (NCBI taxonomy): domain Eukaryota; kingdom Metazoa; phylum Annelida; class Polychaeta; order Eunicida; family Amphinomidae; genus Hermodice; species Hermodice carunculata. The sequence continues at coordinate 86,121,103 of OZ026614.1, read as the reverse complement.
TTCATGCCACTTGAAATGCTATACTATGCATACTCACTTGCATCTAAGTTGCCAGAAATTGTGTATCCATTCAAAACAACAACACACCAAGCTAACCTTATTAAATCAATATTACTACATGTAGTGAATCTTTGGTTGTGATTTCTCTCGGACTATTGTAATACATCACCAGAGATCACGACTGTTAACACAGACTGCAATGTAAATTACATAAACCTTGCACTGGATGTGACATGTAACATTCAAGACATGTACCCATTCTCTTAAAACTGTAACTCAACCTACCTCCGTTTAAAAAACCAGTGTTCCCAGCCCAAGCACATGTACATACATTTATGCACTGACCAGTAATTACTTATGAAACAAGCCTAACATGCCAGGGGGCTGTTCCAGTAGACATAATTGACTTGACACCATGCAGTCACTGACCCTGCATGGAATCTGTTACAGGTAGATATATTAAATAGTTATACTCCTGATATTATCATTTTATATGCATATGATACTTCATTAGCAATTAAGACAACTTTGCTTATAAATGCATTGTAATTTGTAAAGGTCTCAAAATTTTACACCAGTCATGATTTCAGTGGTGCTGATAATATGTGCCAGTGTGGCTGGGGGTATTGGCACATATTGTTTGCTAAGTTCTCTTTACAAACATGCGACTACTTCCCTGAAAATCAGAAAAGCAGTTTCCTTGTTCACTGTTTATGCAGCTTTCATATGCACCACAAGCAGTAAAACACACAAGCAACACTCTCAGCCATATGCTTTTCTAAACTAATTTTGATTGACATGTGTATGAAGTATATGGCTTGCAGGCTTGTCTGGTTTTCAACTTCAAGGACCTTGGGCAATGCTAATTAATCTTGAGCAGACCCCTTTTGACCAGTCTTCTCTGGAATAGCCCTCACCAGTGTTGTGTGTCTGTCTCCATGCTACAGGAATCACTCTTCTGTTCATACCCCATTCATAATGCAAGTTACAACAGGCAGCGGCCTATGAGAAAAATATTGTGACAACTTCCTAACGACCTATGAGTGAGTCAGGCTGGTCAATGAAATGTAGGTGTCAAACATATCTGAACACCTTGGCCTCTTTGAATACATTTTCATGCTAATGACTGTCGATTTTGTTTATAACCGGATTTCACAAACTGATTCAACTTGTGACTGAATGGTGTTTTTTATTTACCCTGCAACACTGATTTCATGGCAAGGTTGTGCTATAATGTGAGATGTGTACCTGTACATCATCTACACAAATGTGTGTGTGTGTGTGTGTGTGTGTGTGTGTGTGTGTGTGTGTGTGTGTGTGTGTGTGTGTACAATAGCCCCCCCTCCTTTGAGGGACCACCTGTTTCAATGTGACCACTTCTGGACTTGCCCTGAGGGCAGTCTCTCATAGGAAGGATTACTGCATATATACAGTGGTCCCCCTCTTATAAGGCCACCCCAAATGCAGCCAAAAAGTGGCCTTATATGTGGGGTCTTCTCTCTTTAGAGGCAGAGTATAATGGAAATACCATACTTTCTGCGCAAGAATGCTGCCCTTTCAAGAGGGGTGGCTTCTGGTGAGAGGGGCCTTATAAGAGAAGGATCACTGTATGTGTATGTGTATATATATATATACATATACAGTGAAACCTGTTTTGAGAGATCACCCCTAGGGCAGGCTGGAAAGTGGTCACATGAGACAGGTGGTCTCTCAATGGAGGTGCAATAACATGGGAAAGATACCAAAAGGGACTTTGGAAATATGGTCTTAAAAGGCAGGTGGTCTTTCATTACAGTGGTCTCTCAAAACAGGTTTCACTGTATATATATATATATATATATATATATATATATATATATATATATATATATATATATGTGGCTCAAGAAGTACTATGTACAGATTAGTTAACACTGGGAATTGTGTTACTACAGCTACAGTGTTTGAATTATAAACTGCAATACTTGTCAATTCAACTGCAAAAGTACCAACTTTCTGTGCACAGGATATTGAGTAGTTCCAAAAATTAATTTGCACAGGTATGCGTGGTGGTGTGAGCTGTGCATTTGAATACATTTGTATTTCTTCTTTGGGTCCATGTTACACAGAGGTCAAGTCAGCTGTGTCCAAACAACATGGTCTGAGGGTTACTTAAGGCTGTTGCATTTATTCAGGCCATTTCCTGACAGCCACTTTTTGAACCTTTCTCGTCTCTTGCAATGAACTTTACAGTCTAATTGTATGACAGGTTTTGCCACACGTGGTTGTGTCTTACCTTATGTCAGAAAGTTACACTGATGTTGTTACATGTCACAGTAGAGAACCCGATCCAGGAGAACTGCCGACTGTCCAAGGACAAAACCCAAACAGGACTTGTACTATGACAGAACCCGATTGAATCTGGTCCTGAGATTCCCCAGGACAAAAACCCAATCAAATCTAGTCCTTGGACAATCAGCGATGGTCCTAATATGTACTACACAGTAAATATTCTTCAGTTTTGTGGCAGACAGGTGATGCCAAACAATGATGTATTCTCAATCATTTTACTCTCCAATCCTCTGATCATGCTACTAATATTTACAAAATTTGATGCATTCTCAATAACTACAAACATGTTACAAATACATGCTTTGTTTCACACTTTTAAAACAGAAAGAGAAAATAGCCTTCAGAGAATCCTCAATTCTGATTTTTTTTTATTTGAGACTTCACAGTAGAATACTTTACTTACAATTTCCATATTGTTGTCTATGAAATGAAAGAGCACTTTTGGATGTGTTCTTGGGGCAGGTCCTGGTGACAGAGACCACTGTACTGTGTGTCACTCAAATGGCCATCAAACAAATACTTCAAAAGTTTCATAACAAGTTTGAAAATAATAAGAGGAAGCTGGTTTTCCATAAGAATGTGGTTCACTATAATGTGCATCTCTGAAAAAAATTCTGTGAAGCTGCATTTGATCGTTGTTGAGATATTATGGTAACGTTGTCCCCTTGTGCACCACTCAGACGGCCTCCAAATAAATACTGTAAAGTTCCATAAAAAGTTTATAAATACAAAAAGGAAGCTGATTTTAAAAAGGAATCTTTTGGTAAAGCTGTGGTCATTATTTTTTGAGATATCGTGGTAACGTCATCAGGGTTAATGCCACTCAGACAGCCTTCAAGTTAATACATTGAAAGTTTTATAAAAAGTTTAAAAATGATCAGAGGAAGCTGGTTTTAAATAGGGTTTTGGTCTATCATAAGATACATCTCTGACCAGCATTTGGTAAAGCTGTGGCCAGTCTTTTTTGAGATATCACGGTAACACTGTCAGGGTTGATGCCACTCAGACCGCTTTCAAATAAATACTTTAAAAATTTTATTTAAAGTTTAAAAATAATCAGAGGAAGCTGGTTTTAAATAGGGTTCTGTTCTATCGTAAGATACATCTCTGACAAAAATTTGGTAAAGCTGTGGTCAGTCTTTTGAGAAGATAACGTGGTAACACTGTCAGGGTTGATGCCATACATTAGAAGTTTCATAAAAAGTTTTAAAATACTCAGAGGAAGCTGGTTTTCAATAGGTACCTGGTCCATCACAAGGTCCTTCTGTGACAAAAATTTGGTACAGCTACAGTAAATATTTCCTGTGATATCGTCAAGACGGATGGACAACACAGGGGACAACAATACCGTCCAGCACTTTATGTGCCGAGGGTAACAAAATCACTGGAACGTGCCCATTTGAATGAAATTGGAAAAGACCCCACCCAAAGGTACACCCTCACCAAGTTAGATGTGAATCTGGTTGACAGGTTTGGAGAAGTAGAAAATGTGACTCATCATTGCAATCCCCATTAACTTGCATTGTAATCAACAGGAATGTATACATTTACCGATAAGTACCCAAATTGAAAAAAAAATGTTAAAAAATCAGAGGCGCAATATTATCACCAAGTGAACACTTTTGGTTGACCATTCCACAAGCTACATTTCCACAGAGTTTCAAAAGAATCTAACAGACTGTCTCAGAGAAGAAGTCAAAACTAACTTTAACACACAAAAATTCTTTTGAACAATCACAGTGCCACCTGTGGAACAAATTAAGGTCTAAGGGTAAGGATCCCCAGGAGGGTCCCCATGCAATTTCAAAACAATTGGCCAAGCAGTTTCAGAGATTTTCAAAATACATGAACGAGAAAGTTATGAAAAAAAAAAATTACTGGAGCATGACCAGTTGAACCAAATTGGTGCAGACCCACAAAGGTAGATCCCCACCAAGTTTGAACAGGATCTGGCCAATGGCTTTCGAGAAGTTGAAAACATGAAATGTGAACAGACGAAGGACAACGGATGACTGAGCATCCTCTAAACTCAGCTTGCTAGCAAGTCAGCAGAGCTATAAATAATTTTTAAAAAATTCAACCTATGATGAATTGCTTTACACTGATTGCTAAGCAGGTCAAGCTTACATAAATCACTTTTCATGGCACAGATGTTGGCTTATATGTCCTGCCTTGCTGTGAAGTGGAGGAGACCCCCTGACTAAACAGAAAACCATCATGCACTGTCAGAGTGGAAGGAACTTTCCACTTTATATTCCCCAGGCCAAGAATCAAACACTGGTCCAACAGGTTCAATTATTAAAGGTGCAGGTGTTGCTGCTTGGCCAGCCGTGCACCCCACACCATGAACTCCAGAACATGCGTGCCAATTAAAGTTGAACATGATTTGGAAATCTATTTATTGACAGGTATGAAGAGATGACCTGATCCTTACATAAATTGGCTTCTTCCCAGGCCCCCAGAAAAGAAACCAGTAAAATCATACATGTTTAAACTTATACAGAAGATCTACTGTCAGGAAAGTTGCTTCATAAAATCTGACAGGATGCAAATCATGTGTATGTACAGATAGCCCTGTGCAGGCAACTACTGGGGGCAACAAAATGTGGTTTAAGTTAAAAAAAATACAAACAAACGAACAACCATGCAAAGTCACAACCTCTTGTAAGCATAGATAATTATCAAGTCCAGGGCAAACATTTTGTTCCATGCTTTTCCCTCATGCTCACTATATTCACAATAACAATGATATTTACCACACCTTTTTGACTTTTGATATTTGTTAAGCACTTGGTTTCAAGTGGTGCCTCTTCAGCGTGTACAGCAGGCATTGTTATTGCTTCAGGGGTGTTTTGTGTGACATAATCTGTCAACCTTATCATAACCGGGCAGGTACATCTATACACTTTGTCCATCAAGCCTCAAGTGGCTGTAGCTGCAACACTGTTACAAATGAGTCCTCAGCTGCCATACTAATTGCCTGTGGCTGCACTTGCCACTTGGATGTCATGCTATTTTCTCATTAATCCATGCCTGAGCAAAATGGATGGTCACCAAATTCTAAATTACCTGATGATCAATTATAATACTTTGCTTCAGATCTCTGTTTCTTATTATCAAACAAGCCTTCACATTTGCACAGAAAATTTAATTTTCACTTTTAACAAAATTGGTGATGGGATGGAACATATAACGTGAAAAAGTTCTATCAGATATTGAGAGAAGTCTGTCAGACATAAATATCACAGGAAAACCTTTATGTTGTGTCCCATCAATGGATCAGTCTTGTAATGTTTATTTACCGACTGACATTTCTAACAAACAGCACTTACAAATGTCTCAGTTGTTTGCAGAACAACTTTTCAAGATTCCAAAAGAACACCAGAAACATTTCACTTTAACAACACAAATAATCATTTAAAACGTGTATAAATATTGAAATGAAACAGTGATGAAGTAAATACCACAACATAAGAACTTGGGTGCTATTTTGTGCACAGATCTGTCCTAAACTTTCTGGACTGAATTTGTCCTAAGATCTGTAAGGCTGTCACCATGAGATGCATAACAGTCACTTATTTTACAAAGAAGAAAAGAAAAAGAAATTAAAAAGTTCCCGCTGGTGCTAGATAAAATTGCGGGGTAGATCCAGACTTCAAAAATTGTAGCCCAAAATGGACATATAGGCATAACTGACAGGCATTCTGTCATGGCACTTTAATAAATAGTTTTAACACATATGAGCCATTTACACATTTTCTTCACCCAAATTCGAAAAACATTAGCATTTGCCTAATTGTCAGAGAAGTCCCTGCATTTTCCACCCAAGATTTTAAAATTGGTTCAATGTGTATGGAAATTAGTTGGCATATTAACCATGCAGGGTTTGTCTGTCATGAATACCTCCATACACTTCTATTTTTGTAGGCCTATGGTAGTTTACCGTCTTATTCTCTGCTCAGAAGTATTGATTCTACAATAATAGGGTGCTTAATGATCTCTGCTAATTACATACATAAAGGAAGATAAATAAGAGACTAAAATAATATCACATCATATATACTCATGCAAGGTCTGTCGTGAAAATTTGTGATGGCTAGCAGCAGCGCTTTTGGAGACACACCCTGACAAAGGGCTGATGGCCCTAGATATGTGGACAGAACATTCATTCCTAATTAACTAGTGTAAAATAAAAATTGGCCATATAACACTTGCAAAAGCCATCTCTACCAGGTAAAGTCGGTCTGGCATATGAATTTTAAAAAACCTACATCTACATGCAATATTTCTGAGAAGCTGAATGCTCAAAATTATCAGGGTGGACATATAGAAGGAAGGTATCCATTACCACCTGTATGCCTTCCCCAAATACTTGGATGCCCGGGGATTGGGGGTGGGGGAATAAATATTGTAAATGTACCTGGATACAATTTTTTTTTTTTTGATAGAAAATTTACTTTGCTGAGTACTGAACATATATGTGACAGAAGACAACAGTGGGCATCATCAGGAAACCAGACTGGCGACACAAGGTGCCAAGCTATAAACATACTCTGTGCCATCACCAGCCATTTCCTGTGCCGCCTATGCACACCTGGACTGAAAAATACACACCCTCTTTCCTTTGTTTTAGCTAAGGAAGCACACACTTGGCTAAAATATTACACTGGTTCTAGCCAAATTGGCCATAGATTTCATTAAATTCATACCAATAGCCCAGTATACTTCTTGCTCAGAAACGTACTGCTCTGAAATGTGGCTAAAACACACATAAGCTTGATTTGCTGTACATATATTGCCACTGGTCAGCAGCCTTAAAATTGCATGCATCAATTGTGCTTGCCAAGCTGGAAAATGAAGTTGTTATGTCACAGCCTAGCATTTTATCACTAATATGTTGTGTACCTGCATTACCAGTTTCCCATTATCGGTATTATTTTTATACAGACAAGGAAGCACTTTTTTTTTTTCATTTTCATGCTCCATGTCATTTCTGATTGAGGTAAAACAGTTGTAGCTGAAGCACACTGCATTTCCTGCACATATGTTTAAAAAGTTTTAAGGTTCCTTACAGCTATATGCAAGCAAAAGTCAGAGCTAAGCAGTTACATGTACATATAGGGCAAAATACAATGACTATTAAACGATTCACCATATCTCTAGTCCTGGAACCAGGTAATGCCTAGTTCTGACTTCCACATATTGCTCTCTGGGTATTTGGCCTTCTATGTCTGATCACCTGCAATCAAAGGCATCTATTGGACTACATGTACACGTACATGTACATGTACATGTATTTAAAATTAAGCTAAAAAGCCACAATTACAGGCCTACTGCACATTTACCATAAAGATCTATCAGCCTAAACAGGCTGCAAATGGCTACCAACCATACTCTCAGAAATGATCCAAAAAATGTGAGAATGTTTTACGAACACATTGGTAACCAATTAGAAACGGGGGATTGATAAACCAGGGAAAACAATGCAAGTATGTGCACACCAATCATGCAAGGTCTACCTGTTACAATAGCTTCGGGTGACTGGCTTTTTTTCTGTGTAACTTTCCAAAATATATATTTGGGTGTTACACAATTTTTTGCTCTAAATTGCTAATTAATTAACAAGGAAGGACAATTGGCTCTACAAAACCAAAATACAGTATACCTGGCATATACTCAACAAGGGCTATCTGTCATAAAAAAAAATCACATGGCTGGCTGCAGTACTTTCCAAGAAACAAACTATAGAAGCTCTGATGGCGTGTAAAATTGCTAATTAATTAACAAGGAAGGACAATTGGCTCTACAAAACCAAAATACAGTATACCTGGCATATACTCAACAAGGGCGATCTGTCATAAAAAAAATCACATGGCTGGCTGCAGTACTTTCCAAGAAACAACCTATAGAAGCTCTGATGGCGTGTAATGAACACCACTAATTGATAAGGAAAGGAACATGATTAGTCATACACACAAAAAGAGAACAATATACCATATCTCCAATGAAAGGGTTAGCTCTCATGAATTTTCCAGATGGGTACCTGTAGCACTTTCCTAGAAACAGCCCAAAGATCTGATGGTGTCCACTGAACAACAATTAACTAACAATGAAAAAAAGCCCCATACAAGAGGCCCATGCACTGCTGACACATAAATCTGATTACCATCACCAAAGATCCATCCTGAAATGCATTCCCTCCATGACCCTGAGAAATTAAGTTGCAGTCATCAATATGATGCAACATCAAACTTCCGCATGAACACACATTTGCGGTACATTGGTATCTTTCCCCTTATTCTTTAATCTTTATCAGCATGTTGGCATTTAGTGTCCTTTTTAAAAGTGTTTAATGACCTTGCAGAAAAGGTCAAAATCACACGTTTTAAAAAGATTAACCCTTGCTGTAAAAATGCATATTTGGTGCAAGGTTTGCAGTTCCATTTCAATTTATTATGTCACTGGCATCACAATAAAATCATTTCCTGACATGCATTCCTTTCATGACCTTGAAGTAGGTCAAGGTCACCCATATTATGCAAAATCGAACTTTTACATACAATAAACATTTACATTTGGTATTGTTAGCCATTTTTCTCAACCTGTCAAATTTGGTGGGTTTTTTATTCTGTTCTTAATGACCTTGAAAAACATGTCAAGGTCACCCAAATTTTGATCATTGACCCAATGCATATTTGATGTAAATTTACAAGTTCCATCACAATTTATAATCAAAATAATGAATATACAATCAAATATTAATATCTCTGATGCTGGTTTCACTAAAGGGTGTGGTGTACTTCTACAGCACTACTCAGAAAACATTACTTTGCTCCAAACATGTCCTTATATGCACCAGACATCTTCTTTGAGATCAAATAAACTATATATATTCTAAAAGTATGTATTTGAATTAAGCTACTAAAAACGGGACTTTGTTGAAAAAGAAAAAAAAAATGAAACCCTACCCCACCACTTCATTTTTTTTTTTTTTAACCAGATTAGGGCTTTCCTGGCAAAAAGGACATTACTTTTTTTTGGACTGAAAAAAAATTAAGACTTTCATCCCTGTTAAAATAATGAAATTTCTGTTAGTGTTAAGATATTACATTTTAATTGCTCAATCCAAAACCTTTAATTTTCCCTTTTTTTGAAAAAAAAAAAATGCCAAGAATGGGAAACATAATTTTCTAATGGGAAATGAAACAGCACCAGGCTGGTAGCAAAACTGTATTTTAAATTTTGAATAAGGGGGTTATTTCAAAATTAGCAAGAGGTTTAAATTAAAATTAAAATTTTTTGAGCGACTGTGCTGCAATGCTTTGCAATATGTTCAAAATGGCGCTCACCAACGTGCATGATTTGCCAGGGTGTGGTGTCACATTTGGATTTGTAACTAACCATAACTGCTTCAGACACAACCAGGCGGGATGATTAAAGTTAAGATAGTAAGCGATATTTGAAAAGTACTTTAACGACCGTTTGCCCTGGTAACTCAGAAAACAGACACCTGGAACCTGGTGAATACTATGATAATGATCACTGAACAACCGTGGCAATGCAGCTATGCTCTTCCCCAGGCCCAAATTACCACTCAAGACAAGCTGGAATAAAATGCTGTGTTTGAGTTGACTTTACAGTAAAATAAGGGCACATGATGGCCACTTTCTCAATAAAATCTTTCAGCCAGGGTTGATCAATTTTCATTTGGAAAGGACGGCTTGAAATTTTTTACTTTTTTTGTTTCATAAAATTTATTTAGGGTTGAGCCTTTTCAGTAGGGTCGGTTGGGTTACTGGAACCACACAATATGTTTTTGTTGGGCCTTACATAAATTGGACATTTGTTGAAACATTTGAATTGGATGTTCTTTTCCCTTTTAGACATTACCTCCTTTGACATCAGTTTAATTTGTTACCTGGGCACAGTCAGTGGCACTTCCTAATTTTTTTAAAAACAGTTAAACAGCCACAAAATTAGAAGTAAGCCCTTTTTCAAAATTTGAAATATAGTTTTGGAGAACTTAATGTGTTCTTTCATTTGACACCATAAGCTTAATGTCATTTACTTTTTAAAAGGCCATTTTAAATTGAGCAAAATTAAGAATTTTAATTAAAATATAATTAGATCAATTGCAATACTAAAATTTTATATTTAGTGCCACAATCAAACTTTGATGTCATGTATTCTTTCAAAAAATTTATGCTTTTTAGGGTATCAGATGGTGACCCTAAACATTTATACATCAGTCACAAATTGTACCACACCCTTAATACCACCAGTAATACCACCGCGATTCCAAAAGTCATAGACTTCCGTCTGTGTAAGATTCCTGTAAAGATATTTTGGTACATGCACACAAGTTCAAGCGTAATCACCATAACAAAAAATCTTTTTCCTGAAATGTGTTCCCTCTGTAACCTTGAGAAAGTAGGCCAAGGTCATCCATATCAAGCAATGTAAAATTCCTATTATGATTCACAATGTAAAATTCCTATTATGATTCACACCTGCGGTACAGTAACTGTGAGTATCATGAGGCAAATTTAAATTGCAGCAACAGCTCTTGAGCCAATTAAGGTCTGGGGGTCACCAGAAGTGTGCCTATGCAATTTCAGAAAAAAACTAGAACAGACTGATTTTCCAACAGAAAATCAAATGTCTCCCGGTGGAACACTTACGTCTCTGAACAAGCTCAAGGTGATAACAAATTACAAATGACCAAGTTTGCTTGAAAATTACAATCCTACTTTAGCTCTCACCTAGATACATTACTCTAGCAATTTTCATCAAGTTCTTCAAGACTTATTGCAGTGAAACCAATTTCACACAAATAATCCTGTGACCTTGAAAATTAGGTCAAGGTCACCCAAATACAATGCCAACCTTGGTCTTACCTTGATACATAATCCTACCAAGTTTCATCAAATGCCATCATGTTCTTCATGACTGATCGAAAGGAAACCAATTTCACATAAGTGACCCTGTGACCTTGAGAATTTGCTCAAGGTCATCCAAATACAATCCAAACCTAGGTCTTGCCTTGATATATAATCCTACCAAGTTTCATCAAATTCCATCAAGTTCTTCAAGACTAATCGCATGGAAACCAATTTCACATAAGTGACCCTGTGACCTTGAGAATTTGCTCAAGGTCATCCAAATACAGTCCCAACCTAGGTCTTGCCTAGATACATAATCCTACCAAGTTTCATCAAATTCTGTCCAGTCCTTCAAGATTTATCGCACGGAAACCAAGTGTTGAAGAACCTGAACAAGAAGAAGAAGAAGAAGAGGAAGAAACGGGCACTAAAACAATATGTCGCCCGGCATCCACCAGGAGACATAATTGGCTAAGTGGTTTCGGAGAAGATATTTTTAAGATTTTGCCAAAAAATTAAAAACAAAATTCATACAAAATCCAAACATCAATGGCCCATGACCATTTGAACAAACTCTGTAGAGACCCACCAAGTTTGAAGTGAATCTGGCCAACGATTTTGGAGAAGTCGAAAATGTGAATTGTGGATCACGGATGGACAACCACAGGCCATCCTAGAAGTTCACCTGACTGACAAGTCAGCTCAGCTAAAACCCCCCCCCCCCCAAAAAAAAAAAAAAATTACAAAAAATCCCAAATTATTGGAATAAGACAATTGAACAAGTTTCGTAGAGATGCAGTGCTAGAAATAGCCAGTGGCCAAATACCATCAAAAAGCTGGCTGGGCCACCTTATTTTGTAAGAAACCAATGACAAGTGGCCCAAATTTTTCAGATAGAACAATTGAAAATAATACAAAGGTACCTTGAAATTAACTTTTGGGCTATCAGCTCTCCAGGGCGAGTTTCTAGCACTGAGACGCATCCAATATAGCTGGCCACCAAGTTTAGAGAGGATCTGGCCAAAAGGTTTTGGAGAAAAAAAGAAAAAAGTGTGAAATGTGAACAGATGGTGAAGACGACATACAGATGGAGGACGGACAACCCACCATCTTTTAATTTCAGCTGACTGACAAGTAAGCTGAGCATAAAATGTCACTTTGTCAATCACGTCTGGGAACTTTCCCGGGAACTTGCACATACATGGTCCAGAACAACAATTACATGTGGGTAAATGCAAAATATACTGCATATCAAGTTTGATAGAGCTATACCAAATGGACTTTGACATGGCTTTGTGAATTCACAGTGAAACTCCAGATCAGAAGCAAAGCAAGAGGAGCAGTTTCGAAATGACCAACAAAAACAAAGTGAATGGGCCATCTTATTCCTATACATTGACATTTTAGCTTCAAGCCAACAGACTACTGCTTGAAGGCACTGATCACGTGCTTCAGTGATGTCACTTGAGGTCAGTTTTCTCAAAGTATGATGCCACCATTCAGCCAAAGAGATGCAGGTTACTGAAGCATGTAATTCTTAATTTCGTGCCATCTACAACTTTGAGAGGTTTTTCCTTGTAATTACTGTATGATTTCAGCCAGCAGAGCATATTGATCAAATTGCAGGACCATACAAGTATCACATACATCTTCTTTTTTTTTTAGATTTCCACTTTTATTATGACAAATAGGTCTTACTATTAATAGTAAAATGTAAAGTCCATACAATAGTGGTTTTGTACCTCAACTGTGCAGATCTACATGTAAACTAGGTTTTGAGCACACATCAATAATCACAAGAAGCCTCTTAGCGCCCACAGCATAAATTTGCACTTGGGTGCCTCCTCATATGTTACCAACAGCCACAACCTCTGGTTTACACAATACATACATGTGAATATTGTGGTTCTTCTTTTTGTGGCCAAAGGCATTTGACCTCAGAAAGGTCAAGCATGTTGGTAAATAAATAAATAAAAGATGCCCCCCAGGACTGTCTGTTACATGATGTTCACCTGGTACAGATTCATTGTAAACAACTCGCGGTACAGCAGAAAAGTTTTCAGAAATGTGTCATGCACAGCAAAAGTTGCTCATTTGCAGAACATGGTTATGTCTCTACGTCGACCTTAATTTTCCAGAGAAATTAGATTAGGCACATAGATATGTGGTCTATTTGGAGTTACAGTGATGTCTTTCAAAGATACATTTTTACAGATTTACCAATTTAACTGAGAAATTACTGATTTTCATCAGACAAAATCAAATGTCTCCCAGTGTAGAACATTTCGTCTCAGAAGGTGATAACTGATATCAATGCACAAAAAACCAAATTCATATAAGTGATCCTGAGACCTTGCAAATTACGTCATACTGACCCAGATATAATTCTAACTTATGTTTCATATTGATGATACACAATCTTACCGAGTTTGAAGCATTTCTTAAGTCCTTTACAAGTTATTCCAAGGAAAATGATAACACACAAGTGACCCCTGACCTTATAACTTGGGCAACTTGACCCAGATACAATCCCACCCTAGTTCTTGCCCAGATATATAATCCTACCAAGTTTTACTGTGAATTCATTTAATTTTGCCGTGTTCTTATTTTTGCTTACATGTCTTTTGCTGATGCTTCAAAACCGGGAAATTAAGAACACAGTGAAAAAAAGTTTTTAACATGGCACTGATTGGAAGTAAAACTAAAATAGTGAATTTAAAGTCTCAGTGAAAGGTCCAAAATACAGAAACCGTGAAAAAAATGCCCTTGAAAATAAATGTATTCACCGTATTATGTTTTGTCAAGTTCTTCAAGGTCACCCTTATACAATCACAACTCAGGTGTCCTCTAGGTGCATAATTCTGTCAAGTTTCACCAAGTTTTGTTAAGTTTTTCATTACTTATTGCATAGCAATAGATTTCACATGTAAGTGGCCCATGTGATCTTGAGAGTTAGGTCAATGTCGCCCAAGTACAATTCCAATGTAAATTTCATCTAGATACATATCATTATGCCTGCCATGTTTCATGAAGTTTTAACAATTCTTCAAAACTTTTACCACAGAGACCAAACAGGTTCAAGAGCTTCACCAACAAGGTTCAAGAGCTCCACCAACAACAAGCAGCAGAAATGCAAACAAGAGGATCATGATGATCCTGTGCTCAGCTGACATGCATCTGCTTATTTTAACAAAATTACCCCAAAATTTATGCAAAAATCAATGCAGTGTGACCATTTGAATAACATATGTAGAGACCCATCAAAAGTACATTTCTACAAAGTGTGAGGAGGGTCCCTGTGCGATATCAAAGCAATTGGGCAAGTGGTTTCAGAGAAGATTTTTTTTAAAGATTTGCCTAAAAAAGGACAAAAAAAATTCATAAAAATATCAAAAAATCAATAGAATGTGACCATTTGAACAATCTTGGTAGAGACCCATCCAAGGCACATCCCCACCAAGTTTGAATTTAATCTGGCCAAAATTATTTAAGTTCTAGTCATTACAGGAAATTTCCATGTTGAACTTTCCTATTGAAACTTTTTTAAAGATTTTTGAAAAAAAATCATAAAAAAATCCAAAAATCACTGGAGCATGACATTTTGAACAAACTTAGTAGAGACCCACCCAAGGTATATTGCCACTAAGTTTGAAGTGAATCTGACACACAGTTTCTTCAGAGAAGTCGAAAGTGTCAATTACCATTAGAATGCACTAGAATGCCCATTGACTGACATGGTAAGCAATAAAAAAGGTGCATTAACCGATAAAAACCCGAATGGAAAAAATTCGTTAAAAATCAGGAATCCACAGCACTGCCACCTAGTGAACAACTTTGTTTGATCCTTCCACAAGGAACATATCCACCAAGTTTCAGCTTAATTTGAGCGACTGTCCTGGAGAAGAGGTCAAAAATAGCAAAAATACACAAAAAAATTAGGAAAAATTTGCAGCGCCACCTGGTGAACAAATTCTGAACTAAGAGTCCCCGGGAGTGTCCCTGTGAGATATAAAAGTAACTGGGTGAGTGGTTTCGGAGAAGATTTTCTAAGATTTGCCCCAAAAAGAACAAAAATTTTATAAAGTATCTAAAATTCACTGGAGCATGACCATTTGAACAAACCAGTGTTAGAAACCCACCCAAGGTACATTGACACCAAATTTGATGTCAATCTGGCCGATGGTTTCAGAGAAGAGGTCAATAATATGAATTAGCATTAGAATGCCCATTGACTTGCATAGTAATCAATAGGAAAGCTGCATTTACCGATAAGTACCCCAACTGAAAACAATCGTTAAAATCTGGAATCCACAGCAGTGAGACCTCGTGAACAGCTTTGTTTGACCCTTCTAGACAGAACATATCCACCAAGTTTCAACTCAATCTGAAAGACAGTTCTGGAGAAGATGTCGAAAATAGCAAAAACACACAAAAAATAATAGAAAATTAGAAAAAAATGCAGCACCGCCTGGTGAACAAATTCTAAACTAAGCGTCCTAGGGAGTGTCCCTGTGGGATATCAAAGTAATGGGGTGGGCGGTTTCGCAGAAGATTTTTTAAAATTTGCCCCCAAAAGGAACAAAAAAAATCCATTCAAAATACAAAAATCACTGGACCGAGACCATTTGAACAACCTGGTAAAAACCTACCCAAGTTACATTGCCACCAAGTTTGAAGTCATTCTGGATGCCAGTTTTGGAGAAGTCAAAAACGTGAATCAGCATTAGAATGTCCATTGACTTACCTAGTAATCAATAGGAAAGCTGCATTGACCGACAAGTACCTGAATTGAAAAAAAATCGTTAAAAATCAGGAATCCACAGCAGTGACACTTAGTGAATAACTTTGTTCGACCCTTCTACAAGGAACATATCCACCAAGTTTCAGCTTAATCTGAGTGACAGTTCTGCAGAAGAAGTCAAATATAGCAAAAAACACCCCAAAAAATCAGAAAAAAAAAATCAGAAAAAGATCGCAGTGCCACCTGGTGAACAAATTAAAAACTAGACACAAGTTTTTCGCTGTGCGAAAACAAATATGCATCCCCCACGCATGACAACTATATACCCAGCAGTTCCTGGTGGGCCTATATATTGGGCCTGTATATTGGGATTACATGACAAGCACCATTCAGAGTGTTCCCTATTTATGTTCAGTAGTAACCATGGTCTTGCAATCAACCGTAACAAAGATATATAAGGAAAATAAAATTTTGACCTCAGTTTGACCTTTCAAGGTCACTCGAGGTCAAATTTAACAACACCAAAAGAAAGCCCACAGGTACTTTCCTATTCATGTTCAATAGTAACCATGGGTCTGCGATCAACCGTAACAAAGATATATAACGAAAACAAGCTTTTGACCTCAGTATGACCTTTCAAGGTCACTTGAGGTCAAATTTAACATCACCAAAAGAAAGCCCATAGGTGATTTCCTACTAATGTTCAATAGTAACCATGGGCCTATGATCAACCATCAGCAAGATATGTACGGAAAAAAACAATTTTGCCTGATTTTGCTGAGTCAGCAAAAAAAGAAAAAACCTTAATAAAAATTCCAAAAATCAATGGATTTTGACAAACGGTATATTAGAAGAATTCCCCAGACCTGTAGAATATTTGTACTAAAATACAACGTAATTCGTAAATATGCCTTAGAGTTATAGCAGAAATAAGAAATCTGGCGCCGGCAGCTCTTGAATTCTTCTAAACACTATATGCATCCCCCAGTGGGGGATGCATAGCTAGGAGTCACCGGGAGTGTCCATGTGGGATATCAAAGAAATTGGGCGGGTGGTTTCGGAGAAGATTTTTTAAGATTTGCTCCAAAAAAGAACAAAAAATTTATAAAAAATCCAAAAATTACTGGAGTGTGACCATTTCAACAACATGGTAGACTCACCCAGGGTACATCCCCACCAAGTTTGAAGTGAATCTGGCTGACAGTTTTTCAGAAGAAGTCAAAAATGTAAATTGTGGACAACGACGGATGGACCTGCAAAAAAGCTCAGCTGACTGACAAGTCGGCTGAGCTAAAAACTGGCATGAAAACAGCATGTCATTCCAGTTCCATACGGAGACATAATGGTCCTGTACCTAAGAACTAGGTCATCATCGTCATCAATTTTTGACCCTTTGCTAACTTTTACCACAATGTATAACAGCAGGTTTTATTTAATTTTACCATGTGTCACAGTGATGCAAAGGAACTAATACTGATAAATTTATTCCACATAATGAAACAGGCAGTGATATTGTGCTCATTTCCTATCAAGTGTCAACAGTATCCATGAGCAGATGCCCATTTGGTTGCAGACAGAATGTAAGGCAGCTGAATTGAGAGAAGAAAGTCATATACATGCATTCTCCTACCCCTGAATCAATACTTAACACTAAAATAACACTTTAGGCTCCATGCAACTGAGACATGCATTGCATATGCTATGAAGGTGCCTGTTCTCAGCGACACATTTCACAAAATATTGAAAAAAAAAATCGTCAGTAAATGTAGTCCCATCTCAATGCCTATTATGATAAAATAAAGGGTTTGAAAACTGTCGTTCCCCGACACAACTTTCACATTTACGTGCATGCCTTGATACAACACCCTTTGCTATGTCCTATCACCAGCAGCTCATCCAGACAGCAGTGCTGCCTGTAGTGCAGGAACTGCTTTTGACAAGAGAATCCTGGTAGCAACAGCAATGTGCAGCATGTGACGTACACACACAGCCAGTGCGCTTAATGCTCTGCTTACATTCTCACCCAAAATTTATTTCCAGAAATGCATTCCCTCCTTGACCCTGAGAAATCAGTCAAGTTCATCCATATGATGTAACTTCAAACTTCCACGTGAACTACATGTGTGTGCTATATTTGGTATCCTTCCTTCTTTATCAACTTATTGAATTTAGTATCCTTTTCTTAAGTGCTTAATGACCTTGCTAAATAGGTCAGTCGCACAAAATTTGATTATTGGCCTTACGCATACTTAGTGTAAATTTAGACGTTCCATCCTGATTTACAATCAAGATAATGAATTTAATGTACACGTACTTTAAGTACCTATGATGCTACTTCCACTTACTTAATACCACCAATGGTATCAGTGAAATGACCTAAATGTGCATCTGGTGACCTTCAAATTAGGTCAAGGTCCCTGTCCTTCAAACTTGATGAAGATCCTTACAAGGGTGATTGATTATCTGTAAATGTTTCATGATCCTAGCAATTCTGGTTCTCCTGATAATGTGTCCAAGGAATTCATAGAAAATTGATCTAGGTGACCTTAGAACTGGGTCAAGATCATTGTCCTTCAAACATAACATAAACTTTAAAAAAGGGTGATCAACTAAAAAGTTTCAAAATCCCAGCTTATCTTGTTCTTCTGAAATCGCACGCAAGAAGGGACACATGGATGGATGGCCGCACGGATTCACACGCAGCGCTGGCGATAGCAATACTCCTGGGCCTATATGGGCCAAGGGGTAAAAATCATTTTCTGAAATGTATTCCCAGTGACCTGAGAAAGTATGCAAAATTCGACTTCTACATATGATATACATTTGTGGTACATTTGGTATTGGTAGCTTTTTTATTTCTCAAAATGTAGGATTTAGCATCGCTTACGTCCAACTTCAGTACTAGAAATAAGGAAAAATTTTCACTTGTCCGCCAACCAAGTGGAGTCTTATTCTAATTGAACTGTATGTAAATTTTGGACAAGTGCATTGGCAACTTTACTTGTCCGTCACAAGTTTCACTTAGTACGGACAAGCGGATAAGCCCTATTTCTAGCCCTGAACTTGATCTTGAAAATAAGGTCTAGGTCAATCAAAATTTTACAAAATTTGACCACTGGCCCAACACATACTTGGTGTAAGTTTAGAAGCTGCATCTCATTTCATAATCAAAATAATGAATTTTGAAAATTACTTTTCACACATGTAATGCCAGTCCCACGTCACACCACCAGTGCAACACCATAACTCCGCAGGTCATAGACTTTTGTCTGGATCATTTTCCTGTCATGGTATATTGATACATATGCACAAGTTCAGATGTCCACAGCAAAAAACTTCTTTTCCTGAAATGTTTTCCCTGCATGACTTTTCAAAAAAGTTGGTCAAGGTCATCCATATTATGCAACATAAGATTTCTAAACATGATACACATATGTGGTAGACTGGTATCATTGGCCTGATTCTTTCTATAAGATACAGATTGAATCTAATGTGTTTTAAACCCCTACGGTCCATATCTTTCACAATGATGTACGTGGTTCCACCAGTTTACATGTGTTTTTGTCTTTTTCCTAATTGATATTACTACCATGGCCCACAAGGATTCATGAAAAACAGCATTCTCTATATTTTCATACTTTTGCCCCTAAATTACAAAATACCATTGGTGGCACCACCAGTACTGAAATCAACCTAGATTTTCATATACTTGATGTAC
Organism: Hermodice carunculata; assembly: GCA_964020975.1. NCBI lineage: Eukaryota > Metazoa > Annelida > Polychaeta > Eunicida > Amphinomidae > Hermodice > Hermodice carunculata. Next base: position 86,101,431 of record OZ026614.1, on the reverse strand, counting down.
TGAAAGTTAGATTGGGCTACCTTGAAAACTGGAATGTATCATGCTCACGAGCAAAAGTTTACTGCCAGCCAGATGGCCGGACAGACATGAGTGACTGCAGCAACTGTGTGACCTATGACCAGCAGAACTGTTTAAAAACAAAAACCCAAAACAAAAAAAACGAGAAAGAAGTAATGTAAATTTACCTATTCAATATACTTGCTTGCAGTTGGACTGATAACAAAGGCCACAATGTTCAAACTCCCACTGCTATGATGGGCTTTGGTCCCTGGCCCTTTCCACCCTAAAATAAAACAGAACATAACATCATTAGTATTTCAGTACCTTGGACATATTCATCACCGGGTTAAACAAGATTATTTATTTTAATAATCAACAAATACCAGAGCCATAAACAAGGGGAGGGGGTATATGAATGTCTCGCCAGCAATCAACAACAATGTAAATGTATGACCAGAGGATTATGTTGGCGCTGTGGTCTCTGTCTTGGTACAAAAGAAGGTAACATGCCAAAAGGGAGCAGAAATAATTCCAATTCAAAGTTTTTTCTCGATTGCTCTGTGACAGTGACCCTTGGCCTCCAAGTCATCGATGATCACAAGGAAAAAATTCCCCAGACCCACAGACTATTTGAACCATATTATAAAGTAATAGGTCAATAGGGGACAGAAATGATGATGCTGCAAAAAATGTTGTTGATTGCCCTGTGACCTTCACCTTTGGCCTCCAGGTCATCCATGACCATGTGATAAAATTTCCCAGACACTAAGATTTTATACCAAATTAGACGGTAATATATGCATAGCAGAAATAATGCTGCTCCATTTTATTTTTCTGGACTGCTCTGTGAATGTCCTGCCAGCAATCTACAACAATGTGAATATATACCTGATCTTGACCTTCAGGTCATCCATGACCAAATGGAAAATATTTCCAAGACCAACAGATTATTTGAACCAAATAAGAATGAAATAGGTCCACAGGGGCAGAAATAATGCCACTCTCAAGTTTTGGGATGATTGCCCTCTGACCTTGTTCTTTGACTTTCAGGTCATCCACGACCCCATGGAAAATATTTCTGAGACCCATAGATTATTTGTACCAAATTAAAAAGAAATAGGTCCCTAGGGGGCAGCAATAATGTCACTCGGAAGTTTTCTGTGGTCCCCCTCTGACCTTGACCTTTGACCTCCAGGTCATCCATAACCAGGTAAAAAAAAATCTCCTAGCCCATACATTATCTGTGTGAAATAAGAAGGAAATAGGTTCATAGGAGACAGAAATAGTACTGCTCTAAAGTTTTTTGTTGACAGACAGAAAGATGGAAAGTATGTCTGGCCAACGGCTGCTGACTAGACAAAAATGAGTACACCTTACAGTCAGGTGTACAGTAATGATTCCAGGTAGAGACATGACTTTCGGTAAAAAAAATTAACATTCAGCCATGACTGCTTAATCTAAGATGACTCACAACTCATTTACATATACAAATACATGTACTGAGTGGTCCTTTTTTTCAGCATTTGTGTCAATGGGACAGGTCTAACAGTGGTCTGATAAAGCAATTTGTTTGCGCAATTGAGGAACAAAGATACATGGATATGTATAGGACAAGTAGCACAACTTGTGTGTCAAGTCAGCAGTGTTTCCACTCGATTTTTTTTTCAGGGGGGTCACAAGAAGGGAAATTCAGGGGAGAAGACTATTTTCTCCAATTTAACATGTAAGTAAACATGACTCGTGACCCTTCTGAATTTTCTGTGAGGGTATTTCAGGTTTTGACAGGGTAAAATACCTTCATTTGGGTGTCAACAGAAGCAGTCAGTGTGATGTCTCTATTAAAGCTAGGTGGTCTCCGACAGGAGGGCTTTGTTATATAGGGGGCACTGTACAGTATTATCACTTTGATAGCACATATCATGCAAAAGTGTGTTCATTTCTTGTGACATGCTTAATATGCACAAATAGTACTTATAGTGGTACATGTATGTACACTAGATGTAAAAAAATTCAACTGGCCATGAAAAGAAAAAAAAAAACCCTCTTGGGCAAAAATCACAAGACACAACTTTGATAGAAAGCATAATGTATCTGCCTTGCGCAATAAAACAGAGACAGTGTCAGTTGTCCCAAGTTTACAATGCTGAGCTGCAAGTGCTTCAAGGTTCATATATCTCAAAAAGTCAAATGCTTTACAACACTTCCATATATCATCAATACCAGTTATGTAGTAGCCAAGTTCTATACTCTGCATGTTTCTTACTGTCACAGCCAATCTCTAAAATACATATTCAGAAACACTGAAGAATTTAATTTTTATCTTTATCAAACCTTGTTTCAGAGATAATTTGGGGGGGAGGGGGGGAAATCGTTGGCTGTGCCAGCCTGAAAGATATTAACAGGTCAGTATTGTCACATTTCAGAGATACCAACAAAATCAATCAACAGATTAAAAGGCGATCACCAAGTGTTCAATCTGAGTCGGTTCTTCTCCAAACTATTTTTCCCCCTGTGTTCAGGCTATCCGCCGCCAGTCTTGCCTGTTTTTTTTTCTGTTTTCTTTCTCTTCTCCAAACTATTTTGTTCCTGGAATTAGTGATTTGATATGTTTCATTCACACTCTGAATACGATTCAGAACATTAGAATGCACTCTACAGTTACCTGAACTATAGGACATCAGTACTTGAATTCAAGTTCATTGACAGGTCTGGAATAAGCTGTGTTTAACAACACTCAGGAAGGCTGAACTGCAACAGATGTTGTTAACAGTAGGTGAACTGGTTTTGCCAGAACAACTGCAAATCGAAACGCAATCAGAGATTGCTACATCTGTGCTCCCTACAATCACCTGCAATTTGAACGTACTATGTAAAAATTTTGTTAAGTTACTGCATGAAAACCTAATTCACTAAAATTGGCAATTGGGTCAAGGTAACCCATCTTCAAACTCGTCCGAGACCTTATTCATGACTATAAGCATGTACAATATATTTCCTGCAAATATTGAGGAAGTGGATGCTGCATTGCTATTACTGATATTCCTTTTTCATTAAAAAAAAAAAAAAATAGTGACATGTCATAAGTAACACTGGGCCTCTCATATAAAGTACATCAAAAATGAAGCCTTATGAGAAGGCTGCAATCGCTTGGGGGGGGGGGGGGGGGAATGAAAGCACCTAATTTAGTGCATAAAGAAGTGACCTCTGGAAAGGGGGTGACCTCTTGTGAGTGGGCCTCATAAGAGGGAGAGCCACTATGCAAGTTTCTGAAAGAATACTGTTTACTGGTTTGACACACACACACACAAAAAAAAATATGAAAAGATAGATCTCCACATGACTTCAGCATTGTCTTTCTACAACAAGAGGTAACTATACCTTCATATCTCCATCAACCTTTTCCTTCAAATCGTTCTTTTTCTTTTTCAGTTGTGAGTGAACATGCATATGTGTGCAATAGTAGCTACAAGTAAATGTCATCTGCAGTAATGATTTTTAAGTATTTTGGAAAAAAAGTTGGAGGAGAATTGTAGAGAATCCCGTTCAGATTTGCATGTCCGAGGTCAACAGCTTTCCTTGGGGGTGGTCAGTGCACAGTACAAAATCTGCCCCAAGGAAATCTGTGGACTGAAGTCTTAATTTGAGGGGAAGGGACAAGGCTATGTGCAGAATCAGCTGTGACTACACAACGACAGATACACCTAATCATGATGACAAGCGCCCACACATCATAAGTTGCAAAATTACAGAACACAACTTCAGCTTGAATCAATGTTCTAACCTCCATTAAAAATATACTTTCCAACATGAAGCGATGTACTTCTTCCATTCAGCACAATTTATTTTCAAACTTGAAAGCACTGATTATTGTAATACAACATACCTTTGAAAATGTCACTCCAACATGTGCAATTGTAAGTTCATGCGAGAAACACCAAATGCAGCCAAGACAATAAAATGACACATGTCCTACAGTCATCAGTCTTGTCATAAAAATCTCTTATCAGCAGCAAAATTTGGGTGGCATGATCATGGTGCATCTTCAAATGTCACACTTTGTACTGGTATGTTAGCATTCCCCCTCACCACCTGAACTTTGCTCAGGCAAATCCAGAGTGGACAGGTCACACTTTTTAGAACAAACTTTGATCCAATTGTGCATGCACATCCACCACATACATTACAGTGGTATCCTTGTAATTTAAGGCCCTGCTTGCCAAAGTTAACTCCCACAAAAGCTCCACCATCGATTTTGTCACATGGAACATGCCACCTTTTCCAATTTTGTCCCCTTTAATGTGGCCATTTCTCTTATCTAGTAGCAGCTTTATTAGGTAGACGGAGAACACTGTATACCAATCTACTTGATATCGACTTATTACAGAATTCTGAAAAATAACACCTTTGTTTCCCATTCAAGGCTTGACATCAAGGCAATCTCTGTTGTCGGGGACAAGTAAAGACAGGACAAGTATAAATTTTGAGCCTAGCAGAGATTTATCCCACTATTTGTTCGAATTATAGACAAAACATGCTGCGGGACAATTAAGTAACCAAAATCCTTAATGTCAAGTCATATGCCATTTCCCCATCTTATCTGCTCAAAACACCCCTCACAGCCCCTAACCTTAATTTTTGACAATATAAAATTGTTGACCTGGGTGGTGGGTGACACACAAAATGTCATCCCAAGGAAACCATTGTCAACCGAGACCAAACAGGTCAACATTTATTTTCTTGCACTGAAAGCCTTACGTTTTGTGATCAAGGGGTGGCACCAGATGCTTCTGAATCGACCTGCAGGCCCCTCATGTGATTTCATAGTGCACAGAGCTTGTGGAAGACAGGATAAATCTGAACACATCAATGTATGTGTTTGCTAACAACAGCATGTGGCTCAATGTTTATTCACACATGGCTAATTATACAGGTGCAAATCTGATTGGTTTAGATGCCCTCCCAGGGATCACTCTGTGATGTACAGTGACGTAATCACTCAAAGCCAGGATATCAAAATGGCGGCAATGGGCTTCACTTCGGTGATAGACTTTCGCATAAATATCATAATAACTGACTTATTCAAGTGCCATCATGGATAACAGTATGAGGACGGGTATAATCTTTCAATAGAAAACATAAATTCTGGGCATAAATCGCTATGTTAACTGTAAAAGATAAGATCCACACCTATAATTGATTATCGTTCTAGGACAGGTGCAGGGCTTGGAGTCATGCACTTGGGTATGTGTTAGATCGGAAAAAAGTTTCCCATTGTCCAAGGTACTTGTGGTGCCACATCCACGTCACATGGCTGATCATACTAATAGCCAATCAAATTACTTCATTCTTACTTGAAGTGCACGAAACGCTTTTGTCACATCAGACATACATTATATCTAATTTCTCATGATATTTTTTTCCAAGTTTCAACATCACTCTTTCTTTCTGATGTACATAAACCATACCTTTATTCCATGACAGTCAGTGGACTTGTGATCATGACTGTTCAGCAAAGGTGGTCAGCTAATGTTTGTTCTTTACACACAATGTATGCAATGTACATCTAAACATGAGGATGGTTGAACTGTTCTATTGATACTGGGCTGGTATGTACCCTACAGACTGGTATTTTGGCTGTCCTTCTTTCAATATGCTTTACCGGAACCCATGTTTAATATCTATCCAAACAATGTGCAGGGAGACCTGTGGCAAATAGTCTTATTATGCCTGGACACAAATTCCCTGCTGACTTATAGCAAATATAGATAACGCTATTAATAGTCTTTCGATTATTTCCTTAAGTGACTAACTGCACTTACCAACATGACTCTTAAAAGCCTACATTAGTCATCAAGCATGTTAAACCTCTCCAGAATTGAAAAGGCTTTACACTTCTGTTGGGTTTATTCAGTAGTTTTTCCCCCACTGATTATATTAAAGCCAAAATGATGAGCAACATTTCCATTTTGAAGTTATGCTCAATAAATCTAACTAATCAAGAATACACCTTTTCCAGTCACTGGCCATTTGGCTGATGGATAGTGCTATGCTAGTCAGTGCATGAACAGAATAGCTTTATTTGCACATTTCCGCCCCGAAGGACCAAGTTCAGAGTGTAATGGGGCACCCTCACATGGGGACCCCAAATGTACATAATGATATGCAGATCCCAACCAGATGCGCCCACACATGGGCTGACTGGGAACTACGACTTGCATTGCCAAAACACTAATAATACAACACTACAGTATGTAATTGACATAGCACCAGAAAGAAATGTAAGTTATTGAAGTCGTACCTATTTACATTCAAACATTTATTACAAATAAATAGATAAATAAATACATACATAACTGGTTGATAATAGTGCTCTTCTACAGTACTAATATTACCCTAATCCTACATGTATCTCAGCAGAACTGGTGTTGACTATGAGGCAGTGTCCCAAGCACCTGTTACATCCCTGCTGTACTGTTGATTGCCTTGCTGGGTTTGCTAAGCTGCTTTGCCCGCCAACTATATTCAGCTATCAAGTTCATATTGCCTTTCGTCATAATGTATATAAAAATCTCATCTTTATTGTGAGGATCTATTTTATTCACTGCTTCATCAATCATTACCCTGAGTAATTTGCTCTCTTAGTGCACTGTACAAATCACAATCCAGAAGAAAATGAACTTCATTTCCTACTTCCTTTCTATTACATTGTTTACACAATCTTAGATTTCTGTCCGTTTCATTATACCTTCTCATCTTGATTTGTAATCTATGTGCTGAGATTCTTAAATTGTTACTTCACTTTTCCATGAATTATTTTTTATAGTGTTAAGGTACTCTTCATAGCCAAAATTTTTCCCAAGTGCTCGTAATACATCTAACTTGTTGGTGCATGACAGTTCGTCTAAAACCAGTCTGACGAAAAGTTATTACGTTGACATTCTATTATGTCTAAATTCCTTTATGTCAAAAATCATATTTGTCGAAAACATCTTGGCAGAAAAACATAAAGGTCGAATGGAAAATTGGTCTAAAATTCATTAATTTTCGTCGAAAACTCATCAAAAACTGTAAGGAGAACTTGATCTCGCCCCTTGAGCTTGGATATGTTTTTGCCAACTCCATACGATCCACCCATTGCACCATCGTCCAATGCCATGGCAAAAAAGGTCAACCAAAAATCGAGCCAAGTATATTTATAAAAATAAGAACAAAGAAAATTACATCATACATTGTCCTTTATTCAAACTGGGACTTTCAGACAAAGAGGTATTTAGACGAAATTGCATTACACCTTATGACCTGTCGGCAAAGTTGCTTTTCGGGACGTTTGTATGTCGACCAACACGCACTTCGGCAACATGGATTTTCGGCATGTTGATAGTGCGGCAAAATGGTTTTAGACATACTGTCGTAGACCCTATGCTACTTCCTGAATTACTCTCTCACCACAATGGTCTTGAGTGTGAATCCTTAACTAAAGAGCTGATAAACAACACTTGGGCCTGGGATCATAACTACTGTACGCTCTCACCACTGCCACCATACAAATATTACTTTTAACCCATCCTACAAATCAATATATCACGGAGTAAATGAGGAATTCCTCCCCTGTGAAGTACTAACCATAAAGTTTTTTACCAACTCACTGCAAACTTTCAAGTGATGAATATCTCTTTATTACACACTGACTCAACTATCATAAACTGGGATCAGTAAAGTACAATCAAGTACATGTAACTACAGCCACAACACAAAGCACTCAGTACCTGCCACACCTATCACTGTGAGAACTGCTTATGTGTTTATGACACCCAACATTTATTGTGCTGACAGACTACAGCAAGCCAGTGGTGTCAGAATGTTATACAAAAGGATGATGTGATGAATGGCCACATAAAAAATTAAAGGATGCACGTTCATGTTTTTTGTACCCTTGACCACCAAAAAAATATGTATTCAGGAATTATCTAAGTGTCAAGTGCATACATTTATAGACACACACACAAATAAAAAAAGTAAAATCTAAAAATCTATAAAAAAAATGTGTATTTATGTCATGTCACTGTTATGATGTAAATATTGTTTATATGATAAAATTCTAAACAGTGATATGCATATTGATATACATATATCCCAAAGTCCATCTAGAATATAACCAGATAACTGTGTTAAACAAAGCTTAGCTCAAACAGTTTAGTATGTTTACCACTGTCTTTCTATTTGCTTCATATGAAAAGTAAACGAGGAAACATTTTATCAAGCCAATGTTTACAGGAATTTTGTTTATTTTGGGTTGATACAAGCATGGCCCACTGACCAAGATGCAAAGTCAAATTAAATATTTCAGGTTTCAAGGTGATAAAGCTAGCTGGTCAATTTGCAGGTCACACGTTTGAAAGCAGGTTATTGTGGCATCCTGCACAGACATGATGTATCCATGCACACTTGAAGAGCTGTCTGTTCTTACTACATGTATGAATAAGACATGATGTCCTATGTATACATGGTATGGGCATCCAAACTGTTATAGCCATGTTGAGTGACATGAAGTGTTGGTAAAATGTTGTTGTTAAAATTTAACACCTTGAAGATAACATCAATGACAGCTTGTACCAGCACCTCCAGTTTATCTGCTGGTATACTTTTCCTAATTCAACACTGCTGTTCAAAAACCACTTGTCACAATCTCTCTAATTTAACCCTTTTCTGGTCAGCATAAAAATGAGCCAAAGACTTTCCTTGGCAGAGCGTGATGTAACACACACACACACACACAAAATGTGGAGCAATTACTGGTATGCAAAAGTGAAATTGAGGTGCAAATGGTTTCCTTTGCAGAGCATTGGGTTTGCGAGTGTTGAGATGCGAAGAGTGGCAGGGGTCTGATGCAATGCCCTCCCACTTCCACCCCCACATCCAAAATTTTGATATCTAGGCTTTATTTGGTGGCATTTTCAGGCCCCATTTGCTATCAACTGTTCAGTGGCAAATGCATCTAGTTGAAGCCTGAATTATGCTTATATTCATGGTATTATCAGATGGTCTTGTTTGTCAGATAAATTTAATATTTTTAACCTTAAAATGCTGGCTTGTTTTTTAAACATGGATGGTGTTACTGCATTTTCTGTGCACGAATGATTAGTTGTAAACAAGCTGCTTTGACATGTTGTACATTCCATGTGGCAAAATCGCAACTGTGTAGCACTTTGTCAACCATCAATGAACACTGATGAATGCCAGTAATCCTATTTTCTTTCAAGCAATGTGTGCCATGTGTTCAAGTAGGCCTAGTGCCAAACACTGTTATTGCAAACATCACACAGAGTGAAAGTTATTTCAGTGGTGAGAACTTCAAAGTTATTGAATCCTTTTGAGGGTTTACCAGTGACAATAAACAAATATACAGTAAAACCTCCACTGCCAAACACCTCCGACTTGTGAACACCTCTCACTTCTGAACACTTTTTTTTTTCAGTCCCAAATGTTTACATGTTATTTAATAGGCACCTGGATGTTCCTGGATGTTCATGACCTTTCACCACCGAACACCTCTCACTTCTGAACACCGAACACCTTTTTTCAGTCCCAAAGCCACAAATGAAGCTCCCACTACCGAACATGTGCTTTCTCTGTAAGCCATAACCAGGCCCAAGGTCAGTTGCTGACCAGTTGTTTGTCACTAAGGATAAAAGCTGGCACATTGCATGCTGGGCCAACACAGGAAGGCTGACAAGACATGTCTTTGTTATGCTCTGCTTCCCACCCTGTCTCTATGGTTAACATGTCGCACCTTGGTTGGTACAATTTATCAAGATTATTGTCTAATCTCCTGTGAAAGAATGCCTTAGCTCAAAACTGAGTTTGGTTCTTATCTCTGCTGACCAATCAGCCATCAAAACCAACAGCCCATTGAGTAAGCTAAGCAGGCAATTGAGAAACCTGAATGCTGGAATTGTCTGCAAATACAGTGGAAACTGTATTGTTTTCACAGCATTTTGGCATGATATTCCACCTTGCTCTTGAGTGCACATTTAATGAATAGTTTTGCTGAAATAGCTATACACACATGATATGTCGTTTATAACCCAGCAGCTGAACACCCCAACCTCCGACTACTGAACACCTCTCACTACCAAACACTTTCACTCAGTCCCCAGAATTTCGGTAGTGAGAGGTTTCACTGTAAATGATTGTAATGAACTGATTTCCTACTGGAAGCACAGGCTGTACACTGGTACAACACAAGCGCGTCTAACTCAAGTCTAAATCACTCACTGTATGCGGCTGATGGGAATTAATCACCATGCAATGCTCCGCATATTTTTCTTACCTTCATAAATTTTCACTCCTGTTTTGTTGTTTCACAAATTTGTTCCAGGTTTTACCAGAAATTCTCCTTTAGATAGTTTCCTTTTTAGCAGAAATTTCAGGGTCTATGCTTTATATTTTTAGGCTATATGTTACCTACTGTGTGACATTATCTTTGAAGTGCAAAGTCTTCAGTTGAGGACTATGAATGTAGATCAAACCACGCTCACAGTCTCGATTTTCTGTTGTAGTGCATATATGGAGAGATTGAAAACAAACCTGAAAAGGGATGTGATCTGATGGTGTCTTTAATGTGCATTTAGACGATGAAACTTCCAGGAAAATTGTAATACAGATCTATGACTGTGATGTATTACAGTCAAAACCAGTCATTGTGCCATGCTGAGTGTGAGGCATCCCGATGAACTGTGAAGTGTTCTTTGCAGTCAAATATACATGGTGTCACCAATATCACACTAGACCTAGATTTTTATATCCTTCCTAAGTCCTGAAAGTTACATGAAGTTAAGTTGAAAACTCAACTGTATCACATTCATTGAATTTAGTGTCCTTTAATGAATGCTTAATGGCCTTGATAAATAGGTCCAGGTCACCCAAATTTCTACACAATTTGAGCATTGGCCTGATGCATGTTTGGCATGAATTTTTTTAGCTCCATCCCAATTACTAACCTCAATAATGAACATTTTAAGTGTTTTTGACACACATAATGATAGTCCACCTTAATTACCACCAGTAGCTTCACCAGGACTCCACACAGCAGCAAAACTGACTTGCAGTAAGCACACTGCTGCTTAAAAATCCACCTGAAAATACGGTGGAAAACATGGTTCTCAAATGTATGCAGCATTCCCTGTGCCATATGGGATGTACATGTACATGGCACTAAACCTTTAACTATATGTCTATATATATCTCTATAAGGGCAGCAGGGGTATGAAAGGCTCATGGCACAGCATGGTTCCCATATGTTGGTATGTCAATCACATTTAACAGCTTAGACCAATGTTGAACATTTGATAATTCAAAATATTTTGGTGTGTAATGATCAGATATAAACTATTTTGGAGCAGCAACTTGCATATTACATGGAACACTCCGACCAAAATTCAAGGCAAAGTACAAAAATTAGTACACTGAATATACTGCAGATACAAAAAAACATGGCTTCAGTTAGAATGCCAACTCCACTGCCACTGCCCTCCAGCAGCAGATACACAATACCAACAGACACATGTTTATGGTTTATGCCCACTAATTGGCTTCACCCTGTAGGACATAGGACTGAAAAGTGATGGGCACCAGCCAATTAGCAGTGCTTGACACACTCATACAGTGATTTCTCTGTTGAAATAGCACTCTATGCAACTCCTTCAAGAAACCACATTTTGAAAGTTATCAGTGCTATTTTGCTATGTTCTGTACCTTTTTAATAAGCACCTGGTTTGAATTAATGTTTTTGAGACCTCCTCTGTCAGCACATTACACTGTCAAAATGCTGTGCACTAAATATAAAATATCTCAAGTCCTGTAAAAAAAAATTTACTGACCACCATCTAAGTTATATTTCTATAGTCATACTGGACATCGGCAAGGTTGACTTCAGTGTGCAGTGATAAGACCCAACAACCTGGAGAGACCAGAGGTCGCCTGTGGCGGTGAAACCATATGATGTCTGTTAACTATAAACAAGGTAATCTACACAATACTGAATGTATCAACTATCCATTTAATTAGGACTCATTAGTTTATAAGGATTCTAGCCCTTTTAAGGATATACTTATGTTATTACTATCAGTGATCTCAGAATGGACTGATATTATATATGACACTAAATTCACTTGTGGGCCAGTAAAAATTTCAACATTTTCGCATTTGTACATAAAGTGTAGTTTTGTGGAAAGGGTGCCACGGACAACTCTACATTTTTTAAAATACATAAAACTATTGATCATTTGGCTTACTGAAATATATGTTGAACTTAATTTATTGTAATATTTCCATGAGATTCTCTATAAACACTGCAGGAATAAGTTTTAGGACCTGAATAAGTAATGGGCAAACAATACAGCTTTGCATTTTGGTCTGAAAAATCAGTATTTTAAAGTCTAATTTTCCGGTGGGGTGGAGAGAAGAGAGAAGAGGGGATTCGGGAATCAGTTGTCTGTGTACAAATGTGAAAATGTAGATAATTTTGACTGGTCCCTTAAAAATGAAAATAAAATATCAATTTTTAGAAAGTGCACACACACAAAATTTATGCTATGGAACTGTGGTAATGTTTCTAGAAGGCACTTTTTCCCCAGCAATTACAAAAGTGCAAAAAGGTGATCGCCATTCTTTGACACTTATGAAGTTTTTGCTCAATGTGAACATTTTCCCTTATTTTGGCAAACTGCAGTTGTAGAAGGTATTGCAGCCTCCTGCACAGGGACTTCTGTTTTATTTGTCCAAATATTTCCTACTGCCCTTCACATATCTATGGTCTTACTATGTTGTTTCCATTCCTACCTTCAGAACAGGCTTGTTCCATTAAACTGCTCATGCCTCTCTCACCGTTATTCATGTATTTAACTATAATATACATGATCACAGACCATGGATCCAAACACAACTAGAACAGACTGATTTTCCAACAGGAAATCAAATGTCTCCCAGTGGAACACTTACGTCTCTAAATAAGCTACAGGTGATAACAAATTACAAATGACCAAGTTTGCTTGAAAATTACAATCCTATTTTAGCTCTCACCTAGATACATTACTCTAGCAATTTTCATCAAGTTCTTCAAGACTTATTGCAGAGAAACCAATTTCACATAAATGACCCTGTGACCTTGAAAATTAAGTCAAGGTCACCCAAATACAATCCGAACCCCGGTCTTACCTTGATACATAATCCTACCAAGTTTCATCAAATTCCATCATGTTCTTCATGACCTATTGAACGGAAACCAATTTCACATAAGTGACCCTGTGACCTTGAGAATTCGCTCAAGGTCATCCAAATACAATCCCAACCTAGGTCTTGCCTAGATATATAATCCTACCAAGTTTCATCAAATTCCATCATGTTCTTCAAGACTTATCGCACGGAAACCAATTTCACATAAGTGACCCTGTGACCTTGAGAATTCGCTCAAGGTCATCCAAATACAATCCCAACCTAGGTCTACCCAAGATACATACCCCTACCAAGTTTCATCAAATTCCATCATGTTCTTCATGACTTATCGCACGGAAACCAATTTCACATAAGTGACCCTGTGACCTTGAGAATTCGCTCAAGGTCATCCAAATACAGTCCCAACCTAGGTCTTGCCTAGATACATAATCCTACCAATTTTCATCAAATTCTGTGAAGTCCCTTAAGATTTATCGCACTGAAACTAAGTGTTGAACTTGAAGAACCTGAACAAGAAGAAGCGGAAGAAACGGCTTCCACCGGGAGACATAATTGTGTATCAATACTGGCCTCCACACTGATAATATTTTAGATTATAAGTACTAACCCTTACTTCTGTGATTGAACATTTACGAAAAATTGCAGTTTTTTTTTCCAGGGATGCACACATAGCAAAACAGTAGCCAACACTCTCTAGGGGGCTAATCTGCTTATCTGTTACTGCCCTGACCAGCGCCCTCAGATTTTCTCACCTTCCAGGAGACAGAATGATAATGTCTATACATATAGCTGGTATATAATCTGTCATATCTATATTTGAATCACAGAAAAATAATTCAAACAAGATATGTTTGTAAAACACAGATGCCCCCTGCCCTCATTACCCTTGCCCTCGCTACCCTATTGATAGTGGTATATTGGGCACTCGTGACCTTACAAAAATTAGTGAAGGTTGATCATACATCAATGTCACATATCTTTAAACTTTAACCTAGCCCTTAAAAAGTGACTAAAAACCTGGACAATATAAAAGTTATCGCCGAAAAATTAGTCATCATTTAGAAACCATATTCAGCAGTGGCTTTATGACCTTGGAAATTATGGCAAGGTCACTCATTTTCACTTGACCTTCTTCAGTTGTTGTGCAAAAACCACAGGAAGTCTACTGTCTGTGCGTGACCCTCAAAACTGGGTCAAGGTCACCCATCTACAAACTCAAACTAGCCCTTATAGGCAACCATAAAGCTGTGCAATATAAAAGTGCTACCTCTAAAATGCAAGTTATCATGCAGAAACAGTATTCAACCAAATGGCTCGGTGACCTTTGAAATTATGTCAAGGTCACCCATCTTCACACTTGACCTTGCCCTGAATACGGACAATTATCCAGTGTACTATAAAAGTCCTAGTTGAAAAACCATTTCAGTTATCATGTGGAAACCAAAATTAACTCAGGTACCAACATGACCCTGGAAATTAAATCAAGGTCACCAAACTTTAAACTTCTTCTAGCCCTTAGCAAGAACTATAGACTTGTAAAGTATCCCAGTCCTAACTTAAAAACTTCTTGAGTTATTGCGCAGAAACCACAGGAATTCTACAATCTCTCTGTGACCCTGACAACTGGGTCCAGGTCACCCATCTTCAAACTCAACCTAGCCCTTACAGAGAACCATAAAGCTGTGCAATATAAAAGTTCTAGCTTCAAGGTATAAGTTATCATGCAGAAAGCATGAAACCATATTCAGTAAAGTGGCTGTGTGACCTTTAAAACGAGGTCAACGTCACCCATCTTCGAACTTCGCCTAGCCCCAAATATGGACTATAATCCTGTGTAATATAAAAGTCCTAGCTGAAAAACCTCTTCAGTTACTGTGCGAAAACCCAAGTTAACTCAGGTACCCCTGTGACCTTGGAAATTAGGTCAAGGTCACCCATCTTCGAACTTTGCCTAGCTTTTGACTAGAATAATACACCTGTACAGTATCAAAGTCCTAGCTAAAGACCTTCTTGAGTTATTGTGCGGAAACCACAGTCTACCACCGACCGACCAACATGTGCAACGCTATATGCGCCACCTTCTTCGAAGGGGGGCATAATAAAGGTAGATTGTTTCCTACTACACTTCACAAAGCCTACATAATGTATATAAACATGTTTTTGTAGTCAGAAATAGTATCTTTATCAAAGTCTGTATCATTTTAAGAGGTTCCAATACAACTGTTTTATTCATAGGGGGTTTTGGGTAACCAAAGCATCAGTGATAAGGTCTTTTTGGTGCAAGTTCTAGTACATTTATGCATCTGTAATTGCACAAGTGGATGCTTGCTAGAACATATTTTATATTTATTTATGAAAGAACAAATTTTGTCATGTGAACTTTGGTATATGTTAGGAACATTTTCCATTTTAAATAAATCATATGTATGCATTGAACCTCTTTCTTCTGTTTCAAACCTGTAAGAGAAACCTTTCAAGTTTCCAAGTGGGTGTGATGAACGCTGTAGTATTTTTAATCACAAATTCATGTATCTTACTGTGAAAGTGTCTTACAGTTGTAACAGGGTCTTCTCTAACTTGCTTAACCCTTGAACTCCCAAGACATGTTTTCTTTTTGTGAGTAGTTAGTACTTCTTTCTTATTTATCCTAGCAAGGGCCTTGTTGCAAGTTAGGCCAAGAAGCATCAGCTGTCAACATTGTTATGAAAAATATTGATAATCCAAGTTGGCATATGAAAGCATACATACCCTTTTTGTACTATTCCCAATAAGCAATAGATATTCTAAGTGGCCTAAAACTTTTGTATGCGGCATCCAGTTTCAAAAGCTTTTCAAGTCCAGCTGGATGTTTCAATGTTCCAGCTGTGACAGTTGTTTTTCCAGGTTTGACACAGCCGAATGCAATATTTGCAGTATCACAGGTTTGTTTAGTTTGTAATTTTCAAAATATATTTGCAATATTTCGAGCATACCAGGTATTACGCTACAAATTCTACCTACAAAAAATGACAATAAACCTAGTTACAGTCTGTACCCTCTCAAATAACTTATAAACCCAAACATATCATATATCAATTTGTTCCTTACAATATTCTGAATCATCTGAGAACAAGAAACTATGGTCATCATTGGGAAAATTTTAAGATATTACCAGTTGCTACAGCCACAGTTCTGACAGCAGTCATGCCCGGTCGCGTGGCGAATCTGTGTGCTCAGGTTGTAGCCTTGCGCATTCAGTCAAAACACTGAGTATAATGAAAACTGACCTGTCAATAAAATCTACACACTGTACCTGTCAGATTTGGAAAGTTATATCTTCCTGTTATCAGAATTATGTAAGAGACAGCCCCTTGTACCTGTAATAGTCATTTTTAATATGCACTTTGTAATCCTTCTACCCGGAAGTGGGCTGAATTACTCACGTAGTACCTTAAGGGAAAACGTGATCTCCAAATTTATCAAATAAATGGTCCTGGAATGTTGGAAATATTGTTTTGTATTCAAATGTTGCAAAAAAAAATGACAATTGGCCATTTTTTTTTTCCCAACAGCCATATTTAATGCAATAAACCAGTATACATATGGGCAAAAATTGAAAAATTGTATGTCCATGTTGCAAGGGTATGCTAGCAAAAAATTTTCCCAATGATGCCTATAGTAAATTGTGGTTTTTACTAGGTAAATATTGTGAACCTTCAAAAAAAAGTCATGTCGTGTTGGTTTATAGACTTTGGAATTGAATATGGTGACTGTAACTGAGCCTCCATACTCCCTCAGCCCTAATACACAAAGTTAGTTTTTGGCTTGGGCTGGTACAACCATAGGTCACCAAGCCTCATTGTCAAAATGACCCCTCACAGTTATGTAATATCAGCTTCAGCAACAGATAAAAGTCAGCCATATTGAAAAAGTGAGAAAGTTTGAGTATAGACAGAGAATTTGAAGCAAAAAATGGGGTTTGTGGGAAAAGGTTCCAAGAAACGTGCGGCAAAAAGGCGTCACAACAGTGGTTCCCACCTAAGACAAGGAGCTGAGGGCAGAAAAAAGGCAGCTACATCACAGAATAGAGATGTAGGTCCAGGCAGCCATGCAGACCAAGCCAATGAAGCCAGGCCATGCAAATAAAGGAGGATTCCGGAGACCATGCAAGTGCGTGCTGGTAGGTCCAGAGGATGCTTGTCAGCACTACGCCCCAAAGACCGCAATACAACCAGCACCAAGGACCATGGAAACAGAGTGGTGCACCTGAATGAGTTGGTACAGTTCCTTTGTATTTGTGCGAATGAACACAAGCCTTCACACAAGGCTGTGTTTAAAGTGTACAAAGTAGAAGACATTGGTCTGGGGACCCGTCTCACAATAAGATGCACCAGATGCAGGTTTGTGAAAACACACAAACTGTTCCGGGAGGTGAAGCGTCGTGGAGCCGGACGCCCACCTGTGGCCATCAATAAGCAGTTGGGTGCTTTTCTGATGAAATGCCCCATTAGCATTGAAGACACTCGGCTTTTATTCGCCTCATTGGATTGCCACCCACCAACTGCAAGGGTACTACAACACCATATTGACCAGAGCAGTAAAGTGTATGAAGAACTCAATGAGAAACAAATGATAGACAATCAACACACTGTTTTGTCAAACAGTGAAGAGGTGACTGTATTGACTGATACAGTGTATAATAACCCCCCAAAGGGTAGGAGTATGTATCAGGCAGGTACACAGTCTCACAGCCCAATGCTGGATGCACAAACAGGACTGGTACTGGCACAAGCAACATTTTCCAAAATTGGTAAATATGCAAATTTAGAAGAAACACAGGCTATGGATAGCAGTGAAAATCATGGTGTCAACAAAAACATTGACTCTATTGAAGCCAGTGGCTTAAAAGTAAGATATATTGTCAGTGATGGGTGTACAAAAATTCTGCCTGGACAAAACAATCTTAAAAAGCCAGAGAAACTAAGTTGTACAGTGCATGTATCACGTGGACAGCGCCGGAAAATGTATGCAGCCCAATTCAGTACACAACTGGTGGGAAAGAAAACAGATGCAAGGTATCGATACAACCGAGGCAACCTTACAAATAAACTCGTAACAAGGTGTTCCACAGAACTTTACTTAATAATAAAAAAATTTGGACCTGGCACCCCAGAGTTTTATCATGCTGGGGAACTAGCAAGACAGAACATTGTCAGCTGTTTGTCTGGTGACCACTCTTCATGTAAGGAAAAATCTTTGATATGTGATGGCACAGAACAACAGACACGCCCGTTTAATCCCACACCAAGAGATACAAAGGAGCTGCAAAGTATTGTCAACTATAAACTGAGTAGAGAAAGTATGAAAAAACAAAGACTGGGACTAAATACAAATAAAGTAGAGGCTGTGCACTTGCGCACTTTAAAGGTGGTGCCAAAGCACAAAATCTGTTTGAAAAACTATGTTGGCCGGACTCACAGTGCCATGCACACACACTCGCTGGGAGCCGCGGGGTCAGTCATGAAGGCGCGTGAGGCTATGGATGTACCAGTGACAAGTCCTCAAGTGTTAAAAATTTTGAAACAAATGAACAGGCGTGAAAATTACCTACATAGCTATCAACATAGACTGAACAGGATCAGACGGCGCTCTGTGTTGCGTGCAAAGCTGAATTGTTTGAAAAAATTGTCCAAACTCAATGTAACAACACCGCGACACAAAATACATGTACCTACTGATCATGATTACTGTTAAACTGTTATTAATTTATGTGGACTGCCAAAAAAGACTGCTTTGAAAGAATTCTAGAGGATAAATGGAAACTGCAGACCTAAACATGAAACTTTTTTTTTTTTTTTTTTTTTTGGGGGGGGGTGGGTGGGTGGGTGGGTGGGTGGGTGGTGTTGTCACAATATAGATAGGACAATAATATAACAAGCAACAAACATTTTGCACAGAACTCCAACAAATGAACACTACCTGAATCCAAAATGCAAGGTGGGAATGGACTGTGTCCTGTACACTGCCCTTGCGACTTACAGTTCACCCTCTGTGAATTTAGAGCTGGGGTTTCAGCTGATAAATGATTTATATTGCAGCACAATTCTTTGTGGCAGAGGTGACTTATGTGTTTGCCTCTAAAATTTTGAACACCAAAGTGTAAATAGTACAGCAGTCTGTGAACATGAACAGTCCTGCTCTCCCAACTCTTGACAGTCACTTTCATTTGAGGATAGCCACTGGAGTTACAGGATTTTGTCCACAGATGACAATCACCATCCATCTGAACTGAGTCCTCTATTCTCTTTAACAGTGATATCCTATACGCTGGGGTTATCATACTCATGAGTATGCTCTCCATAATGAAATTTTGGCACCAGGAACCTGTGTGACCAGTACAAATAGTGTGAGACATGAACCACACAGCAAAAACACTAACAATAAATACCTAATTTGGTACAATTAGGTGGTAATTTTGAACATAAATGTGAATAAAATGTGTTGAAATTCAGTTTTATGTGTTTGCTCATTCATATTCTATGATATTTGAAGCAATTAAATGAAATAATGGCAGTACAGACCTGATATTGGGTCTTTCTTCTGCCCTATGGGGTCACCGGGTGTGTCCCTTAAGGTATTACGCTACAAATTCTACCTACAAAAAATGACAATAAACCTAGTTACAGTCTGTACCCTCTCAAATAACTTATAAACCCAAACATATCATATATCAATTTGTTCCTTACAATATTCTGAATCATCTGAGAACAAGAAACTATGGTCATCATTGGGAAAATTTTAAGATATTACCAGTTGCTACAGCCACAGTTCTGACAGCAGTCATGCCCGGTCGCGTGGCGAATCTGTGTGCTCAGGTTGTAGCCTTGCGCATTCAGTCAAAACACTGAGTATAATGAAAACTGACCTGTCAATAAAATCTACACACTGTACCTGTCAGATTTGGAAAGTTATATCTTCCTGTTATCAGAATTATGTAAGAGACAGCCCCTTGTACCTGTAATAGTCATTTTTAATATGCACTTTGTAATCCTTCTACCCGGAAGTGGGCTGAATTACTCACGTAGTACCTTAACCATTTGTCATGAGACCTCATTCTCATTTACATATAGAGGAATAAGTCACTTGCACTTCACGTAATATTGTCAATACGCCTCTTGCCAGCAAATATGGATGGGAAAGATAAATATTCTGAATCAGCATCAGTAACTATTGATTGAGGGGTATTGGCTTCAACTGGTGCAAAATTCAAATTTTTTCTTGTATCACTTTCAATGTTGGTAGGATTAACTAAAGTCTCAAATTTCCATCCTTTTGAGACAAATATGGATGTGAATTTGGGAAAGATAAACATTCTGAATCAACATCGGTAAATATTGATTGAGGGGTACTGCCTTCAGGTGGTGCAAAATTAAAAAATTGTCTTGCATCACTTTCAATGTTGGTACAATTAATTAAAAGTTTCAAATTTCCGTCCTTTTGAGATAAATTATATTCAGATACATCACTGCCATGTTCATCTACATCTGCTGTTGGTATGGAGGTTGTGACTGTTTCAATATTATGAGTATGCAACCATTGTGATTCAAAGATACAATGTAAATATTCATCTTTAAATTCACTGTTCTTGACTAAATATTCAGCAGCTTTCCAATTTTCATATACATGTACGTAGTTATGCTTATAACAAAGCTTTCTTTTAAATTTTGACATGGGTATTGTGAAAGACTCGTCAAGTGTACGTGGTATTTAACTTATGGTTGTGTCAACAACCTTTATCACATTACCATTCATTCTCCATTGACCACCAGCTATGGCATGTCTCAACTGCATTATAGGTGTACAACTGGCAATTAAACATTCCTCTAATTCACTCAAATTTTGCAATGACATTGTTTAGGTAAGGAAATGACATACCATTATAAACTGATACGGTTGCAACTTTATTTTTTGATAAGGACTGATGTAATGTAATGTACTAAAAATTTCTTGAAATGCATTTACAACAGGTTCAATGAAGACGAATGGTTGTGTCACATTTAACATACTAAATCAGTTCTAGTAAGATGATACAAGTCATCTCACATGCTTTCTCCAAATACTGCACTTGAGTGGGCATTTCATTAGGCAATAAATATGGGGAAATTTGTTATTCTCGGTACTTTAGAGTAATAATCCTCTCCTGCAAGTAAAATGCTAATCAAGTCAGATGCAGCGCATGCATGTGGCGCCTTTGTATCTGGGAGTGTACGTGGCATTTTGTGGAAATTGGAGCACACTGTTTTCCTTTATTTTCCATTATACAAGAACATTGACCAAAATTTCCAGTTATGATTTTATTTACAGAGAAATTTGGCCCAGGATTTGATTCAACATCACTTGATTTAATTAAGATCTGCTGACAGTAACTAACATAAAACATGGTCATTTGCAACCAAATTAAAGTTAAAAGCATCGTTTGCATGAATATTGCAGGTGTGTATTAAAGTAGTAGAGATAAACTTACATATATTTGCTCTATTATGACATTAAAAGTACCAATAGCATTTCTGTGCTGATCAAGAGCAATTCCCATAGTTACAGTATTTCACAATGCCTTACGTCCATGTAAGTTTTTCTTTTTTTCATATAGATTTGTTTGTTGTTAGGGACTCTTGAAAAGAGCAGCCACAAAAGAGAAGGGAAAAAAAAGTAAGATTAACAATATAATCATGAGCCATGTTTTGACTTCCCCCATAATCCCACCAAATTTCATGAATATCCATCAAAATTGAAATATTGCTATTGGGCCTGTGCTATGAAGCACCTCTGGACCCATCAACCCAGAAGATGAACAGAAGGGTTAATTATAAATTCCCTGCATTACCAATGCAATATGTGGGCATGTATTGACCACTTTGTTGTAGAGTGGTATTTTCAAGTTGCGAAACACACCTTTCAGCACCCAGACATGAAGACTGCATTGAAACAAAGATTTTAAGGGTAGTAAAATTTTGTTAAAATTTGATAAATGATCATTACTTTTTAAAGTATATGTAACTGATATGATGAACTGGTGGTGGCAGAAATTTGCGTACCTCACTGCCTACGACAGACCCAGTCTATGTGAAAAGTTTTTCAGAAGTGATGGACATTTGGACTGACTAACTGCCATGACTGGGTGGTCCGGAGAAATTCTCGACAGACTTTAATCTTTACGATCATTGTTGACTTCTGTATTTTTGTTGGTCATTTGGACTACCAAGTTCAATTAATTTGCCGGTCATGACAAATTTAAGCTGGAAATGTCCTAAGGACCACCACTTTTCGCAAAGGCTGCAGACCACCCTTGATTTGAGCTGTTGAGGTCATGCATGTGGGGTTCCTCCGATGGGCAGCCACCTGCATTATACGACCGCTTTTTGGTTGGCACTAGGGGTGGTCGCTCAAAAGATGGACTACTGTACAACATACCATGTAGGTTTTGTGTTGTAAACTGTACAGACCACAATATGGGAGAACATTCCACTGTTTGTCACATGTGTGGTGATTGATACAGATATTTTTACTTGGTTGATGTGACCAGAAAGGCATGTAAATACACATTCTGGAAATACAGGAAGACAGCTCTGGGTAGCTGTTGACCAGTCAGCTGCAGGTATTACCATTTTTGACACTCGCAGGATTAAAAGCAATATCATTGAATGATATAGACCTTAAATTCATGTTTTAAAACATTACTGGTACAAGTGCATGATTCTGTATCTTCATATACCATATTTTGCACAAATGTGTATCTGAGCCACACCAGTAAAGATGAAGCACTACCAATTACAAGGCATCTTAGATGTTAATCAATCAGGCACAACAGATCTACTAATTCTTCAAGTCCAACGTCAAGTCTAACAAAATCACTACTCTATAACCAAAGTAAGCCCAATATGCATGAAAATCAAGCTCTTGTGCAAACTTCTTACAATACAGCACCCTGATAGGAAGGACCATGGAACATGCCAGGAGTATGTGTATGCTGCATTGATCTGAGCGAGTCTTATGCATTGCATGTTTTCCTTCCCCTACCCTTCAAATTTATCTTTGCACATGACATGCAGTAAGGGGGGGGGGGGGAGAGAGAGAGAGAGAGAGACTATGGAACAATGTTTTTTCTTCTATTCAGTATTTAGGCAAATGATCAAATATTTGAACATACGGAAAAATACTTAGAACATAAGATTACATATTTGAATATATGAGCAAATCAATTTGAGCACACAACCATACTGATTTGGTCATGTGCTCATCTCAATTTATACGCGTGATTTAATATTTGATGATATAATTAAACTGATTTGATAACACGTTCAAATGTTTAAACATATGAATAAATATTTGAACATATGTCTAAATACTGAATTAATCAGGAAGAGGCATTTCAGTCTGTGTGCATGCATGTGTGTGTGAGGATGATCGGTGTTCTGATCGAGTTACTTAATACACTACAGGTTCATTATATACCTTGTACTAGTATCACACACATATACCCACAGAGTACTCATGGTCTCATGCAAGCATATCGTGTATTATGCCTGCTTTGTCACTGACTCTATATGAGCATTTATATAACAGGCAAGTTCACTGCTGAGGCATGTTATATTCAGTCTTTTTCACAAACGTACACATAACATCATACTCCAGGTCACTGACTAACTGTTACTTATGAGTCTGAAACATAATATTACAAAATACTAGTCTTATCTTCACTGACTGAAACTGAAAAATTTATGTATCAACTGGATGTAGATGGAGACAGTTATGTGTCCATACATGAGTGATCAAACAGAAGATGCTAATCAGGCTAATGGTACTGTCAGGTAAGGATCATGTGTCCATTCATCTGGCCACGTAAATGGCTCGGCGAGGTAGGAATTCTTTCATCTGTACCTGGTTGGTTTTCATCCCAAATGTGTGCTTACCTTGTGCGAGTTCAGCATAACCTCTGATAAAGGGCAATCAAAATTAACTCCATTCTGCAATCAAAAGAAATGTGTGGCATGGACAGCTGACCCTGTGTCTCTCTGGGTGCCCCAATCCCTGAATGAACCTTGATGCAGCCGCAGCAGAGCCTGCAATAAACCAAACCCGCCATATATTATCAAGTATCATTACATTATGGCATGACAGTGAGGTGTTCAACTATCAGTACTGGAGGGTGTGTTCAGAAGACAAAGCGTTTGCCAGCATTATGCAACTTTTCTGTTTCAAAGCGAGCGCTTGTGAGTCAACTCTGCCCTGATGTACATTTCCATTCCCACATTGGTGCGTGTCTCATAGAAACCTTTCAAGCTGCCCACACCTGGTTACATATATATTTAGAAGAGGTTTAAATAATTAAAATGTAGTTCACATGGATTCTTTTAAGCATCTCTACTCTGAATGAGCCTTTGTGCTTCACATAAATACATTGTATCTCATGTGCTGAATCAACTTAAAATGTTATGTGACATCTTCACTGGAATAATGTGTTTGGTCATGGCTTCTTTTGTCTTAGGTCCTGGCATTATGCAAGGGATGACTCGTTTATCGTTACATCTTTGAAGATCCCTTCCTTTCATCTCACAATAATGTGATGGATTTGACGCACTTCCAGGAGCTCACTGGCTGGTGTCTGCTGTCTGTAAGCATCTACAAAAGATGTACATTGGGTAGGCATCTACCCGATGTTTGATCTAGCCCTGGGTAACGACTATAATTCTGTGCAATTTACAGATCCTATCATAAAACCTTTTCTACATGTAGTGTGGAAACCAAAACTTATTACAGTACCTCCGTGATCTTGGAAATAGGGTCAAGGTCAAACACTCCAACCTTTACCTCGCTCTTACATAGGAATATATACCTGGGCACTATCAAAGTTTTATCTCAAAAACTTCTTGAGTTTTATTTTGCAAGGCATTTTGACCTTAACCTATGACCTGAAGGTCAACCATAACCATAAAAAACAAGAGGATCATGATCATCCTGTGCTCTGCTGACTGGGATCTGCTTTTACAGTATTGGAACACATGGACTGCAGTCTAGATTTGTACAGCTATATACATGTATGTAGAGTGGTAGCAAAGTTTGTCCTTAAAATAAATTTTGTGGAAGGACGGAAGGGCGGACGGATGGGCAGACGGACGACAGACGCAAACAGTTTCTATAAGCTCTGCTGATGGTAGTACATGTATTATCAATTGACATACCTTGCTGTTTCAATGGCTGCCGGTGTACAGTGGCAGCACTCACTTATAGTCACAAAGTCTGATATCGCATAACTTTGTCAAAAACTAACATATCCACATTATTTTAGCAAACTTTCATTGTCTAATGTCCAACTATATTTTGATAAAATTTTAAGCAATTCTATCATGCTGTTCTGGAGAAGAAGTCGAAAATAGCCTTAACACGCAAAAATTCATAAAAAAATAGGAAAAAATCGCAGCGCCACCTGGTGACCAAAATGAGAACTAGTTGACCCCAGGTGACCCTAAGTGCAATATCAAAGCAATTGGCCAGGTAGTTCTTGAGATGAAGAAATTTTTTTTTTTAAATAAATTAAAAAATTCATTATTAATAGAAAAATTATTGCATCATGATCTCCTTCGCAAACTTCGTAGAGGTTCACTTGGGCAACATCCATGTGCAAAATTACAACATTCCATACTGCGGTTTTTGAGAAGAAGTCAAAAGGGTAAATACAATAGTGCAATATATCCACTGTATTGCCATATATATATATATATATATACATACATACATACAGCTGCAGCACTTCCTTACAGTTGCGAAGTTTGATATCCCATAACTTTGCCTAAAATTAACATATCCATATCATTTTTGCAAACTTTCATTGTCTAATGTCCAACTATATTCTGATAAAATTTTAAGCAATTCTGTTCAGCCGTTCTGGAGAAGAAGTCGAAAATAGCCTTAACAGGCAATAATTCATAAAAAAATAGGAAAAAATCGCAGCGCCACCTGGTGGCCAAAATAAGAGCTAGTTGACCCCAGATGACCCTATGTGCAACATCAAAGTAATTGGCTTCGTAGTTCTTAAGATGAAGAAATTTTAATTTTTTTCAAAAAACAAATTAAAAAATTCATAAAAAATAGAAAAATTATTGCATCATCATCTCCTTCGCAAACTTGGTAGAGGTCCACGGACGCAAACTGATTCTATAAGCTCTGCTGACTGACAAGTCAGCAGAGCTATAAATCCCAAACTGTATGGAGTATCTGTACCCAAAGTTTCAAGTGAATCTGACTGATGGTTTTGAAGAAGTAAAAATGTGAACTACCATTGCAGACCTGATGGACTTCCATGGTAATCAATAGGAACACAA
Organism: Hermodice carunculata; assembly: GCA_964020975.1. Classification (NCBI taxonomy): domain Eukaryota; kingdom Metazoa; phylum Annelida; class Polychaeta; order Eunicida; family Amphinomidae; genus Hermodice; species Hermodice carunculata. Next base: position 86,074,840 of record OZ026614.1, on the reverse strand, counting down.
AAACTACCCCCCCCACCCCCACCCCAAAAAAAACATAAACAAATCCAAAAATCATTGGACCATGACCATTTGAACACACTTGGTAGATGTCTATCTGATGGACATACCCACCAAGTTTGATGGGAATCTGGCCAATTGTTTTGAACATAAGTTGAAAATGTGAATTACCATTGCAATCCCCATTGATTACATAGTAATCAACAAGAATGTATGCAGTGACCTTTCAAGGTCACTCAGGTTTATAATAAACCATACAAACTGAAAACCCATAGGTACTTTCCTACTCAAGTTTCACAGTAATCTTGGGCCTACAATGCACCATTTAAAAGGTATAAGCCAGTATGTGAAAATTGCTGTAGCACCAGAAAAATACAAGAATTTGACCTTGAACTTTGACCTCAAGGTTATATATTATTATTTAGGAAAAAATTTCCTAGACCCATAGATAATGGGTACCAAATTAGGAGCCAATAGGTCAAGATGGGATAAGAAATATAATTTATATAAGGAAAATAAGATACATGGCGGCAGTGGGAGATGGCAGACGATGAGACTTAACACTGTATGGATTCCCTCCTATGGGAGATGCATTATAAATAAAAATGTAAATCACAGAGCCACCCGGTGGCCAAAATGGAAACTACATGACTCACATGCCCCCAGTGTTTCCGTTAGGGTTTTTTCCAGGGGGTCACAAGATGGAAAATTCAGGGGAACAGACTAGATTTTCACAAATTTTACATGTAAACAAACAAGACATATGACTCTTTGGAAGTTTCTCAGAGGGTATTTTAGCTTTTGAAAGGGTAATATACCCCCATTTGGAAGTTAACAGAAACCTTGGATCCTGCTACAACATACTGATGGCCTGGTGCACAAATTTGCACTATTTTAGTGAAGCCAAAACCTCAAAGGTCATTATTTAAAAAATTTGAATATTTGTATTGCAATTTATTTGATACTTGATTGAAAATGCATTGTAGAATGTCTGTTTCAAATTTGAGGTCAATTGGACATGTCAGTTCAGAGATACTGGTGACACAAGGCTGAATGACCCTCCTGTTTTTGCAGGATTTGGCGTGACATGCTAAAAATACATAATTTTCAGACTAAAGTTTCATTGACCGGACAAGTCTCTTTTTAAAGTTTGAGAGTCCAAGTGTATTAATCAGGTTTTTTCATTTCTTATGATATACAGCTTGCCTGTATCCCTATGAGGAGTTCCTTCTCGATAAACAATGTCTAGTTTGAAACTGAAGTGTGGTTTTGAAGCCAAAATTGCAGTATTGATACCACTGTGCTTCCAGAGACCACATCTCCTTTGCTTTGCGCAAGCTTTCACAACCCTTTTCACCTATGCAGTATTTGATAGACACAGATTATGGAATAGCACCCTATTAGTTCATATCTGCATGTCACTTCCTGCAATATGTATCCTTTTTACATGTGTTCAAGTGTCCCAACCATAACACTACTTCTGTTTTGTCTCTATTGTTCTTTCCCTCCTCTTCCTGCCTTTAGCCAGTCTGCTTGCATGTTGTCTTAACCTTAGTCCATACATGTGCTTGAACAATGATAGCAGCTGGAGCTAAGAAATCATTGCTACAGGGCAGAACATAGTCATGTCCCAACCATAACAGCATGTCCCAACCATAACACATATTCTTTATCTTACTACTTCCATTGTATTTTTTGCTTGTGCATCTTTAGTAAAGTTTTGTAATGATAGAAAAGGGTCAAATATGTGAATATAACTGATAAGTTTGGCTTCTAGAGTACAGTTTTGAATTTCTCAGTGAAATGTTATACACATACAGAGTGCACTTCCACAAAGAAAAGCTGCTTCTCAATTGTTTTTGATACAATTTTTCCAATGTAGCACCAATTTATTTTAATTTAGACATGTCTACAATTACAGTAACTTCTGTAAGAATATTAGTTGGTGTTGGGGTGAAATGATCCCTCATTCTTAATGCCTTGTGATCAATCTATTACCGTTATGGTTGGGACATGATTGTTTGTGGGACAAGGAGAAGACTACTAACACACTGGCTTTGGGCATATAGAGTAGAGACTAAATCATGGAAAAACTCACAGTAAAGCTACAGTTCCTAATTCTCAGAAGCAGAACAAAGCCTCAAGAGCAACAAAAAGTCCAGAGAAATGTGATCCAACTAACAAGCTTCGCCAGAAATTCTGGGTAAATATAAAAGAAGACGCCCCAATATATGAACTATACAGAGCAAAAAACATTTCCAAATGCAAATCATACAGGGATGCAATAAGACAAAAGAAGAAAGAAAGACAGATAGTGCATTGGATGCTGAAATAAAAGAAAAGGAAAGACTGAGGAAAGCTAAACAAAGAGGAAAACAGAAAGAGTGTCTAACTAAAGAGAAAAAATCAAAGGACACATCAGGTGCTTCTTCATTCAGGCCTGAAAATGTGACAAAGTTGGTTGAAGAGAAGACTTCTTGCAGCATTTTCATCATTCAGATGAACTCTTGTTCCAATTGCATCACTATGAAGTTACTGTTTTTACTTTGAAGTTACTGTTTTTACTAAACTTTCATTTCATGCAGAGAACAGCTGCTGATTTTGCATCTAGTTACAAAGAAGTACTTTAACTTGGAAATCAAACTGCTCTCAATGTGTGAATTTACCCTATTCAGTTGTGTAGCCACCTCAGCTCACATAGTTTGCCTGCAAAAATGTTGGCTTCTAGTTGTTGTGAATGCCAGTAGTATTTTAGCTGCTTTATTCCTAAAAAGCATTGTCTTAAACATTAACATGCCTGCCTGTAACCATTGTGCATCAGTCATTAATTTTTTTCTTTAGTAATCTACCCTGGAACAGCTCTGGTACACATTAATTCACAACATATGTGCCAACCATTACCACACAAAAAGGGATTCTTTCATTTATGATTATCATTTCTACTGGTTACTCATTCATATACACCTTCATAAAACCATACAAGTGTCAGACCATGCAATGCCAGTTTGCTGAAAAACTGAGTAAGTGTGCCTGGCAGCAAGACTACACTTCACAGATAGTTAGGAACAACTGTATACCAGACCCTCTTTTCTGACTTTGTAAAATATTACTATTTTTGCCAAAAAAGGTCCATGTTCTTTAGTATCTGGTTTATCATTTAGAATTTTACCGTAACTGATGTTTAATAATCTATTCATTTTCATTTAACGCTACAAACATGACATGTGTCTCTTTACGGACTAGTGTCCCAACCATAACGGATATTTCATTCATTGTACTTGTTTACTATTAAATTTGTTCACAGGCACTGGAGCTTAGTAATGATATATCTATTTGTTCCATTTATTGTTGTGATTTCTCTGGGGTCACAAATACTGCACAAGACTTCTACAATTTGATGTTATAGTGGTGGATAACAAACATAAGCTCATGCTCCAGAACTTCAGTGGCTCTGGATTTATTGCTGTGTCTCATTACCAATGATTTGTAACGTATGTGCATAGTAAATATTGTTTTACAGGAAAACATCAATCAAACATTATACACATTAAACTTATAGAAGAGAAAGAATCACTTCTTCTGGGAGGTTGCACATGTCCCAACCATAACAGCTTCAATCCTAAATTTAATCATAATTTTGACCCTGTGTATCTCCAAAGTAGAAAATTCATTTAAAACAAAACCTCACATGGCAACTCCCCAGGGTCCAAAATGTAAGTACAAAGAGAAACCTTTTAATTTTTTGGCATAATACATAGCACAGGAAATGTCAAATAAGCTTTCACATAATTTTAACACCAAAAAGCATCAAAACTGATAAATAAAGAGAAATTTTAAGTCCAAAAGGTTAAAAAAATACGTTTGAGGGCCAATAGGGGTTCCCTCAACAAACTTTAACAATTCATGTAAACATATAGGTGCATTTGCCAATCACTGGACTGCATCTAGGAAGAAAGGTTTTTTTCTATAATTTAAGGCTACACATTGCAATGATGAAAAATTTTAGAACCAAATATATGTATGAAAGTCCCAATTGTATTTTTTATGAGATTCATGATACATAAGCATAAAATTTTACCCAAAATAAAATGTCTAACAGAAACTTTATTTTTCACCAAAATGTCACACTTTCATGTGCACCAGGCCTGATATAAAAGCAAATGGTACAGTATGAGGGGTCACATTAAGGATTTTTCAGTATGGGTCCCTTGGACCCATCTTTTTTCTTTGTCAGGAAAAATAGCGGGTCCATGAACTGAATCGATGGGTCCAGTCTGAAATTGTGCAAACTGGACTTCATTTGATATAATCTGAGTAGTTGATTTCATTTGGTATAATCAACATACATCAAAATGATAAATAAATAAAACATGCAGGTAACTTACGCCTAGAAACGAACATAACATACGGTCTGTATGCTCACATAGGTAACTCATTAGTTTCAAAATTAAGATTGAATAAAAAGTTACCAATATGCCAACTTGATGTAAAAGGGTCTAAAAGTTGTTGACTGTGCCAAGGATGGATTCAATCTACCCATGAACCTGCTATTAAGACTAAGTCTATAACACATCCCTGTCTACCAAAAAATGGTTGTGAAGGGGGCTTAACCCCTAGCACGCTGCCACTGTGCCGGTGACAGTATCTGGTATTGCACACCGTGTGCCACCGGAGTGTTTTTTTAACTCGCTTGCACAAAAAGCAGCATGCACGATTAAAGATTGATTTACAATTACATTATACATATTTCTGTGCACTTTCTATTTCAATATACCTGAAAAAATTTGATGCTGTAGGCGGTGTTAAAGTTCTGATCTTAAGTGCGGTCAATTTTTTTCACCAAGCAACATGGTAGGCCTACAAGCTGTGCACCCAGGCATGGTTTTCCGCTATGTTAAACGCATTTCGATTGTGAATTTCATTCCTATCTTATACCGTTATACAGATTTGTTTCAATCAAACATTTCAATAAAATCAAAACAACCAAATTCTTTTAAAAAAAAAAAAAAACACTAATAACCATGTGACCCATCGGAGACCGTGATCAACAACTTTGTGTCAGGCCTAATGTTCTCTTCGTCCACTTGTAACCGTACAAGCCGTGCACCCAGGCATGGTTTTCCGCTATGTTAAACGCATTTCAATTGTGAATTTCATTCCTATCTTATTCCGTTATACAAATTTGTTTCAATCAAACATTTCAATAAAATCAAAACAACCAAATTCTGTTTAAAAAAAACAAAACACTAATAACCATGTGACCCATCGGAGACGGTGATCAACAACTTTGTGTCAGGCCTAATGTTCTCTTCGTCCACTTGTAACCGTGCAATGACTAATCTGCGTATTTTCCTTGCCGTCCATAATTAATTTTCACTCGTGCCTTTATCTGTGTCTACATTTGTTCAATGGAAGTCTTCTTGGTGAAAATATGATGTGAAAATTTTAACATCTTGGTCCAATAATCTGTGCGTAATACGACTTGTACCTTCAGCACATTGCGGCATGCGACAAGCACATGGGCAACAACGAATTTGTTTGGACAGTGAGTGGCACGCGATCAAATCCATCCAATGAAGAGCCTGGAAGTACTCTCAAGCACATTTATTATGAGGTGAAATGACGTGCATCCATTCCCATTCTGGGAAATTTTTGGAGGGATACCCCAGGAATATTTTTTCTTAGCAAATAAGAGAGCTTGTGACACAGAAAGACGCACATCAGAGGATTCCATCAGTACAATGCATTATCATGATATTGATAATGGTTGATGCAAAACACCGTGACCGCTTTAAGTTGGGGTAAATATTGCAGTTTTATCATTCAAACTGCATTGCGTTTTTGTGTGTGCGTCCACAGAGACGCAAAATGACAATGTTTTATTAATTTCCAGGCATCATTTCTTTATTTTTCACGTCTATGACGCGGGATGCAAGCTTAATGTGACCCCTGCAGAATTTGGAACAGCCTAGAAAAAAAAAAAAAAAAAGAAAAAATGATTTTGTTTAAAAATATTTGGAAAATAAGATACGTGGCAGCGGTTGGAGACAGCAGATGATGAGACTAAACGCTATATGCATCCCCTCCTATGGGGGATGCATAATAATTAAAACATAAATCACAGAGCCGTACCTGGTGGCCAAAATGTAAACTGCATGACTCAGACAACCTTGGTACAACATATAAATGTAACTGGTGCACTATTTTGCAAGACAAAAAAATTCTGATTTTGTTACAAAAAAGAAAAATTATAAAAACCGGAAAAACTTCAGTGCTCATATAATCATCATCTCCATCACAAAGGTGGCAGAGGCTCACCTGGGCCTAAACATATTGTGAACAATGTCCAGATAGACTTGGGCCTAACCACTTTTTCATAGAATCAAACCTGCAGTCTACTGCTAACTAGACATCACTCTGCACCAAATTCCTGCTTTCATGCACACCTACATTTTGAGTAGTTGTGCAAAGTTTGAAAGCAATCAGTCCAAAAGTGTAGGCACTCTACACTTTTTTTTTTTTTTAATCACTCGACACTTGTGCTGTAACGAATACACCAAGTGGTGAATAAGATGTGTATCACCAATATGAATGTTCACGAATATAGCACTAGCAGGAAGACCATTGCCTGGTTGACAACATACATCATTTGCCTGCATAAGCGCCTGGTGCAGTAAATCCCGCTAAAATGTTAACTATAGAAGCAAGTTGCCATGGAATGAAATCCACTGGCCACATTTTGTATATCTCAACAAGGAAACAATCAAAGTAAAGTTGTTTATGTGCTATGATTTGTTCAAAGAGTGGAGGCAAAGTTGGTAAACATGTTTTTCGAAGAAATGTGATAGTTTGATGTGCTTTTGAAGACTGTCTTGATGAATGCACAATATCGCCCAAGTATCCATTTTTTTTTTTTTTAGTTCAGTGATAATTGAAAACCACTAACCATGACACTGGTAAAAATTATCTTTATCGCTGGGCCACTGAATAATGGGCATCAAGACTGCAAATAAAAGTGTCTCTAATCAGCTAAATGTACACATTAATAATGGGGAATTAGGTTATCTTTCACTTGCACTTTGGAAGCGAAAAATGTTTCTATATGGCTAATTTACATTTACCAGAGGTGGTGTAAAATGACACCAGTGTGATCACAAATGATCAAATTATGTTACACTTCGATCACACTTTACATAGTTGTTCCACTTCCTTACATGGGAATTTATTGGTTTATTACTGATACACGATGAGGTTAGTTTGAAGGTGACTACAGTCCACATTCAGTTGCGATAGTGGTGAATAATGAATACAATTCCTGGCCCAACAAAATTAGGTACATTGAATTTTCAAATGAATCGTTACAGCCCTATTGCACACACAAGATTCTGCCTGCAAATGTATGAACAGGCAAATTCATCACAATGTGCTCCCCTCCCCCCCACCCCACCCAAACTTCATTTAAAGAGAGTATAATGTGCAGTATTACATTAAAAACAAAAACAAAAAACAAACCCTTTCCTGGCTATAAACTGGCAGTGGGGACACATTTTCTGAGCAGTGTATTATAGCCAAATTTTCATACTTGCTCTTTGCAAAAACAGAAAAAGCAACAAAACGATAATGCTGACCAATAATGAGTGGCATAGTCACGGGTTGTGGCCCTATGGTATCATCACATCATACCTACATTTAGGTTGTACACAAGGCACCTAAGAAGACTCAAGTAGAATTAGACACAATTGTGGACCTATGTTGTAAGCATTATGTCATAATGTGTAGTGTCTGAAAAAAAAAAAAAAAGAAAGAAAAAAAAACAACAACCCACAACTGCTTTTGCAGGGCATTGAGCACCATTTCAACATTCAGGGATTAAGGGTAGCCCACTCACCCACCCACCCCTCAAACAGAAACATGGTTCTGAGCGGTATCCTGGACCCATGATAATATGATAAATGTCACAGAAACTAACTTCTTGATAGGTGTACTGGCACATTAGGGTTAAGTGAAACATGTAACTGTAATTAATCACGTTCTTTTTTCGAACATGTATCTTGGCAATTAGTTGCATGCACAACTTTATCCACCTCTCACATGCACATTGTGTACATGCTACTGAGAATGTTGACCTGCCCTAAAAACCACTTCCCTGTGTGACACATGTAACATCTCTCCACAGCATGCATAGTGTTGTCTGTGTCCTCATTCAAACTGTACCATTGTTTGTCACAGACAGGAAATATTGTGTGCAACAGGCTGTATATGTCCTCCTGAATGTCTATTCTCAATGACAATTTTTGCTACCATTATTTCCATGTTTATCTTCTTTTCATTTCAACTATGCGACTTTTTCTCATATGATTAAAACAAATTTATAAGATTATAATCAAAATGGGACATGACAGGAATGGGTGACAATGTTCCCCATATGTTAGGATAGAATCATTTTACAAAGTCGAGTGGAGATATACAGGGTGGCCCACATGTTCCAGGACAATGTCGAAATGTGTCCCACTTTGTCCCCTTTTCAGACAGGTAACGCCAGAGTAGCGTCACATGGTCTGCCACTCCCTATTGTTCATTTGGTAAAAATAAGGGACCCCTTAGCTAGGCAGGGCATTTTTACCATGGCGAAATCTGTGGAAGATAGAGCAACAGTTCTGAATTTGTGGAGGCAGGGCTTTACTCCTACAAAGATAGCCAAAGTTTTCAAAGCCCAATTTTTGCAGTCGTGTGTGTGCCACCATCAAACATAACTAGCAGACTGGCTCTACAGCAGACCTTGCTTGAGGAACAGAATAAAGAGAAATCCTGCACGTTCTCAAAGAAAGTTAGTCAAGGAAATGAAGGTTAGCCGTTACACAATCAAAAAAAAAAAAAAAAAAAGACAGCTTTCAAACGAGCCTCAGTCAGTTCATATTTTGACAGCAAGTAATAATAAGAAAAGAGTCAAACAAGAGGCCCACAGGCCTCATGCTCTGCTGGCATTGTGGCTATATTGCACCTTGCATTGCACCTGTTCATTTCAAAGCTGTGAGTCCTCAAGTGGCTTTTGAACATGTAAAGCTTAATGTAAAAATTGTTCACCAGATCACACATCGCTCCACATATAATCATAGCTTATCTGTGCAACTCCTGTGATGAATATTGTTGCATGTGCCAAGACAACAATGAGCGAGTCCTTAACTTTATGTCCTCAGTGACCTTGGGACAGATCCAGGACAACCAGATTATGTAATACAAGAGGCCCATTGGCCTGCCTGGTGCTGTGCTGACATTGCCATTGAAGTCCAATCCACACCCTGCCATTACAAAATCACCTCTTTCAACTTTACAGGCATGGTGACCTCACAAAAATAGGTCAAGGTCACTGATATTATAAGTCCTGAAAGTTATATTGGGCTAACTTGAAAACTGTGGACAGCACTGCGGTCACAAGATTTTTGCATTTTGACCTGTATATTACATTTATACTATAGATGGCGCCAACGACACTGACGTTGAGAAAGATTTTTAAACACTTATTAACTCCTAAACATTATACAGGGCCAGAATTTTGCAAGAATCTAATATTTGGAATTTTGTCAATTAGATTTTTTTTTAAAGAAAGACAAGTTTAAGAGAATCATTACGAGAATTGATTCTTGGATTCTCGCCCATATTCTGGCCCTGTTATATGGGCCTATCTCAAAAATTGTGGGGTGCAGAGCAGTCACAAGATGACCCCAATATTCAAACTGGCCATTTGACCTTAACCTTTAACTTGAATTAACAAAATGTTACTGTTCAAAATATGCGCCCCACATCCAGCTATCCATATATAGTCTGCTTGTTCAAATCAGGTAATAACTTTTATTGAGTTAGTGAGGAAAAACAATAAACTTGGACAAGCGTAAAACTCCATAAGTACTGGGTCATAGTGACCTAAAAAGCAGGTCACCAGTTTTATGTATTATGTAATCAAGTGCAATTTTGATCTGGAGACTCAATTCTCTTTGCCATTGATGTCCAAGGTACACCCGGCCTTTAAAAAAATCTTTTCAACTTGACCGGCATGGTGACCTCACAAAAATAGGTCAAGGTCACTGATATTACATAATGTTCTACCTTTGGCCATGGTCTATAGATCATATAAATTTGGCAAGCCTAATCCAATTACTTTTCCAAATATGGAATTACACACCTTCAAACACATTTTGGCTCATAATTTGTCAAATTATAGGTGGCGCCACTAGTATCATTAGCAACTAGACTTTGGCCTTCCCCACAATCCCATTAAATTTGGTGAAGATCTGTCAAAAATTAAAGATGCTAGAGTGTTCACAAGATTTTCACATTTTGACCCCTATACTACACAATGTAGGTGGCGCCACCAATATCGACAGTGGCCTAGAATTTCATACACCCTATAAGTCCTGAAAGTTATATTGGGCTAACTTGAAAACTGTGACGGTATGGCTCTAACGTGCAAAAGTTTACGGATGTCTCCTTTGAAACTTAAAAGCTTCATGCACTATTCCACCATACTGACACTGGTATAAACAGGTAAATAGTAATACAATTTTTAGCACCATAAAGTTGACTAGAGGTGTTATGAGGTAAAGTGTACTAAGGTATTACCTGAAAGCCACCTCTTCCACTATGCTGGATGCAGGTTGAAAAGAAAGAAATCCTGAAAAAAGTGAGTAAGATCATGGTTTTCCGACTTCAGACGGACTAGAGAAAATTCTCTAGGTGGGTTAAGTGTACTTTACCCTCGGTCTTTCCCTCTTACCATTCTAAACACTTTGAGGACTGCACTTCATTTCAAGCTCCATCTTGATAGATATAGTTTGAATAATGTTGAGTTAGTGTTCACTGTTGTATTTGTTAGGTATTTGGTCATATCTTTGGAAACATTTCAACAGAGTTTTGTGTGGTTATTGTTTTTTATAACCTTTGTCTTGTAGTTTTAGCAACAAAGTTCTGACTGTATTGACGAAATCACTAAAAAGCGTTGTGTTTCTAGCAATACACATCACTTGTCTGATACAAACTCCATATGCTTGTTTCTCTGCAATGTTTCCTGTCAGATCAGGGTAGGAGATAATATCGAATTTGAACTGGTCTATCTTGTCAAATATTTTTGTTATGTACTAGTTGTTCTTTATTTCTATATCCAGATCAAGGAAAGTAGCTTTTGTATCACTTTCATTTTCCAGATTTAATATTAATTCTTTGGGATATACGTTTTTCCAATTTCCCTTTATTTCATCTCCACTGCTTAAAGCACACACATCACCTATAAATCTTCGTGTGAGAATATGAACTTCTTGCAGCTGTAAAGTTTGTTTGGTTTTTTTTGCCAATTCTTCCAGACGGACAGACATGAGCGGTCGCATAAGCTCTGCAACCTTTGGTAAGCAGAGCTAAAAATGTAAAGCACTGCTGATCCGGTTCATTGATGACAATGTGCGCAGTCATGTTTTCGCACGAAAAGATGTTTAGTATTAAAGAAAATGTGAAAAACAAAAATCAGCGTGTGTATGGGGTAACATGTCCGGATGTTCCTGATGGGGTCCCAAAGTGGCACAAGACTGGGTTTCCTGAGAAAGTAATGATTTGGGCAGGTGTGTCCTCAGCACGCAAAACATCCATGACATTTGTAGAAATGGGGGTTAAAATTAACTCAAATTATTACCGAAATGAAATTCTGGAACCGGTGTTGTTACACGGTGCAAACCAAATGTTTCCTGAGGGCTGTTGGGTATTTCAACAAGTCAGCGCCCCTTGTCACCAATCGAGGGAAACCCAAGCCTAGCTAAGAGAGCACACTCTAGGCTTCATCTTCAAAGACAAGTGGCCTGCCAGTAGTCTGGATTTGAATCCCCTCGACTATTTTGTATGGTTAATGCTAGAGCATTAAGTAAATTCTAAACTACAGAGTTAAATCCCTGCTTTGAAGGCACATCATCTGAAAGAGTGGACTCCATTTCCAATAGAGACCATCAGGAAATGCATCATTGGTTGGAGGCAACGTCGACAGGTGTGCATTAAGGCAAAAGGGGACAATTTTGAACATCTGTTGTAATTATGCAAGGGAAGGTTCTAATGTAATAATGTACCTGATATGAAATAAAAAAATCATGATTACATAAAATATTTAGGTCTTTCTGTGTCCAAGAACATGTGGGCCACCCTGTACATGTCTGACCTTGGAAAGTTCCACAAGCAGAAAAATTGGCAGGAAGGAGTCCATTTTTTTTTAAATTTTGTGATGATCATGATAATGCATTGCTGGAAATCTGGACTTGTTGATTGTGGTTGCTGAGCAGATAATTATAGGTGCAGATAAGTCATCTGCTGGTTCAACCCTTTCCCACGCAAATTGCCCAAAAGTGCCTGGATGTAAGTTGTCATCTGCCTCAATCTTTTCACACTAAGTTTTTGTCAACATAAAGCATTTTTGCTAAGAGTTGTATGATACCCATAATGATAGCATGCCCAAGGTCAACAGCTATCCTTGGCATTGGCTGCACACCTTTCCACGAACAAATCCCGGTGAGCTATGAATAGATCTCCTGAAGTTACCTCAAGGAAAGCTATGCAGAAAGCTGCTCACATGAAATTGTAAAATATATTGTCTAGGTGAGTCATCCACAGCTCTCCTGAAGTGTCTGAAGTGTGTGTGGCGGGGGAGCATGAGTCGATCAGATCACTCTTCTTAAACAGCAAGGCCTAGGTTTAAAGAAAAAATCTATGCGAAGGAAAGTTGTTGAGTCAATCTTATGAACATGTTTACCAGGACAGGTACCCTGCATTTGTTTTAAGCTCTGACCATAGGTCGCAGAGCTCATGCAATCACTCATGTCTGTCTGTCTGTCCATCCAGAAACTTTTGCTGGTGAGCAAGATACAGTCCACTTTTCAAAATAGCCCCATATAACTTTCAGGGCTTACCAAATGAATGAAAATCTAGATTGAGTTTGATATTGGTGGTGCCACCTACAGTATAATGTGATACATTGTAATGTATATGGGTCCAAATGTGAAAATCTTGTGACCACTCTGACATCCTTAATGTTTGATAGAACTTAACGAAATATAGTGGGATTGCGAAGGAGGTCAAAATTTAAATTGCACGTGATACTAATGGTGCCACCTATAATTTGACAGACAGCATGTGCCAAAATGTGTTGAAAGATATAAAATTCCATATTATCAAAAATAAATGAATCAGATGTGCTATATAGACCATGTGCAACTCTAGTATATTATATACATGTAATATCAGTGAAATCTGTCAATTAGAAAGAAGATTTTGTAATGGCAGGATGTAGCTTGGACATCAATGGCAAAGACAATTGAGCCTCCAGATCAAACTGTCACTTGTGTACATTGTACACAAAACTACAGGTACTTGGTGACCTATTTAATGGATGACCTTGGTTATTTTCTCAAGATCATGGAGCAACGCATTTCAGGAAATGATTTTTTGGTAATGGTTAGGCCCATGGGCCCCTGGTTTGACCATGGAATGACTGGGAAGCAATCAAGAGTTTCAGTATCACAGACAGACATGAAAGGCTACATTTATCAAACAAGTTGCAGTACTTTTTTCCCAAGGTCTGCAACATCATCTAACATTTAACAGAATATTCCAACAAAGGTTCTGTCTCAGTTGGATATCATAAACTTGAAACATAGTGCACTGCATGAGATGGCACCTAATAAAATGTAAACAAAGATATTGTAGACATAACAAAACTGATGTAATGCACTGAGTGACCTCATGGGTTTACCCCGAGGAACATTTACATTTTTACCTACAGTACAGGTAAACATTATCTAATATGTTCTCAAAGAAGGAAATGAACAAATGATACACATGTTGGGTTACATATACATGTATTGTTTGATCAGACCCATTTTGATCTGCCACTTGACTTGTAAATGGAATCAAGATACAAGATCACAAGAAAATGATATCAGTACTTTTCGCACGTTAATCCACAGCAGTCTCACGCTTGTTCCTTGGTCAGCACATGCTCAGTAGAGTGGTTTGTCCTTAAATAAACAATACACTAACATGGACAAAGCACCCAGACTAATAAGGATGATGGATGAGATGGGCCTTGGATAGATTTCCTGAAGCCAAATTTCTGTTTTACATCAAAAGACTTGTGCACCCTGAGGGCTTGCCAGGAGTTGCGGAGTGTAATGAGACCATGAAAACAACTCACTAAAGGCTCACCAATTAGCATGGCCACCAGCTTGGGACAAACAAAATCCAAATACATGCAACTAAAATTAACAGGAGACCCATGAGGGGGCAACCAACCACAGAAATAACTTGTCATGTGACTGGCGTTGAGTGTGCATCAAAATTTTGATATTGATTGGCAATCTTTTTTTTGGGGGGGGGGGGAAGGGGAAGCAGAGGACAGTAAAATTTTTCACTATCATTGAGTGCTACAGACAGGAAGGATACGGGGGATGTGTGTACCTGCTCTATGTGGCCACCCTTTCTGCAAAGAGAAAGTGGCCACATACAACAGGTGACCTGTCACCACAGGTAAATTTTACAATGAAACTGAGTCCTATGTCCGAGCCTGGTGACCACAAAAAGTAATGTGGCTGCTCACGGCAGTGGTTGCATTCAGCAGGTACAGGTCACTGTAAGTGGACCAATCTTCAGAACCGAGTAAGCTTTGGCCCTATCTATGGCAAGGATAACGTGAAACAAATCACACTTGCTCTGGTGAAGTCTGGGTATAGTTGACCACCAATAAAATTTATTTTTATGAGTAGTTAGCTCTTTCAAGATTACGATAGTTCTATTGGTTAAGACAGTGCAAGTGGCAATGCTGAAAATAGCCTAATAATGAGGGGGGGGCGGGCATGGCCAAGCGGCTGGAATCATAATGGAACTTCTTAGTTCCACTTTCTACCACCAGGTAGTGCAATTATTAATTTTCACTAATCAGCACCCAGGATTCATTAAATTATGCCAAACTTCAGCTATCATTGCACAAGATCTTGGTACATGTCTTATATGTATTTATCTGCCGGTACTTATTTAACAAACAGATTGTCATTTAATAGCAATATATATGCACTATTTGCTCCTCAATTGCCTGCTTTTCACATGTCCACGTGGAAGTATACCACATTGCATTGTTGAAAGCCATCTTATTTCTTTTGTTTCTTTTTTATTTTAAAGTTGAAAATGAAATATTAAAACTGGATTTTCCGTGTTTTTAATTCATAATCATGTCAGATAATGTACCTTGTAAAATAAAGCAAGTACAGACTTTGCTTCATCCATGCCATAAACATGGTCTTAACCAACTGAATAACAGTAATCTTGAGTTACATACTCCTAAAATAAAACAAGAATAGAGTTGACACTGTTTAGTTTTATGGACTTCGGGGAAGAATACTGACTAAGGTATTCTTTTTTTTTTTTTCAGGCCCATAAAACTAATCAGGTACCTCAGCAAAGTCCATAATTGTATAATATAGCACTATGAGCATTCTGCTGGAGCATTGCATAATGTCACAGTGCAGACTGATAAGCTATCCAAGTATTTCCAGTAGTCTAGGTTTCAAATTCAAAGTCCCTGCATAATTCAAAGTCCCTGCATTTCATTTGAATGAGAGTAAAACCTGTCTGTGGGTCTACAAAGACAAATAAAAGCTTGCATTTCTGCAATTTAGTGCAATTGACAACCAGATCAGTCATGGACTCAAGTCTGCATGGTCTCTTTCACACTGTTTCTTTATTGACAATCAAGTTTTGAAGTCCTCATTTGGCTGCTGGTGAAAACACAAATCCACAAATTTATGCAACATACTTGTGATGTTTAGCTGACCAGCTCAACAGAAGTTCGTCACAATTTACCCAGGGTGTACCTAATAAGCATAAAATATAAATCGGCAAAGCTTTCAACTTCAAGATGATAGTGTTACCACTGCATCCCAAATAAAAAACAGAGCACAAAGTGCCCTGTACATGTTTCCAGAAACAAAATACAACCAGAAAATTTGATTTGCTTGTCAGCAAATCAGTCTGTGTGGCTAGAAAACTTTTAAAGATTACTTGTTCCGTATTTAAGCCCTGCAACAATATTTTTTTTTATGCGGCTATGTCAAAAACCTATAAATTGAACCTGGAAAGGTACCTCAATCTATTATAGTTTTGAAGCTACTCAAGACTTAAATTTTGTGTATTTGCCTAATTTGCATAAATCAAACTGCTGCAACTTTGATTCATGGTTCATTGGATGCAGCTATTCCACAAATTTATTAATTGAAGTTGGAATGGCACCTCTATCTGTAATAGACTTAAAAGTTATTCCAGATTTAAATTCTGGGTATTTTTCCAATTTGCATAAATTAAAGTGCTACAACTTTGGTTTACGCTTCATTGGATGCAGCTATGTAACAAACCTAATTATTGAAGAGGGACATCTATCTGTAATAGTTTTGAAGTTATTAAAGATTTAAATTTGTGTGCTGGCTCAATTTGTATGAATTAGAATGCTACAAGTTTGTTCATGTTTCATTGGATGTTGCTTTAAAAAGTCACAAACCTATAAATTGAAGTTGGAATGACATCCGCTATCTATAATAGTTTGGAAGTTAAATTCAAGAATTCAATTTTGTATATGCACCTAATTTGCATCAATCAAAATGTTACAACTTTAGTTCATGTTTCATTGGATGTGGCTATGTCAGAAACCCACAAATTGAAGTTGGAGTGACACTTCTATATGAATTCAACTTCAAAATGTTTCAAGTGCTCCTTATAATAGCATAATTTAAAATGCTCTAGTTTTTGATCATTGTCCATTAGATTGGCAGGTGTCACTAACCTGTATGTACTACTTTAAATTTTGAGTCAATCTGTAATAGGTTGGAAGATATGGAGTTTTTAAAATTTTAATTGCCCCTAATTTGCAAAATTCTTAATTAATATCATTACTGTTCCAAACATTATGCACAACTTCACTACCATGTCTATCACTATGTTAAGTTTGATACTTTCAGAACAATACAAGAAAAACTGACCACAAAGTTCACACGGAAATAAATAAAGAACAAGACATACCTTCAATGCAAAGCATTGACTGAAAGGTCCGCCATGTAAGTAGGCTGCCATTTGCTCAAATTAGGCCATGGTGACACCAAAATCTAATAAGTTCATCTTGCCAGGCACAATAAGCACATTGCTAAATTTGAGCAAAATACATGGAGGCATTCTGTAGATATCTCGGTAATGAGATTGTGCATATCTGGATGGATGGACACCCCAAAAACATAAAGGGTCCCTCCCTCCCATGGGCGGACCCTTAATAAAGTATTTGAGGGAAAAACAAGTCTATGTTCACACACAGACTTGATAAATCCCTACCTCACAGATAAATTTCAACACACACACGTCAAATTCATGAAGTGGGCCTTCCACTTCTGGTATGATGATATGTGGCGTTACAGGGCTCACCAATTCTTTTGTATGGTATAGCCCTCCTGGCAAGTTTTGCTGACATCTTACTTGTGTACATGTCCATCGATTCAACAACTCCTGCTCGTAATTCAAGGAAACTCTGTGGTTGGCCCTTGGGTAAACTTGTACCTTGAAATTTTGTTTGCCATGATTGGCTTTCACTTGTCCCAGGCAAGAGGTATGTGAACCCTACATGATATCATCATTAATTACACTGGTCTAGAGCTGTAGCTTTTGAAGAGGGCAAGGAAACTTTAACCAAAAAGGCACCTTTAACACAAGACAGGCAGCCAAAGGGGCTCAAACTGTAAGAGAAGCCTAAAACTAAAACATTTCTACTTGAACAAAATGAAAATATGCAAAATATTTAGAAAATTAAAGTGAACCTGTTCCTGTACGATACAATATAATGTCAAAATAGTCTGCAACAGGTGACAAAATCTGGAAAAGGGCTGGGAGCAAAACAAAATGAAAACAGCAAAATAAACAGGCAGGGCACTTTTCCCCCCTCTTTCATGCCAGCATACAGAAAACACTGAATTATGTATCTAGTGACCTGCAAAAGCCATATATGGATAACACTCTAGATACAAATCCATGAGCTACAATTGTTCCACTGGGCTAATCCCTCCATCGGTCAAGACACATTCATCAGTTCATGTTCAATTGCGTATGCAGCTCAGACAATGCAAGTATAATTCACTGTTTTCTGCAGCTAACAAGCTTTTCCACGCAATTTCACATAGGTATACTGATGACTGTTAGGCACCCTTTTTTTAAAAATCTTATTTACTTAAAAATCTTTTTTTTTTCAGCAAACCTCAATATTTGTCAGAAGAGTTTCTCAGTGCAAGCTCAATAAAGCACAATTAACTGCTATAGGTATGTACCATGTCCTGATGGTCCCCGACGTTTGATGTCATATACATGTAACATTGTATGTTTATGATTGTCAGTAAGTACCTGATTAGGTACTTCACAGATAAGATAAATGGTTTCACCATAGTCTTTGTAAAATAAGCTTCATATTCAATGCTCAACAATCAGAACACTTCTGACTTGTATTTGTCAGCACATCAATCATGCCATGCACTGCAAATAATCAACACATACATGAACTAACATGCATACAATATCAAGTTGGGGGACATATATATTTAGAATTGCCAAAGGTGTATATCCTAACCAAAATCACTGAAACAGGTCACAGAGTGGTAACAATTTTATAAGCCACCTGCCTTGAAGAATTCTTGCATTCACCATTGGCACTTGCACTGATCTGTCAATTATTATGTGGTTGCTGGCAAGTTTCACTGACCTCCACAGGTTGCAGCCACACAATCTGAATGCACGGTGACAACACACTGTAACAACTTACATATTCTTAGAGAAAAAAAAAGCTTCTCAATGTTTAACCTTTGATCCATTTCACCCACACTATTTTTTATAACATAAAACTGGATATACTAGTACATCATCATCATCCTGGCTTTTCCAGAGGTGGGTCAGGGAGGTGTTACTGGAGGGCAATTTAATTATGTGCATTATGAGAGCGAGGCCCAAGGAGAAAAGCAACAGAGCTGGAACAGTGGGGTGGGCAGGGTTTCTGCCAGAGCAGAGGGTAAAATTCCTTTCCCCCTGACAAATATTTTTAGGGCACAGTTTCATCCCCTGACGATGTCGCTCTATCTGCTCTCCTGAGCTGCAAATTAAAGAATCAATTCTTATTTCTAATGCACCTGAACACAAATTTTATGGGCGTGGTCTGCAGACACCCTGCATTTAGGGCATATCTTTGGCATGTTTCTGCACACACACACCCCCCCCCCCTTTTTTTTTTTTTCTGATGGAAACTCTGGTGGCAGCTGGGGGGGCTGTTGGACCTGATGATGACAGGCCGGTATATTAACCAGGACCCAGGCGGTAGTATTAACCAAGCCTTAACCAAGGGGACAGGGGGAGGCAAAGCCTCAGGAGCATCAGTCTGCAACTCGGTCAGGTCAAACTGAAATGGGAATTAGTGCGAGTCTTCACCAAGCTCGTTCCATTCTCAGCTGCGACAGAGTAATTGGACTCGATACCGTGATAGTATGGAGTCCAATTATTTACCACATACATTACAAATCACAGCAATCCTGAACGAAAACCTTACCTGAAGATAACCATAGCTTTGGCATTGTAATTTGTAGGTCAGAAACTGTTGCAAATGGGGCGGGACAATCGTGGAATGCGGGCCACACTGAAGCAAGCGCACACAAGCACGCGAGTTCACATGCGGAACCTTTTTACACAGGCCTCTGGACAAGATTTTAACAGGGCAACCACGGGGCTTCATTTTGTGTGCGGTTCCCATTTCATAGTTACCCGCAACACCCTCAAGTAAAACCTTGCTTGATCATCCGAGCAACATACAGCGCCACCACACCGGCTTTCGCCTTCTCAAATATTAACATGCCGGTCCCTAGCATTCATACAGACAGAAAAAAGAAAAAAAAAACATTGGAAAAAGCTGAAAGGCTGGCTCTGCAACAACACCTCAACCCCCCAAAAATGTGCAGACACGACCTTTAAAGTCTACTCCAAGGTGCCAGCATAGTTACAACAAATTTACCTGAATTATAAATCCCGAGGGTTGAGAGAAACGCTGCTGTTCAGACAGTTTTGTGAGAGATCAGCCCTGCGTACATAACGTCCTTCTGTGTCTGGGAACAAGCAGCAGACTTTTGAACGTCACATCCGGTAATCACACAATATGCACCTGGCGGTATGATAATTACGAATCTGGCCAAATCACTTTCTCTTAAGAGATAATACACCAAATGAGCATAATATACTAATGGACCAGGAAAAACGCTCACTAGCAACGGCAGACTGCTGTAATAATATTACTATAATTTTCTAAGACTTAAATAAAAACAGCAAAAATTCCTCACCGCTGCCCTGTACGATTCCCTATTTCTCATACCCGGGCCATTCCCCGGGTTCTCATCCCCGCCCCACAACAACGTACATTTTTCACCCGCAATGTAAATACGGAGCATTCATATTAGCTGTGGTACTGGTACTGCTTTCGCCCGTGCATATTAAATGAGGCAGATCCCTGGCCGGAATCAAACACAGCAAACATAAACTGATGATCATGCAAAACTATACTAGGCTATACCATATTAATATAGCAACATTTACACTTATATAATAGAAATTAGAATAGAGGAGGAGATCTTGCCTGTACTAGGCCTATACGCCTACAAAACATTAGTCCGTCCCCATGTGGAGACAGTGGACTATCCGAGAAATAGTTCTAATAATATGGAAATGCCTTTTGGGATCCACATTTATAGCTTAGATAAAAGAATGTGGAACGCGTACAGCGGAGAGCAACAAAAATGTGCCCCTTGCATGCATGGTTCGGTATTTAGGCCTACCATACTCCATAGGTGTGCCATAAGCCCCGACACTATTAGTACACACAACGATTAAAGGACCCGAAAATCCGATCTTTATTCCACAGGCGCAGAAAAGGAGACATGATACAGAATAGAATGCTTTATTGGACTTTTATATCCATAGAGGCTCCATGACCTACAATATAAAATGTACAATATAAGCATATGATTAGGCATATATATAAGTATATAGGCATAGACTTAAAAAAAAAAAAAGTACAAATGCACCAGAGACTGTTTAAACTCGTTAAGAACAAGGGGTACGGATTTATATGTACGAAATAGAAGAGACTGTCTAATGAATTTGCAAACATGCACCGCCACTTCAGGCCCAGAACAAAAAATTGCACTTTGGTTGACTGGGAATACGTTTTTATCGTGCTCCGAAACATATTATAATGTGGGCAATTTATCAAAAAATGTTCTTCATCTTTAACTGAATTTTGATAAACACTTGAAGAAGCCTTTTTTCCCCCGGAAACTAAGGAGGCCTAGTTTTCCATATACAGTATTCTTTATAATATTATCTGCAGGTACGTACTTTTGAAGATGTGTCGCAACATACGTCTTGATACTTGCTAAAATGTTGCTGATGTTGATCAGGTAAAACAAATGATATTGATACCTGTCGGAGGACAAATTTTTGATCCATACCAGTTTTTAAAACATTGAAAAGCATTGATAGGTTGGACAGTGCAAAATTCTTTACCCTTGATACCAGGCGCATTACCAGATGTCACCAGCAGAAATTAGTTAAACTCTTTGCTAAAAAGAAATCATAACACGAACCTTTAGTATCCGCGTAGTAAATGACTGGCACAGTCTGCCAGAAGATGCAGTAAATGCTCAAACAGTAACTCAAGTCTCGCCTATATAAACTGTGGATAAATGAACAGTATGACATTCCCGACTATTGACAATCTAATTGCTTATCCACTGACATTTACCAATGAACATTAACATAGGTTTATTCATTTGACAGATCGGGACCCAACAAGCTTTAAGCCTTACTTACCCGATTATACTATACTAAATACAATTATGAGGGGTAAAAGGGGTTTTCCGTACAAGTTTGCGAACTTGGAATTTTTAGGCCTACTGTACTTACGTACTGAAGTCACTTTATATTCCCCAGTTCATACGTGCCATCATAAACTTTCTGTATTTTCCATGCCTCGGACAGAGGCAAAATTATCACATGAAATACATGGTAACCCCATGTTTTATCCACTGCATAATTTAATTCACAACAACACCCTTTTCGTGCTGTAGAGGATTAAAACAGATATAAAATCCTCCCGCCCATGCAATATGTGGGGGGTGGGATATATATATATATATATATATATATATATATATATATATATATATATATATATATATATATATACATATATACACACACATATATACATACATACACACACACATATATATATGTATATATATACATATATATATATATATATATATATATATATATATATATATATATATATATATATATATATATATATATATATATATATATAAGGAATTTATTTTAAAGTGCCTGTGAAGTTACAGTTCTGACACGATACGTCCATGATTCTAAGGTAATGCACTGTGTGTGGATTTTGCTTCTCTTCAAGATCATTCTGTTGGACTGCATATCTATAAAAAAAAAAAAAGCTTGGAACATATAAAAATGCCTCCAAGGCTGTTATAAGTAACAATGTTTAAAATGTGTCCACCTTTACCAGTTCTTTTATGAAATGTGGGGAAGACTGAGGCAGGCACATTGATCTTTTCGCTGCAACGTCAAGTCATTGAGAAAACGTGGAATGCCACCTGGTGATGCAACCTGGAACAACCATGTGACTATCGGGAATCTGCTTGTCAAATCAGGTAGAAATTGTCCTCTCTCTCTCTCTCTCTCTCTCTCTCTCTCTCTCTCTCTCTCTCTCTCTCAATACATTCAACAAGATAAAGGCCCATACAAAATTTAAATGTGTATGGTATCAGTTTACGTCTTTTACCTTCGTATGGTGGATGATGGTGAGTGAAAAGTCCATATGGTCTTCACTTGCATCCGACATTTTGTTTCAGTCTTTTATTTGCAAATTAAACTATTCTGTTTTTCACAGATGAAAAATTTCAATAACCTGATTAACATAACAAATATTAATAACGTTAACGACTGAATGGTTTAATTCATGCATATAAATTATCTATGAACGTCGATAAAACACATTGCACGATTTACTATTTAAAAAAAAAAAACAACAAACAAACAAACAAAAGGACGTGAATGATAATTTTCAATTTCAAATCAATGGTATAGAAGTTCGCAAGTTTGTACTGTTAAGATTTTTGGGAGACTGAATTGCTGAAATGCAAATTTCACATAACTTGTATATCGGGTAAAATCAACAAAGCTTTAGTATTCCGAAGAAGATAAGGAAAAAGCGTTGGCAATAAGATACTTGTAAACTTGTATTATGCACTGGTTTATATCCATACTTTACATATTGTGATGTAACTTTGGTGAGTAATTACCACAGTAATTTGCTTCCTTTGGTTAAGCTGCAAAAGGGCATGTTACGATTTATGACATTTTTACCCTTCACTGCTCATAACACGCCTCTCTTTAACAGACAAAGAATTATGAAATTTGAAAATCTATATAAATATTTTACAGGTTCATAATCATTAATGGTCTATTACCTATTACTCTTCAGAATATCTTCAGTGCAGTTGTAAATGTACCTTTTATAATTACAGATAATTTACGTCCATTTACAATTTTCCTTGTCCCACTATCTTTCTATTGCATTCTGTAAAATATCATTGTCCAAATATATGAAATCAGTTGCCTTTAATCATACGTGAACGTGTATCATTTACTTTATTCACGAAACTTGAGAAACTTGAACAGTTTTGGATTAGCGAGACAACAAGTTCTGAAAGTATAGCGGCGTGGAAAGTCAAGCTGTTGACTGTGCAGGCAGCAAGTGAAGATGATACATCACCGTATCGCCGTATACACAAGAAGACGAACCGGACAATATTGAAGGTGCAATTGCAACATCTACTGATGGCTATGACGAACCGGAGCGTGTGGCTACCACAGCACTAGACTCAACAGGTGGTTGACAGACACCATCTGTGCAGTGCATGCAAACAGGGTAAAAGAAAAGAACAGTTGGACTAACACATATGCACATGCTCAGTCCATGTCGCATAAAACTTTGGCAATACTAAAACATACACGTACATTAAAATTTACAATTTTACGGTTTGCACATTCCTACACTGAAAATTTGATTGGCACCTCTATCTAGAATAGTGTTGAAGATATTAATAATAAATTCATTGAAAATTGATTACCAGGTAGACCTATCCTCACTTCTGCAGGGGTCGAAATTAAGGGGTATCTGGTTGCCCCAGACAACTTAAAATTTGTTGGGGCAAGTTTAGATAATTCCCATGTTGCCCAAGGGGCAACTTTTTATTTTCAACTTAATCAGTGTGGTGTTTTATAATACGAAATGAGTCAGTTGGAATCACAAATGATCTGGGGGCATTTATATACATTTCACATAAGAATTACCTAAGTACATGCTCACGTAGAAAACATTTTATCAACTTAAATAACTAATAGGAGAGGTCACAATCACCTATTAATATCTGTGAATTCAGCTGAAAAGTACAACAAAAAATACACATTTTTCTTGAAGGTATCAAAAAGATGTTTACATTTTAAGATGAAGTAACGTCATTTCATGTGCCTTTATAATTATGCAAATGGGATACTAAATTTCAAATTTCTCTTTGTGAATTGAAAATGGAAATTTTGAAATTTGTTTAGTCGTTGGGTCTACATGCAATGATTCAATACCATATTCCACATTAATTATTTGAGAAACTTTGGATGAGACTTTCTGTAAATGTGTATTCCAATTCATATGTTTGTCCAAGAAAATTAAATTCGTCTACACAATCGATTTTTACTGCGTCAATTTCAAGGGATGGTATGGCTACTTGCGTTTGCGGAGTATAAAAAAAGCATATATTTAGTCTTATCTATATTTAGTGATAGCTTATTAACTTTAAACCAGATATTTATATTGTTTAGCTCACGATTTATGTTTTCAGAATTTACTTCGTCATGGTTTTGGTCTTTGAAGGTACTTATTATTATATTATAAACATATTTATTTTCTTTGGATTGCCTAATGGTACACAAAGACTAATCTGGAGGCTCTCCAGTACATAAAAGGACGCACAGGAATATATACAATACACACTGGATGAGAACAGAAGACTAAATTCAAGGCTTGTACACGAATAGTGCAATTGATGCCAAATAATGAAGACTTAAAGTTAGATCATATACCAAATTAGTAAATAAAACGTCTAGATTCTGATAAGAATGTCTGAACAGCCTCAAAGATGAATACATTATCAGTGTCTGGCAAGTCCTCAATACCTTTCAAGAGAATATTTAGTAAAATGTCACTAGAGCACTGAACTATTAAAGTCGGATTTACACCTGGAGCGAGTAAGTGACACACAGTGTTCAGTAGACGGACCCTTTGCACAGTGAACTTGGGGCAGAACAAAAGGTAATGTTTCGTATCTTCAGTAGTATGAGAGCATGCACACGTTGAGGCTGATAGGATATTGACATAATATAGATGGGCATTTAAAATAGAGAAGTTAGGACGTAGCTGCGTGTGGCATCTGTTTAGGAAACGACTTCCATGTTTAAAGTATGTGGGCTTTTTGTCAACACTTAAGAGTAATAGATTTAATTTAGATTTAAACTGCGGCAGGGAATTGGTGAGACGAGCAGCAACTGGGAGGTTATTCCATAATTTGACAGTAGACGGGAGAAATGAATCGCCGAAGCGATTGGTGGTGAACCTAATTTGGCGTAATTCAGTACGATTTCTCAATAGACGCCCACATGTAGTGCATGCAACGTCACGAGGAACGAGATCATGTAGGCATTGTGGAGTCAACCTATTGTACATTTTAAAGAAAAGAATAAGTTTAAAGTATTTCCTCCGATTTGCCAGAGTTGGCCATTCAAGCTCTTCGAGAAGTAAGACACGTGGAGTTTATCTGGTTGCGCCAAGGCAGATCCTGGCTGCCTCATACTGCACAGCTTCTACAGATTGTGACAGGTTTTCGGTGCAATTGTCAAACAGGACACACCCATATTCGAGGATAGGACGAATCATTGTACTATACAACCGTATGAGTGTCTGGCGGGAGAGTTTATATTTGAGTCTGCGTAAAATAGCAAGCCGTTGGCTGCCTTTATTAACAATGCGTGTTATATGCTGGTGCCATGACATATCTGGCAAAATTCTTGTCGTCATTCCTGATTCCTGAATTAGCCAATAGCTTATGTACTATTTTATTCTTTAACCTGCTTCTTCTTTTTTTTTTATTGACTTGGATGTTTACAATATCTCATTATGTCGACAATCAACATTTTTTTCTAATGCAGTAAGGTAAATCAATAGGATGTATTCATATTTAAATGCGGTCCTACTCTAACACCTATTGAGCAAAAGAGGGAGCCACCTGCATCTGGGCAGATCCATGTATTTAGCATTTAAAACATACAAATAAAAATGAGATGTGCATAGACTATACTAAAATAAAAGAGACAGGTATACGGTATGAAATCATATCACATGTCTGCCAATAAATAAATTAAAATAATACTTGAATTTTAAAATGCAAAGCACCAAAGTAATGCAATGAGCACCAGGAAACCCAAGAAACCTGGCATGATGACCTGCATAATTCCATTGGGGTCCGGGGGGGGGGAGGGGGAGGGGGGGTTAAAATTTTAAATACATTGGTAAACAATTGATAGACAGTGAACAATAAACGTAAATACATGTATATGTAAAATCTTGAATCAATAATATTTTAGACTACTGCATCATCACAGAATCAATAAGCATAGAATTTGCTGAGTTCAGCTTGTTTGGCCTGTCCAGATAGATAACGTTGGACATGGGTTTTGAAATTTCTCTTTTCTTTCAGTAATTTTATGTGGTTGGGTTATTTATTTCATTGGCCATGGACTCTCCAGACAAGGAAATATCTAGGGTAACGCCGTGGTACTTGACTCTGTCTGATTGTTTTGTGGTTATGCCATAACATGACACCCTAAAATCATTCACCTTTTTTCGCTTTTCTTTTGGGACCAAAAAGCATTGTTTCTGTTTTGCCCGAATGAAAAGACAATTTGTTTTCGTTCAACCATGTGTTACAAGATTCCAATTCCCTGCTCAAATTTTGGCCAATAGCTCCTGGGTACTTTCCAGGGACCAGCAGAACACTGTCATCAGCACTGATGGGCATATCGTTTATGTAATATAAAAACAGTAGTGGTCCTAAAATACTTTCCTGAGGGACGCCGCATTGTATTCTTTGATGCTCAGACTCAACTTTACCAAGATATACCAGCTGTGTGCGGTTGCTTAGGTAGGATTCGAACCATCTGACGGATTCAACACACATGGCCTAGAACTTTCAAAGAAGGATCGAATGATCGACTGTATCAAAGGCCTTTTGTAGATCCTACAATACACGTCCAACCTAATTATCTTTAGATATTTCTTTTTGCAAATAATCGCTGAGATGAAGTGTCTGTTGAGTATGAGCCCCATAAGCCTGATTGGAAATCGTACAGTATTCTGTTTGTAATAAGATGAGCTTCCAGTTGAGTATATATGAAGGTCACTTTAGATTACCTGTATCAAGAAGTTAACTTCTTGGACACCACATTCCTCGTCGAAGAAGAAGAAGAAGAAGAAGAAGAAGAAGAAGAAGAAGAAGAAGAAGAAGAAGAAGAAAAAGAAGAAGAAGAAGAAGAAGAAGAAGAAGAAGACCGCCTGGAAACCACTAAAAACGATAATGCTTGTCTTGAAAGACCATCCATAGGGATGGCTTAGCTGTGATCTTCTTAAGACAGTTGGTCTTTCACAAAGGTGTGTAAAAATGAAAAAAATACTTAGCAAAGTATCCTGTAACGGCGGTCTGTCAACACAGGTGGTCTGCGATTAGAGTGGTCTTTCAAGAAAGGTATGACTGAACTGTAAACCAACAGATACATGCAATAATCTGGAGTACAATTCTTGGCATCCCAGCCACGTGACAAGATCCTTCATAGTTAATTTCTACGTCTCCTTAAAATCTTATAGGACCATCATTTAAAACTAATGACGCAACATATCGTCAAAAGAGGATACTCTAAGACATTAACCCTCTCAAGCAAAAAAAATCTCTTCAACACACAAGCAATTACCTCCTTAAACCCTAACCAACAATACCGATTCACCATTACCAATGTCATTCCCACGTGACGACAATGCATGAACCACAAACACTATAAAAAAAAAAATAAATAAATAAATAATATGCCACTATCGTCGCATGCTTCAACTTTTACCTGAAGGCTGGATCCAAGCGTGTCGTTAACCCATTTTCGGTTCCATTGATACAAAAATCTTGCAGAAATACTTGTCAGGGATAAATTTATCTATCCAGCCATGGAGCTATTATAGTAGCTCCATGATCCAGCCCATCAATGGAATCCAGGTTAAAACTCCTGGCGTCCCACATGATCCCTGTGCATGAAAGAACTGTGACTTATGCAAAATGATTGAAAATCATATCCACAGCCACCCGAACTTAGCAAAAGATTATCATGGATACCGTCTGCCAAAGTCGCAACATGGTTTACTAACTTACTGCCTCAAATGTGGTATACAGAATATAGGTTCAAGGGTGTAGCCGTGGGCGTTGGTGTGTATTGGGGGGGGGGGAGGGGAGGGAGGCGGGAGAGTGCCAAACGAACCCCACCATTTTCAGCAAAAGGTCCAACTTGGACCAATAAAAGAAAAATGTGAAAAGAAGAAGGAAAGACAGGGAAAAAAAGAAAGAACACGAGTCAAAACACGGCTTTACTTACTAGCATGACAAGATATATACTTCGTCATTATTACCGTGATTTGTGTTTTGAGCTGAACACAGCAAAAGGATCTTTGCATGTGGTCATTATAAAATACCGTTCAATGGTCGAAAATTTTGCTGGTGGCTGGACCTTACATTGCGGCTTTATAAAATAAGCCTCAGTGCATAAAGTAGACTTCTAGTTAAGTTGATCAGCAAAATGTTATGATAGAATAGCAGCCTCCATAGGCAACTTCAAGTCTTAGCTGGTGTATCTGTAGCTTCACAGAAGTTTAGCATCTGGGTATAAAGTTAAGAAGGTCTGGACAGCTTTGGAAAATTGTTTTCAGATCGCGACCCAGCAGAATATATTCTCTTCGCCCTGAAGTTTTCACTCATACAATTAATTTGCTACATGTACAGTTCACAACATGACTGAGCGATTTTCAACTCAAAATTTATTTTCAAAAGGTCCACAATTTACAATTTGACAAATGGAGGAAATAAATATAACACTTTAAAGATTGAAAGACTGCAATTTAAATTCCTAATCACTATAGAACTGTAAAGACCTGAAATAACCGTGATTCAAATGAGAAAGTTTAGAGTTCTACTTGAGAAAATATCAATTTCTAAAAAAGGGAAAACCAAATTTGGATGAAAGGATTACATTTATTATGTACATCAAAAGGCCTAGTCACACGCTATCCTCATCAATGACCCCACTTCTTCAATTAAAAGACAAAGTTGACATTGGAAAATTTTAAATAGCCATAATTTTTAACAATAAAAATATATCTTCCGTCTATTGTATTTAACAGTTTTGAAAAAGACAGCACTTAGTGTGTTCCTTGACGTTTGGCTCTAATGCATTGCAATGAGATTTCACTTATTTCACATGATGATGATGAGGTGATCATGCAGTCAGATTTTCATTGTCTGCTATTATCATCCAGTTTTTGTTTCAGTACAGTTCCATGAGTGCAAGACAATAGTGACTTGTACCATGTAAATGCCCCACACCACAGGAATTCTCACAGAAAATAATTTTGATTAGCTCTGCATCTCCAGAACAGGAATGTCATCAGTTTGTTGCCATTTTATGCCCACTATATAGTCAACATTTATCTACTTAAGCTTAGTTTTACAGTCTTGTAAGATCATGCTTATTGTGCAAGTTATGCATTACAGTATACTGTTTCCAATTGAAATGCGCTGAATGATCAATGACATAAATTGCTCATGCAAACTGTGTGTTTTAATACCTTCCAATATTGTGAACATGTTTTAATTGTATTCATGCTATTGTGTAACAAGAAATATGCTGAAATAGAAGGTGAAAGCTTGCATGCCCAACTTCTTAGAATCAGGTCGATTTTATTTTTGGCGAAAAGAAATATGAAATAAATTGTGCTGAATATTATTGTACAGAGTATCACATGGTTATACTTTCAAAATGGACTTTCCTCTTCCATCTTCAATCTAGCAGTAAAGCAGGGAGCAAAGAGACCAGACAGCACAAATTAAAAGTACTGCAACCAGTGGTGTTTTAATTTTCAACATCTGATAATTAGATTAAGCTTCAGAGACTTAAATTACTAAAACGATACAAGTATGGGTGGTTAAAAGTAATGAAGCTCAACTGGTTCAATCTTAGGCTTTATAGTTTCCATTTTTCTTTGTAACAAAGATTTTTCCTCGTTCTTGGTGGATGAATTAAGCACTTAGAAACTTATTTTAGTCCCTAAAATGCACCATTTGCACTTCAAATCTCAAAGTGTCGTGTGTGTGTGTGGGGGGGGGGGTGCCCCCGGACCCCCCCTCGAGGCTTTGCAACTTTCACCTGCTTGCAGCTCCATTCTTTATATTATTTGAACCCCCCAATCCAAAATCCTGCCTACACCCCTGAGGTTACAAAAAGAACCGTACAGGATAAATATCTTTGACATGAGAGAAGCATCTGCCTTTAAAACTTACACCCATCGGCAAACACTGGAGCCTTGAGTAAATAATCCTCTCCTCTTCTGAGGAAGAAAAGACAGATCTGGATTTATAGGTTTAACGCTCTAGAAGCGATGGGGCTCAACACTCTTGATTCAAAGGTTTCTTTTTTATTTTCCTCCTATATTATACTTTTGCTAGGAATTCCCACCCCGAGCCTGATTTGAAAAATTCCTTAAAATTCAGAGATTTGGATCGTCACCATCTGGTGAACAACTTTGACCCTTCCACAAGGTACATTTCCACCAAGTTTTACATAATCTGAGTGATGGTTTTGGAGAAGACTCAAAAATAGCAAAACACACACACACACACACACACACACACACACACACACACACACACACACACACACACACACACACACACACACACACACACACACACACACACACACACACACACACACACACACACACACACACACACACACACACACACACACACACACATCATTGAAAAATAAGTGCCTTTTGTTGAAAAATTGATGAGTAGGGGTCCCTAGAAGTGCTCTTGTGCAATTTCAGATCAATTGGCCAAGTGCTTTTTTTTTTTTTTTTTAAAGACTTTGCCATAAAAAAAAAACAAAAAACCCAAAACCACTGGAGTGTGTCCATTTGAACAACTTGGTTCAGACCTGAGTATTACATATTCCTTAAAAAAAGCCAAAAGAAATGTAAAAGAATGCTACATGTGGTTAAAAACGAAGACTAGCTGGCATTCATTATGCAATGTACATAATTATATGAATATAAAAAAGACATGTAAATATATTTTCCTTTGAGGCACCATCTATCAAGTACGACCACATTTATCAGGTACTCTTGCTATATTTTCAATACCCAGGCCCTACAACAGTGTGCTTTTAGTATACGTGTACTCACAGTGTTTTTGTCTGCATATCAGCTGCAGTGTACATTGTGAATTTCGAAGCTCTCCTCACATGCAGTGTGCATCCTGTATTGAAACAGTGTTATAAAACGGTGTTGAATCAAAATAGTATTCTTAAAGTGTATCAAAAAAGGCAAATTATGTAGCATCAGATGGTTGAGTGTGCACAGCAATAACTGTGTGGACATAGTGTGCTTACAAAGTGGGAATAAATTCAAATGAAAAACTGTACTGTGCAGTGTTCGCGGCACCATAAAATGTACAATGTGCCAACAGTATGAATGCAGTGTGGCCAAAATGCGAATGGGTTTTAAGGTGGGAGGTCTGCGGCCGAACCTTTGGATAACCTCTAATCACTTTTTCATATTTTTTGGAATAGTCTGATACTTAAACTACATGTTCCCAAAAATTCAGATGTGTGAACATAACATTTATATGAAATAACTGATCTCAAAACTTTTGTTTACAACGAAAAGTTGAAACAGTGCCGGACACATGGCTTTGTTTGCGTGGGCATGATAATGAACCATGTCATTGTTTGCACAGTCATTAGTCCATGACCGCTGGAAACCAACTGAGCTATTGACAAGGGTCACTCACAGGAAACCATTAGCCATGGAAAGAAGAATGGGCCAGTTCAGACTAATCACTACCATTGTTCTGATTACTTCGAAATTCTCTATTGATGTGAAAACAAATTAGCACAATCCACTTACTGTTCCCCAAATATGGAA
The DNA here is from genome assembly GCA_964020975.1 of Hermodice carunculata. Classification (NCBI taxonomy): domain Eukaryota; kingdom Metazoa; phylum Annelida; class Polychaeta; order Eunicida; family Amphinomidae; genus Hermodice; species Hermodice carunculata. The sequence continues at coordinate 86,042,325 of OZ026614.1, read as the reverse complement.
AGCAGAATGTGAACCACACCCAAACAAGCCAAGTGTAGAGTGACATCATACAGTGTAGACCTACACTGCACCATACAGTGTACACTGCACTGACAGTGTGTTAAACCATTGTGCTCCCAGTGTGGCAAACAAATTTAAATTCCCTCACTGGCTTAATAGTTAAGAGACTACACTGCCTGACCCAGCTGCAAACACTCAAAGTGACTGTAGAAGATGCAGATCCATCCTCAATGCAAATATGTCCAGATCATGCAGATCGTTGTACATAAATCAAGACTCACACACGGCAACTACACAGCAGTGTGAATTAAGCCTAAATTTTAAAAAAAAATTTACAAAAACCCAAAACATGCCTTTTGTACCATATCCATACATGTGTGCATGCTAGAATGTCCATTTTCAAGCCAATGTATTACATGTATTCAGGATAAATCATTATTTCAAGTCTCCGAGTTATGATAAGGAATATACTCGATCATTTTTTGTGTTGCAAGTCCATCAAGCAACCTCATTTATGGTAATTTATTTCACATCATGTTCACAAGTAAACTGAGCTGTCGTTATTTCCTCCCCAAAATTACAGGGTACATATTTGCTGGGAATAATGAGCTGCATGATGTCATACATGTATATCCTGTGTACTTTCAGTATAAAAACACATATATCTGATTAGCGACCAAGTGCAGGCTCTGTGCTTTCAGTGCAGTTATAGTAAAAGTTCATACATTGTGGATTTAGTGTTGCCAAACTGGTACAAGATTTGGTGTATACAGTGTACACTGCAATATCAGTGTCGATACCAAATCCACATCGCCTCTGCACATGCAGCTGTAGTGGTGTACACTGTTGCCCTGCAAGGGTATCACATGTGTACTTTCAGTATCATATGTCATTATGTAAATAGGCTGGGGCTATAATCATGACACTAATGGTGTATTCTTGAACAAACTCCGTCTGATGCTATAGTAAACATGAAGGGCACATGAGCAGGATATAATTATATCAGAGACATGCATAATAGGATTAGTATAAGTGATCAGCTTCAGTTTATCTGCATGTGGTGAGAATATCAATGGGATGTAATTGTATCAGAGATGTACATACACGTACTAGGATTGACATAAGTGTTCTACTTCAATTGAACTGCACGTTGAGAATGTAGAATAGGCCTAATTTACTGGGTGTATCTAAAATGTCGAAGTTACAAGTTCTGGTTAGATCTGGATATTACAATAGCTCCAAAACAGTTCCTTTTTAAGCACATGCATATAATCAGAGATGTGATGTAAAGTTTAAACATTTTCCCAACCAGAAGGGTTGTGTAAATTGTTCATGCTTAGTTGACCCAGAATAAAGAGAAAAACATTAAAAAAATCCATTTCAGGGACAACCAGTTGAGACTTTCAGAAACAGAAAATAAATGACAAGGTCACAGCCCTACTTTTTACAGGTATGTCAAAATTTGTAAAGGTCAAGGTCAAGGAACATGCAGGCTTATTAGAAGTGCAATAATTACAATAATCTTATCTGTTCACAAAATAAAGCCAGGCTTATAATTATTCATAAAGGGACAAAAAGAACAGTCGACGGAAGGTTTCACTATCCGCCAGTAAGTAAGCAAACATATGAATTGAACTTGGATTTGCACGTTTATCTCTGATAGTTTTGAGGACATTCCACATTTTAATTTTTCAAAAATCATGATAAATACATGTACTGATGGGGGTGCGGGACAAGAACTAATTTCAAATGCAGCTTCCATTCATATTTTATTGGATTAGTCGATAACACAAATCTTATGAATTCAAATCGGAATTGCACTCCATGATAGTTTTGAAAAAATATTCATAAACTGGAATTTTACGTGTCCCTAATTAGCATAATCTGGAATGCCACAAATTTTGTTCACTGGATGAACCGATGTCACAAATACAGGATATTAATGTTGCAATGGCACCTTGATCTATGAACGGACTGAAGATCTAAAACATCTAACATTTCAATTGCCACAAATTTGATGACCTTGCATATATATTCAAACACACAATTTGTCTTTCAACAGCAACTTTGAAAACAAAGGAATAGAAAAACCATTAAGACAAAAGGTGAGTTTTTAAACATTTTTATTTTTCACCAACATTCATCTAGACTTAACAATTCATAATGCAACTGCAGTTCCAACAATTATATCATCGTCATAATCATTATGGCTATGGTCCAGCTTTCCAAATTCCCCACAATAACTAGTGTTTTCACAGCTCTATGGAATGAGGTAAGTAAATTTTCCACAATCTACACTGAAACAAGCAAACATTAGTACATTACAGTCCAAAACGCTTCACAAAATGTTGTCATAAAGCATCTGCACTTTGTACTTTGGAAAATTGTGCACACTATAAGCATGCTATTCTGATTTACATGTATATGAAATTAACATACATGGAAAACATATATCACCTATCAGTCATTTTACAAGATACAAGACTAGCCAAAAAGTTTTTCACAATAAATAGCAGAAAATTCTACACTCTCAAAAGCATGTAATTACCAAATATATATTGAATACTCTCCCTCTCTCTTTCAAACCAGCTCATTTTCACAAAAGCTCAGTCATTCTAGGTTTTACAATTTTGAAGGACACAGTTAACTCATTCCATACTATGGTCACAGTAGCTCACCAGAAGCCCTTCTTTTCCTCAGATTTTATGAGCCTCTGGGGTCCTTACCCCCTCCCCCCAACCTCACTGGGGTTTCTAGACCCCCAGTCAAAAATACAATTTGCTCCAGGCATTTTTGACTTTGCTCCAGCAGCTCTTAAGTATAGACCCATATCTTTTACATGGATTGCGAAGCAGGCCAAGCCTATATTAATCACTCTCCATGGCACAGATGGTGGCGTATACTTTCCTAACAACATGTTTGGTGGGGGAAACCAAAGGACTCGGAGAAAACCACCATGCACAGTCAGAGTGGTAGGAACTCTTTCCACATGCTTCCCTGGCGTGAATCGAACCCGGGCCACAGAGATGGAAGGGGAGCGTGTTACAGCTCTGCCAACCGTGCAGCCCAAGCTCTTAATTTGGACAGCCCTGTCAATGCTCACTATGAAGGAAATACTTGGGTGACAGCATTTACAAGTGGAGTGCTGCACCACCATAAAACCACTGTCCCACATGTCAGAGCACTGCCCCCACTTGAATCAGCACTAAGATTCAACAATCATTATCAGGCAGTGAATTGACGACATCTATCCTGAGAGACCATGATTTCTTGGGAGAGCACTCCAGAGTCAAACATCCTATTCTTCCCTTCTTACTTTACCTGTAAAGGGGGTTCACCTGTTTTATAAGACCACTTTCTTGTGGCAGTATGGGAAGTTTCTCAATTAAAGACAGGAACTTCTGAACACCTCCATTTTTCCCCAAGTGCCTCAGATGCCACCGTAGCACCAAATTGTCCACATCAATGTCACTCATTTACTTAAGGGTCAATCTCTTGAAAATGCCACACTCTTTCAAACCACAAGGGCTTGCAGTGTGTAAAACAGCTCTAACAAATTACTTGGATATATCCAAGATTGAAAAATTTTGCCCTCGAACATTTGAGCTGTATAAAACACTACCATCCATGTTTCAAACAAACGGCAAAAGATACATGCATGACAGAACTACCTGAATATAAAGTTCAACTGAATCAGCTATGCCGTCATATTTCACACATGTAATTATAGCCTCAAATGTCATGTGCACCATCGACTGCCCAGTGATAAATATCTATGATCATGAACTCCACATGGTTCCCCTGGGGTAAATTCAAAAAGGATCCCTCATCTTCTGATAAGATATAATTCCTTGGCATTCATAACCATTATGTTTTCACAATCTCCTGCCTCACTCGATTCAAAAAGCATCCTTCATTTCAGCAATTGAAAGACTGTTCAATTATCAACGGACTGACACTCAGGTAAGTCACTCAAAAACTTATAAGGATGATGAACTTAAGAAGACGTACAACTTAACCAGAAGCCCATGAACATAATGCTCTGCTGACACATAATCTGATACACTTCACCCAAAATTTAAGGCCTGAAATGCATTCCCTCCATGACCCTGAGAAATTAGTCAAGGTCATCCATATGATGTTACATTAAACTTCCACATTAACATACATTTGTGGTACATTTAGTATCATTCCCCTTATTCTTTATCAACATACAGCATTTAGTGTCTTTTTCTTAAGTAAATTAATGACCTTGAAAACAGTTCAAGGTCACACATGTTACAAAATTTGACCATTGGCCAAATGCATATTTTGTGCTTTTTGTAAGCGCTTAATGACCTTGAAATATATAGGTCATGGTCACATAACATTTTAGAAAATTTGACCAGTGGCCTAACACCTAGTTGGCATGTGTTTTGCAGTTCCATCTCAATTTATTATGTAATGGGCATCATAATAAAAGTATTTTCTGACATGCATTCCCTCCATGATCTTGAGAAAGCAGGTCAAGGTCATCCACATTATGCAATATCAAACTTCTATATATGATACACATTTGTGGCACATTTAGTATTGTAAGCCTTCTTATTTCTCAACATGTAAAATTTAGTGTTCCTTACTACATTCTTTAATGACCTTGAAAAATACATGTAGGTCAAGGTCACACAACATAGTACAAAATTTGATCATTGGCCTATCACATATTTAGCATTTATTTTGAAGTTCCAATTTAATTCATAATTAAATTAATGAATTTAATGTACTTTTTACACCTATGGTGCTAATATAGTTTAAACTTCAAACCAACAGCGGCACCACCATTACTCCAGGTCATAGTCATGTGACTCTTCTACATCACAACGTTACATTTGCATTTTACTGGAAGTTAAAGAACTAGTTCAATTTATTTTATCTGATCACTCCATCAGTTAGGCCTAGTTGGGTCTGTTTTAAGACCAAGCACTGTAGGTAAGTGGTGGGTTTATCATAGTTGATTTTATGATTCAATTTTGGCAGGCCTAATCATGAATACTATGTGTAGACTTAAGTAGTTTCATTATATTTATGTAATGTAGGTTACATTTTTAAGTGGGCCAATTAACAAAGGAGCATCATATTCGCTTTATTCCTTAACACATCAGCTCGGGATGTTTGTATTGGAAATACAAACATGGTGCTGCCAGTTAGCAGAATGACTTGTCCCCGGATTAATGGCACCGAAACAAGTCTTGTGCTGGTTCCCCGCTGATGACCAGATTTTATAAAGGTTAAAAAAGTCTAAAACTTTCTTCTAAATTTCAAATTTTATGAATATGATTTGTTCCTTTCACAAATTAATTTGCTATAATGATTTAAAACTATGCAGTTTTTCAGTGAATGGTACGGAATAGGACTTTGCTCTTCGAAAATCGGACTTGATAATGCTGAAATGGTACATGGGCTTACAGAATTAGGTTTGTTAAGTTTCTCTTTGTATTAAATAGATTTTTGTCTGTGCAATTTCCCTGCAGTGGTATATGAACATGTGCACAAGTTCAAATACTTTCACATTTTGGCCTAAATATCAAATAATACTATAGGTGGCACCACCAATATCAAAGTTAACTTAGATTTTTATACACTTGATAAGTCCTGAAAGTTATATGGGGCTATCTTAAAAACTGTGAACTGTATTGTGCCCACAAACAAAAGTTTTATGGATGGACAGACAGACAGCAGTGATCACATATTAAGCTCTACAGCCTGTGGTCAGCAGAGCTAAAAAGCAGGCCACAGGTTTGCAAAAAAAACTAGAATGAACAGACTATAATGCTAGAATTGCCTGGCAGGAGTGTACCCTCCACTGAGCTATCATTACACTGTATAACAGTAGCTCAGGAAACGTAACAAGTATTACCACAGGATTAACCTACACTCCCTGGATCTCACGCATTGCAAATTTAAATTTGACAGCATACTGATTTACAGAAGTAGACATAGATATGTCTACAATATACATTAAAAAATAATATACCCTGTATATTCCTGAAAAAAAAACACTTGTAGGACTTGTGACTCTCTGAACATGCTCGCCTGTAGAACTATCTGTTTCCACACAAATGAAACACTTTTGATTAAGAAAATATATTTATCAAACTATAAATATTTCACATGAACACAAGGGAACAATAACTATAAACAATTGTGAAGCATGTAAACAATAAAATTTAGCTCTGAAGTCATACTGCTGTTCTTCTTCGACATCAGAGAACTGAAGTCATACTGCTGTTCTTCTTCGACATCAGAGAAGAGTGACGCTTGCCAAAATGTCACTTTCCCATGACAGTCTATCTCCACAGCCACATGAAAAAACACAGGTTTCATCCAACTAAACAGTTCTATGCAAGGGCAAACATCTCATTGGCACATACATTGTTTCCATAAGTTTCGACTACATGTACATGGTTTAAAACCCAAATATCAGTATATCAGGATTCACCTGTCTTTTATATCACAAGCATTAATATACGTCTACTTGCAAAAAGCAAACATAAAGATATATCATAAAGGAGATGGGGGCAGTTACAGAGAAAACATTTTTGTAACATCTTGTTCGTAATGACAATGTGCAGTTGTCACAAAAGTAACACTTTGTCTGTATCAATACAGATGAAAATAATTTTTAAACTACGAAACTGTGTTTTACCACGAAAGATATATAAGTACAATATGACAGTAAATATTCATGAAAATTACTGGCAATTAATTAGAGCAAAGGAGAACTCTGTGGTTGAAGGAACATGTTAACACGCATATCAAAACAACTTCATTCAAACTTGTAAAATTAGCATCATTTTCATATTCTTAAACGAGCTGTAGCAAGCAAAATACAAGATTTTCACAAAGTGCTTTTTTGCACTTGAAGTAAAAATAGTAAAATGCCTGACCTTTAAGTTTACACTGGCCTACACAAAATCCTTAGTATCAACCCCTTTATTGCATGTGAAAGCCTGACAAACTTGTATCTATCAGCCAAGCTTTCCAAATACTGTGAAACCTGTTTTGAGAGACTGTCTCTACAGCAGGCCAAAAAGTGGTCACATATAAGGCAAGTGGTCTTTCAATAGAGGTGCAACAACATGGGAAAGATGGCAAAATGGACATTTTAAACAGGGTCTAAAAAGACAGGTGGTCTTTCCTCACAGTGGTCTCTCAAAACAGGTTTCTGTTTTTACCCATAATTGGGCAAAAACAGGTGCAATTCAGCAAAGTTTAAGCTTACATTCTCAAACCATTCAGGTTTGGGATGTTTTTGATGATAATGGAAAAGAAAAATAATCTTTCTTTACATTTTTTTTCAGAGGGGTTAAAAATAAAAATCTCTTACCTCATTGCTTTCATATATCTCTGCTAGCAGAAACAATATTGTTAAGGCTAAGCTCGATGTTAACACAAGCTTGTGGGAATGTGACTATAAATGTGAGTCAATGCTCATTTTAGGATCTTGTTAACAATATTACAACAGAAGTTCCGGGTACAGGGAATGCAGAATGTTATGATCACAGTTTCCAACAGAGGGTTTGGAATGTTGCCTTTCTTTGTAATTACCAATAACATGACAATGAAACTGTACTTGAAAAAAACAGTTTGAATAGTAAGTGGTGTAAAATAGTGTAAAGCTAAAGAAAATGTTGCCTGTGTGGACAAACCCTTCCTGCCATGGTAGCTTTTCTTTTTTCTGACACTTTGATAACACACACAAACTTAACCCTCCTCAAGTCGCAGCAAGAGAAATCAATGTTATAAACAGCAGAGTGAGTTGGTCTGTCTTTGCAGGTAAAATACAATGCAATACATGTTGTATCTAATTTTCACAGCTGTCATTCATGTTCAAGTGCGACAGGGAAAGTTTCAATATTCTATCTTTATTACATTTTCCCACAGTTTCATTTCATCCAAATTACATGCCAGCTCTAAATGTTCCAGGCAGGTATAATGATATGAAATGAGAACAAAAGAATGCCAAACATGTAAATAATCACCTTCAGAACTACATGTACTTACTGCAGCATCGTATCCTGCCAGAGACTTTTCGAAAAAATGACCCATTAAGATTCACCTCACATAAATTTTATTTCTGTCAATTAAAGCTACACATAAAATCAAATCAAGTGCCTAGTTGGATATCTCATTCTTCTTTTGTAGCTTGGTTAATTTATTTTAGCATCCAAACATGAACATGACAATATACAAAATATTATTGCTTTGACTTATTCACTTGGCACCAGGTTCAAATCCACCAATGTGCAACACCATACGAGGATGAGATGCACAATGAAATATACAGATGCATACTTACTGTAAAAGGTAACCTTCTTTCAAGCAAAGGTCTGACAATTCCAAAGAAAATTACAGAGCTTTCATTTGGCACATTGAACCTGTTTACCAAAGTAGCACAGGAATCCTGTTTACAAAGTAGTATATGAGCTTTGTTGACTAACCGTTTTATCCTAATCTACCTTCGGGTGAGCCATTTCTTGCACACCATATGCTGACAGGGTGAAACAATGAAATTATTAAAAGCTTGCAGGAACATTTGTGTGTCGACCTGTAGCAGTCTGAAGCTGTTCAGACAGTTTCTTTTTCGAAGGGTTGTTAATTCTTCATGAGGTTTAGCAACATGGTGTCGTGTGGGTCAACACTGTCGGACACTGTCCTTGACCCAATACTCTGCAAAGAGACCACACAGCAAACTGTGCCACCTGTAAGCTGCACAATCAGGATTGCCATGGTGAAAAGTCTCTTTGTTCAAAGACCCTCTCAGCCACTAATCTCGGCTGTGGCTTCATTCTGGCTCAATGCTACGATTGCTCTCACATACAACATTGCGGTTTGATTCTTTTACTACCTGCAAATTATATACAGTAAAACCTCTCTAACCGAACACCTCTCTATACTTAACACCATTTCTCGGTCCCGAATATATACTTTCAATGTTAGCAAACCTCCCTATGCTGAACGCCTCCCTATATCAAACACTTTTTTCCGGTCCCACGGGTGTTCGGTATAGGGAGGTTGTACTGTATATATATATACATGTATCATGGAAAGCTAAGAAATAGACTTCAGAAAGTCTATATGTGCCCCAACTTCTATGTGAAGCTTTAAGCAGGATATGTACATTTATTTACCTTAATGATTAACATTCCTCACACTGTATAGTGGTATGTTTCACTGAAAAATATACTATAATAAACGGTTCCTCACCTTCCGCATTTAATAACAGTTCACTTCAATAAAATCTTTGGTCCTTATCCATTAATTACGCAAGAAATAACACACTGACATCTATAAATATCCATACAATATCGAATAACAGATCCACCACAATAGAAGAGGATATTGTGGTAATGACAGATAGCAGGGAAACAAGTATATGTTTCTTAATCCTATATACAATATGCACATAGGATCTTAAAAGCAGAGTGTTCACTGTACACTTACAACATACACACACTTTTGTTGACACTGCAACTTTAAGCAGCCATGTCTGGATGGAACCTGTGTAGCACATGTAGCATTTTCAAAATGGAATCTGAAAAAGCGAAAAAGTTGGAAAAATTATAGCTCAACACAGCAACGTGAGACACTGTGTGTGGCTTCCATGGAGGCTACATGTCCAGCATTTCAATCTAAAGGGACAATATCCAGAATAATAGAGACTACCCCTATGTTTACCTTATCATACTTCACTTAAAATGTTCATGGAGGCTCTACATGTTGACATTGAATTCATGTACATGTATCAGTTTGAGGAATAAGTTGGGTAACAGTTTGCATATATTGTCACGATTAACAGTTGAGGTGGAGTCAAATCGCTCTCAATGCATCATGCTTGTCTCTGACCAGTTTTGGTGATGCTGCATCTTGCCAGGGACTGAGAAAAAAGGCTAGTACCAGGGCATACCCATTGTGCCAATGTTTTTAATAAGGGCTAAGAAAATTGTGCTCCATTTTTCTTTGTGCACAATGAAAATATTAAGCAGTTTTTCCAGATCTTAGTAAATGTCTGAATTTGTGTGATGCATATATTGGGAGAATAAGACAATAAAAATTTAGCATTAAACTGAGTTAAAACAGCTCCTTTTTTGTATGAAATTGAGGCATAAAGGTTCTATCCACGATACTTTATGCATCCAGTGTTTTTCCATGGTTAGCTGCAGTTCTCTCCTGTGTGCTAATTAACTTACATGTAAACACACTTTACATGACATTATATTCCAGTTTAGGAACTTCATTATTGAGTCCCTGTAGTCCATCTGAGAAAAATATCTCTGTCAAAATAATATGTAAGACACACAGAAATACATGTAGGTGGGTAAAACACCACTCAAGAAAGGGGATTAGCTCCCAAACTGTGTCCCTCTGAGCATGCTTAGCACTGAAAACTTACCATTTTAGAACTTGAGACCCGCTTGAACTTCTGTTAGTGTTTTGGCACTATTGTGCAACTTGGACTTTTCCTCTGCAGTCAGAGTCTGTGTGAAGACATGAGTGATGCCATGCTGATCTACCACACAAGGCAGACTCAGGAAAACTTCCTCCTCGATGCCATGGTAACCCTAAAATGATACGTGCTGTGACCTAACACGTTCATATTTACCTTTTCACGTCACACAGGCTAAATAATTTTACAAATTAATGCTGGGTAGATTTTTAAAAAATAAACAGATTCTTGAAAACAATGTTTCACACAGTTCTATTCTACCACTCATACCTTCACTGAAAAGTGCAAAACTGGAAAAATATTAACCAATCCATATATATGTTTAATTACAAAGACATGATAAAGTGGATCACAAACTAACACTATCTGGACTTGAATACATGTAGATAAACATTAAAATTATGGCTAACTTTAAAAACAAAACTACCCTTTTACCCCCTTTTAGCACCCCTATCGTTTGGACTCAGGAAACGCTAAACTACTGTAAATCTGGTGACCTTTTGCTATTAATTATCTACAAACAGTATTATAACATTCAAAAGATGGGTCTGCATCTGAGTCTCACTTTATGAAAATAATCTAAGTTCCCCGGGAGCTACATCAGAATTATGGAGTGCTTTGATCGTTCACAACAGAGACAGTTGTAACATGCAACAAACTCACATGGATAGGTACACGTGACATGTACGAAGTACAGTGCCTGTATTTTTAATTTTGTACGATGTAAACGTACCTGGACAAGTGTAGACAAAGCATATATGGTTCTTTGGCTTTTGATTATAGCTCCACACAGTGTTGATACCATTAGTCCAATGGCCCATGAAGTGTAGCCCTTCAATTTTATAATCTCGTATGCACTTGAAGTAAAAGGAAAATACTTCATTGACAGCAGAAACATTCTTGAATCCCTTTCATTTTTTTTTTGTCTAACAGAAAGTTACTTAAGAACTAGCTGATGTTGGGAAGTATGATGCATTTATATATATATATATATATATATATATATATATATATATATATATATATATATATATATACACATATATATACATATATATACATATATACATATATATATATATATACACATATATATATATATATGTAATTATCAGTCTGACATTAATTGTAGACCTATATGTGCAATAGTGTAATTAAATGTGAAATCATCAACATTGATTCCATATGCATTTATTGAAATAAACTGCATTCAAAAAACATAGTTGACAAAGTTCACATTTCTCTTAATTTTTGTTGTCAAAATACAAAATCTTGCAGATGGAATTTATTTTTAGTATTTTAATTTAATTAATATATATACATATATATATATATATATATATATATATATATATATATATATATATATATATATATATATATATATATATATATATATATATATTCCTTTGTGACACTACCAAATAATCCTCCTATTCTGAAAGTGGTGAAAGTGCCTGAATGTCCCATATCAGTTTCAAAATACTGCCTAAATCTGTCAACAGAAAACACCCTGCAAGAGAACTGTAGACAAGACCTTAAGCTTACAGGGAAACATGCTCCTGATCAACACGCAGCTTTACATGTATGTTGTACAGATTGGTTGCTTAGCAACCAGTTTGCACCAGGAAAAAAAACTATTCACTCAGTTTTATTATAACCACAAAAAGGGACAGGAAAAGCTTGATGTTCAGTTACTGTAAACTGCTTTATTTTCATTGTTCTCTTATGTTGGCTTATTTCACTGATGGCACAAAACTGTTAAAATAAGAACACAGTGAAACAGTACCTTAACCTTGTTTGAATAGGAATTATATCCAAAATAGTGAAATTAATACAACAATGAAATGTCAAAAATACAAAAACCGTGAAAATTTATACACCCGAAAATAAAGCAATTTACAGTAGTTATATTTGACAACTGCAGTGACATGAGTATCTTGAGCTGCAGACAAGGTGTCAGCTATACCTGTTGACAACATCCTTGTGAATCTGATCCCAGTTTTCTGTGTCATCTGGAGTACCTATTGTGGGACAGATATCTTTGATGCGGACTCCAGCAATGTTCACGCCACTCCATATAGCAACTACAATAGATATAAAAAGTGGTTCATGTAAACACAACAATTTAGTCTGTTTATGAACTTGCAAAAAATGCAAGATGCAATACGTGGGCCAGACATACTGCCCACTAATGAATAGACTAAGGGAGCACCTCTATTACATCAACAAGGGGGATATAGCACAGCCACTTGGCAGGCATTTTGTCAAACAAGATCACAGAGACCACAATATTACAGTCCAGATCCTACAACAAATCCCAACCCCACCTGAGTTGGAAACAAGAGGGCTGTGTGAACAGCCCATGCTCAGCTGATCTTGACATTCATCACACTTGCAGGTCTATGAACTTGGGAAAGGATCAAGGGCACCATGTTCTGAGTAAGTCTGACCTTTATAGAAGAACACTTACATGTGCAATATCAAAGTTCAAGTAGTTCTTCAGTTATAATGAAGAGTAAAATTCATGTATGTTGCACTGTGACCCCACAAACAAGGTCAAGGTCATTCATGTACTGTCTAAGCATGACCTTCATACAGAATAATTAACATGTGCAGCTAACTCAAAACAGATCTCAAGTTATCAAGTTAACAGTAAATTTCATGTCAGTTGTCCTGTGAATTAGCATTAGAATGCCCATTGACTTACATAGTAATCAATAGGAAAAGCTGCATTGAACGATAAGTACCCGAACTGAAAATCCTTAAAAATCAGGAATCCAAAGGAGTGCCACCTAGTAACCAACTGTTTGACCCTTCCACAACAACATATCCATCACATTTCAGCTTAATCTGAGGGACGGTTTTGAGAACAAGTGAAAAATAGCAAAACCATACAAAAAAATTCATTAAAAAATTGTAGTGCCACCTGGTGAACAGACAGGGAACTAGGTGTCCCCGGGAGTGTCTATGTACGATATCAAAGCAATTGGGTGAGCAGTTTCACAGGAGAAGAATTTTTAAGGTTTGCCCCCAAAAAGAACAAAAAATTCGTAAAAAATCCAAAAATCAATAGAGCGTGACCATTTGAACAGACTTGGTACACATCCACCCAAGGCACATCCCCACCAAGTTTGAAGTAAATCTGGCCAATGTTATTTAAGTTATGACCATTACAAGAAATTCCCATGTTAAACTTTCCTATTAAAACTTTTGTACAGATTTTTGAAAAAAAAATCATAAAAAAATCCAAAATTCATTGGAACATGACCATTGGAACAAACCTGGTAGACACCCACCCAAGTTACATCCCCACCAAGTTTGAAGTAAATCTGGATGACGGTTTTGGAGAAGAAGTCGAAAATGTAAATTAGCATTAGAATGCCCATTGACTTACATGGTAATCAATAGGAAAGGTGCGTTTACAGCGAAGGAGCTGAATTGAAAAAATCATTAAAAATCAGCAATCCGCAGCATTTCCACACAGTGAACAACTTTGTTTTGCCCTTCCATAAGGAACATATCCACAACGTGTAAGCTTTATCTGAGTGAAGTCGAAAATAGCTATAACACACAAAAATTCATGTGAAATTAGAAAAAAAATTGCAGCGCCACCTGGTGAACAAATTAAGAACCAGGAGTCCCAGGAAGTGATCCTGTCTGATATCAAAGAAATTGGGTGAGCGGTTTCGGAGAAGATTTTTTAAGATTTGCCCCAAAAAAGAACAAAAAAATCCATTAAAAATCCAAAAATCACTGGACCGTGACCAATTGAACAAACTTGGTAGAGTCCCACCCAAGGCACATATCCACCAAGTTTGAAGTGGATCTTGCCGACAGTTTTTGAGAAGAAGTCGAAAATGTGAACTGTGGACAGACGGACGATGGACGGACGACGGATGGACGACGGACAACGGACCCTCACAAAACCTCAGCTGACTGACAAGTCAGCTGAGGTAAAAACCATAAAAACACTCAGGCTTAGCAGAGAGTACCACTCGATCCACCAATTGTGCACAATGGAACCTTTTGGTCTGAATGTTATGGGGAAATAGGCATACTTTCCAAGTCATTGTGCTAAAATTTACTGTTCTAATGCCTACCTCCTAAAAATACAGTACAATATTAATTAATGCAACAGATTTCTGTCTTTAATTGGATGCCACTTTAACAGGAGAGTTGCATATTGACTCCCCACAATCATATATGATCTACTGTTATCACCAATCATAATTAATAGGCCCATGATCCCTCCCTGCATCATGTAAGCAACTATCCACAGAGAAAAACAACACTATGGGACTTCCTGAGATGGAAGAGACATAGCCTAATAAGGCTCCCCCCAGTTGCCAACTGTTCACAGTATGCATGTGACGTCAGTCATGCAACCGAGAATAAACAGGCATGTCATACAGACGGTTTTCAACCGATGTTTGAACCCGGAGTTCAGCATTAGGTCTACAGTGTAACTTTCGGTGCTAGAACGGTGTCATCCTCTGGTATATAGAAAGGACACAAATACAACAAATGAAAGGTGCATCCCTAATAATTCAGTCTCTCATGAGCGCAGTCCAAGAGGGCAAAACAGGTCAGACATAACACAAAAATTAAACATTTTGACACGTTGAATTAGCCATCGAGCATACATAGGCACTTTGCTGCCTTGGCACATGCCAGGTATTGCCTTTATTACAATAGATATGAGCCAAATCATGTCAGCTGATCATGCTCAGATTGGTATGATGTCCATTTGGGTCACCAGTCATTGGATACAACTTTTGCCTCACTTTTACTCAGAAATGTACAGAAGTCAACCTTGATGCTGTTCTGAGTTCTGCTTGTCTCAGCAGGAGTTTTGCTTATGTTTGTCATAATCAATAAGCTGCAGAGTCTTAATGGTTTTTCTGGTCAAGAAAGTGACTTTTAAAAAAAGCAGAGATGTTTGATTCTGGTTATTGCTATACATGTAACTCAGAACAAGTTGAATGGGGAAGGGTCCCTTCCTGTGTCAAATGATCTATGACCTACATCTACCTGTAGCTCAGCTAGCTATAGCTGTGCTGTTAAAGCATCTTGGCTTATTATAAGTTCAATAGACACAGAACCACTGATTAATTAACTATGATAATAGTAAAATTCAACTTATGAAAATGAGGATGCAACATCGATCTACCTTTTCATGAAAAAAGTACCTTTCTTCAAATATATATAGTGAGAAAGTCAGGGAGAAATCACATAATTTTCAACCACCAGAAAAAGGTCCACACTCAGATTTCATGTGAAGAAGTATGTGAGGGAAGGGAGGGTTGAAACTCGATCTATGTGGGCTGGAAAAGAGTAGGTAATTTCTGTGGTGCCTAAATACCATCTTAAATAGAGGAAGCAAGTCAAACATTATCAAAAGACTAACAAAATTAGAATTTATATACATATATATATATATATATATATATATATATATATATATATATATATATATATATATATATATATATATATATATATATATATATATATATATACACTTCCACAGGTTGTACAAATGAAGGTCTTGAGACACTCTTGAGCGTTCTTATTGAGTTTTGAAGCAGTTGGTCAAGTGATTTCAGAGACTTTTTTTTTTCAATTATCCCCCAAAATAAACAATAATATAAAAAAAGCCCAAATATCAATGGAGCATAATCATTTGTACAGCCTTGGTACAGACACACATAAGGAACACTCATGCCAAGTTTCAAGAGGAGGTGGTGAGTTCTTTTAGCAAAGCGAAAAATCTGTAAGCGTTAATGAACACCAAGGACTTACAGATGACCATAATTAAGATAAACTCTGGTTACTGATACATGTAAGTCATGTAAAAACCAGGGAGGTGCCTCACAGCTTACAGAGCTAAACTGAAAAACTTAAACAAAACATTTGTGAGAGTAAAGTTCAAGTCCTCAGACTATGCTCATCAGGAACCAACAAGTGGTGGTCAGAAATACATCCTATGTTTGTGTATGCAATGTTTAGGAGCGTATGGTTGCCTCAAGGACTTCACATATAGTCCCAGATAAAGCAGTGCAGTACACTAGTACTGTAGCTGGTCCTTGACAAGACTGACCAGTGGTGATTTTCCAAGACACACAAAGTGAAGGAAGAAAAATTGGGTTGTCCTTTGTCCTTTGGAGACCAATAAAGGACTATGCTCTTAGCAACTCTTACTCATTAAATATTGGTCAGTGCCAGGTACCTGGATCATTGGAATATCAATTTTGCAAGAGCACAATAGCACATAAAGAAACCTTCAAGACATTTCATGAAACAGTGGGTTTAGTTACCACTTCATTGCAAGTTATGTCTATATATCTGCTGTCTCCAAGAGAGAGTCATGTGGAGAAAATTGACAAATTTTAGCAAAAAAAAGGCTAGTTTGTCTATTTTTTCCATGATATTGAGACTAAAAGGTTCCATATTGCACAAATGGTGGATCTAGAAATATTCCTGTTATAACCAGATTGGCTTCTGTTTTTTTTTTTTTTTTTTTTTTTTTTCAGTTTGGTGGTGGTGGTGGGGGGGGGAGGGTGTTGTATAATCTGGACTTTAACAACTAGGCACTAATGGTATGGTTTGGCAAAATGTCTCCCTAAAGGCTGGTTGATGAGTGTCCCCTTTAATTTGTAAAGATGCAGTAAAAATTGTCCCTTGGTATGTGCACATTTCGGTGTGCAGTCGTTTTGGCCCATACATTGCTTGTGACAGGCTTCAAAAGTAAGTAACCTGGGTTCTTGCAGGAGCCTGCCCTGAGTGTAGCACAGCTATTCACAGTCTTTGTGCATGATGCCATGCCTGTGGTGTCTATTATATTGCAATATCTGCCATCTTCCTTGTTGTAGGGGTTTTTAATCAGGGGTTCCTGTGATGGAAGTGTGGGCTTGAAGTTTTGGATATTCAATTCTATATCAAACTCAGATATCGATGAGATTCTGTGCATGTCTGAATCCCAAATACAAGCTGTTGGTTAAATTAGGGCATAGTTTCAGGCTTATACGGTACATGTATTCCGATAGGAGCGATTCATAATAACTAATGGCTCAGTGCTGCCCCCTATCCCACAGCAAGGAACATTACAGGAAGCAGAGCAAAATGTGATTCTCTTATCAAATTGGCAACCTAAGAAGGGAAAAAGCTTGAGAGAAGTCCTTCACCCGGCTTCAAAACATACAGGATGCTTACCATATTAAAAAAAAAAATCAATTGTTTGGCAAAAAAAGTGTTATTTCTGTGTCTGTAACATAATTGCTACAAATGCCCTCATCATAGTGAAAGCATATAGTTCTATCGTATGGCAATTAACATTGGGGCATGGGCAGGTCCTCAATACAATATGAATGCGTCCTATTCTTTGTAACTATATCCTTCAGATGGGGTAACCCTGGGTAGTACCGAACATGTGTGATGAGGTACAAATTGTCATCATGATGTGTTTGAGCCCTGTGTTGGGTGCACGGAGACTGACAAGTAAGTCAGCTGGGACATAATGTTCACGAAAAAGTCTCATGGAGTGCGAAAAGTAAATGAGGTACAAAGTGTCATTCTTTGAAAAATAGCCCATGGCACATTCCCTGCATCTCTTTTGCATGTGGCTGCCATACTTCCCAGCTGATGAACTGTGACAGTTTCCCACATGCAACAATGACATATAGGACTACTGTTGGTGTTTCAATTTGTCAATTCTATGGACAATTCTTCACTTGGAAACAAATGCCCATAAACATTGTGTGATTGAATTCAAGTTCAACAACCAACAGCAATCATTTGCTCCATCAAGCATGTGCTGTGGTATAGCATTTGGCGGGAGTCTGGTAGTGTACAAAGTGGTAAAACCTTTCATAATGATAATATTTTGTCCAATGAATTGGTCAAATTAAACTCTGGGAATAAATGATAGCCAATATACAGTTTTAATGTCACATTTCTTGCTATTTTGTGGTATCCAGACAGGAATTTGGCTATATTTTATTAAAAAAAAAAACATTTGGGAAACAGAGCATTGGATGGGAACTGGATGGTCATGAAAAGTAATTAAAGGTCCCTATCAAAGCTGATTATTACAGTGTAATTGCTATGAGCTGTATCTGTGAACCAATCATAAAGATCCAAACTCTGGACCATCTCCCACAGCAATGACTTCTTGTGAATGGTATCCCACAATGTAAACGTAAAATGCATGTACATGTATGTGACTATTTGTGATTTGTCTCCTGAATCACGATGTTTTTCCATAAAGTAACCATGACACTTGGTTATCTGTGATTTCTCTTCCGGATCAAAATGCTTTCCCACAACATAACCATAACATGTGGATATTTGTGATTTCTCACCTGATGAGTCTCCGTGTTCCCCAACAATGTAACCATGACAACTCTGTGGAGAAATGCCCAGCTTTTCACTCAGCAGAAAGCGGAAGCGAGAAGAATCCAGCATTGTTCCACTGCCTATCACTCGATTTTTTGGAAGTCCACTCAGCTTCCAGGCGACATACGTCAGAACGTCCACTGCAAAGAGAATTGAACACTTGTGTGTGTTCTTTAAAAACAAAACACGAAATTTATACTTTTTAACTCAGGCAATCTATGTAATACTATGTTCTTTGAGATGCTTGTTGAAGTCTAGCTGATCTACTCTAAGTAGCGCTGATAGTCATAGATGGGACTTGACTTTGCCTGTGACCTTTTTTATATGACAAAATTTAATTTACAACTTAACACCTCCAAAATCACTTTTTAGTAAAAGATGACAAGAACTTAGAAGAACGTTTGCAACACTAATGATAAATCTAGCCCAACAAATTGTTCAACAATCAACATCTTCAAAGACATTCATGTACACATTCATACAACAGCTAGGTGACACCACAAGTGTACCGCACACCACTTGCTAAAAAAGATAAGGTCTTGGGGCATCCAGAAGGCAGTGGTGAACAAGAGGGCTGTGTGAACAGCCCATGCTCAGCTGACCTAGAGATCGATTCATCAAACTTGTGGCTCTGTGAACTTGGAATAGGACAAAATACGTAGACATCTATCAACTGTACATAACTACCAAGTTTGACACAAATCTGGCCAAAGTTATTTAAGTTATAACCGTTACAA
This sequence comes from Hermodice carunculata, assembly GCA_964020975.1. NCBI lineage: Eukaryota > Metazoa > Annelida > Polychaeta > Eunicida > Amphinomidae > Hermodice > Hermodice carunculata. The sequence continues at coordinate 86,022,705 of OZ026614.1, read as the reverse complement.
GAAATTCCCATGTTAAACTTTCCTATTAAAACTTTTTAAAACATTTTTCCCATAAAAGTTAATAAAAAAATTAAAACTCACTTGTGCATGACCATTTGAACTAATTTGGTAGAGACCCACCCAAGTTACATTAAATTGCCACCAAGTTTGAAGTCAATCTGACTGACAGTTTCTTCATAAAAGTCCAAAATGTGAATTAGCATTAGTATGCCCACTGACTTACATGGTAATCAATAGGAGCCTAACGAACTCTTAGTTCTCCCTTTTGTCACCTTACCGTGACAATCGCGCACATGACTGAATTCATAGTTATGCTGGTCTGCTGTTACCAAGTGGGACCTATCGTGACCATAGCAGAGGCTTAACTGTAAAACTGTGGAATGTAACCCCACATATCCATGGATATTTGTCAAGATTCGACAATTTGCGTGTATCAGCGCTACAGCCCGGTACCTTGCAATTGTACACAGGCATATTTTAGGCACAGTACAGCTTTATTTGATCAACATCACTCTTTCAAACTTCCCCACTTTCTTCACGTCTATACACTTTAATATGGCTGTCGCTAACCCGCTGATAGTGGTGTCCCGCTTGCCACAGAATACCGTTTAATCTTATTGCGCGATCCTGGTGGTCAAAATTGGAAAACTAAGTTTCATTAGGTTGGTATTGGAAAGCTACATTCTATATTTAGAATCAGAAATCCACAGCAGTGCCACCTAGTGAACAACTTTGTTTGACCTTTTCACAAGCAATGTATCAAAGTTTCAGAATAATCTGAGTACTGGTTCTGCAGAAGTTAAAATTATGAAAACAGAAAAAAAGTCATATAAAATAGAAAAAATTGTAGCATCACCTGGTGAAGAAATTAAGAACTAGGAGTCCCTAGGAGTGTTACTCTGTGATATCAAAGCAATTAAGTAAGTGGTTTTGGAGAAGATTTTTTAAAGATTTGCCCTAAAAAAAAAAAAAAAAAAAAAATTCATAAAAAAGTCCAAAAATCCAGGGGTGTGACCATTTGAACAAACTTGGTAGAGACCCACCCAAGGTACATTGCCACTAAGTTTGAAGTGAATCAGGCTGACTGTTTTGAGAGGAAGTCGAAAATGTGATTGTGAAGGGACGGATGGACGATGGATGACTCAGCCTCCTGAAAACTCAGCCTGACTAGCAAGTTAGCTGAGCTAAAAATTCATTCAAATCCAGAAATCACTGGAGCATGACATTTGTACAAACTTCCTAGAGACCCACCCAAGGTACATCCCCACCAAGGTTGAAGTAAATCTGGCTGATAGGGTTTTGGAGAAGAAGTATAAGAAATGTGAATTGTGGCTGGATGCCGGATCATCCTATAAGCTCAGCTGAGTGACAAGTCAGCTGAGCTAAAAAATTGACAAAACTGCAGCACCAACTGTTGAACACAGTAATATTTACAGGTGTCCAAAAGTGTCCATGCATGACATTGTGTAATTTTAAATAACAGTAATCTTGGACGAGAAGACTTTTCTAAAATTTTGTTCCCTCCCACCCCCACCCCAATCATAAAATAAAAAAAAAAAAAAAAAAAAAAACTAAAATAACTGGAGCATGATATGCTGAACAAACTTGGCTGAGACACATGCTGCTACCTAAATAGCGGACAAGCTTCACAATAAACATGCTCCACTGAGGTGCTGACTTGGCTTCTTGGCCAAACTTGGGATATATGTATCCAGGGTGCACCCCCAACAAAGCTTATGTGGATCTGGCTAATGGTTTTAGCGGTTCAAAATTAAAAATATGAATTTTCAACTGACAAGTGACAGATGTGACGACCCCATAAGGTCAGCTGACAAACAAGTCAGCTGAGCTAAAAAAACATGACTTACCTGGATTAGAGACTATGAGCAGGATAGTGTTTGGACTGTACTTCACCAGATTTGGAATGATCCCTGATATCAAAATAGAAGGATGCATTATACATGTATTGTATGGTCACAGGAAATTAACTTTATTTATACTATCAACAATCAACTTGAATGAGCTGACCTGGTGATGAATTACGGCATGTCACTTGTGATACATGTGGCATGGGTACTGTCATTGGATACTATTAGTTACACACTGGTAGACTGGGTAATACAGCGAGCATCTCCCTCGAAGGTAACTGGTATTACCCGAGGTGCTAGCCGAGGGCAATACCAGTTCCCTGAGTGGGAAATGCTAGCTGTATTACCCAGTCTACCAGTGTGTAACAAATTTATCCCATTTTTATGTAGTTTCTAACTTACTAAGGATCTTTCCAATCATAATGCACCTTTTATTGGCAGAAGAAGGCACCTGTTCTGCCATTTTGTAGTCTGCGTTCCCCTGTCAGAGCCGTTTTCACTTTAGCCGCTGTGTCGCATGGTATTATTACAGTAATACCAACCCCATGTGGGTAATACCATAATTTCAATTAGGTGCGGCAGGCATTTCATTGCTATTAACCAATCAGAAGCCTAGAAACTACATAAAAATGGGATAAATGTGCATATTATTCTGGCTCTTGTTATCCTACATGTACTTTTCAGAATCAAACCTCATGTGCACACATTTAGTATACAAACATCATGAGATCTCACCATGATTTTTCCAGCACAGTAGCCATCCCAACGGTACCAGAAATCTGGCCTTAATAAGAGGGGTGGCCTCTGTTGAGTAGGGTGCATAAACATGAAAAGGCCATGCTGAACATTGCTCCACAGAGAAGTGGCCTCTGTAGAGGGGGTGCTCTAAGAGGGTATAGGTACCACTACATGACATTTCGGGAGACACATGTCACTTGTGCCATGGCATGTAAATTCCACTTCCAGAATCAAATATCAGGTTACATTTTTGCACAATGTTTACTTCCTTAGATTATTGTTGCTTTTGTTGGTGTTTTGCGTTTGCCTGATGACAGGCTCAAAGAAATGCCTTTAGATTTCTGCCTGAGATTCACCTGGAGCTGCTTCAGGTTTGTTCCATATATTGTGGACTATTCATAAGCTTGCTGACACCTGGTGTTAAAAACTGACAGTAACAATGGCCAAGGAAAAGTTCACTTTTCCTAGTTTTCATTGGTCAGTCATTGAAAGCATTAGTCATTGCCTGGTCTATATCAACTCATTCAGTGCCAAATTTTGAACTGAGTCAAGAGCTTTTCTCGGCGTGCATTGGGCTCAATGCGCCCAATGTGAGCCAAAAAAAGCTGTTGACCTGCCATGAAGTATTCTCTCTGGAACTAGAGGCATACTGGTACTTGAATGAAAGGTCTTTTTATGAAGAATAGGAATCTGAGATCCTAATTTAGACTAGTTTGACTTTAGTAGATGGACCATAGACGTGACTGAGAACTGAAAGAGTTAATACCAGCTGCTTACACTACATCAATGCCTGTATTTTGAACCTGAAGAACTCGTAAACCAGGCCAGATCCTGCAATGTATTTCCACTCCATCTGTTATCAGTTCAGGTCATCATGGTCAGATCACTGCAACCTCTTCCTCAGTGGATTACTGTTCAAAATTTCTGTGTTTCATGCATTTCACTAGAAATTTAAATTTGCTAAATATATCAAAGAAGTCCATGCAATCAAAACTGTCTTTATTTTAACAGCTTTATGGAATCAGTGAAATGATTATTAACCAATTAATGGATACAGCAGACACATTCTTAAAAACTAGACAAATGATTCTTTACTCTGGGAGCATATGTCAAAATTGCATACAGCACTGTTCATGAGAAGTTCCACATGTACATGTACATCATTTATACATGTATTTATTTACCTTTGTAAATTTCTACATTCCTCTGAACCAGGTCAAGTCTGCTCTCTCCTTCTCTCTGCCTTGCCCCTGCTGTCACCACACAGATCTTGGACCCTTCTGTCACTTTGTAATCTTTGAAAGAATATCAACATGTACATGTTAATATTATTACAGTACTTTCCATGTGTGGTGATGCTCAATTCCAAGGAACCAGCAAATCGCCTGTAGCTGGCACCACAGGTAACTTTCCTCCTTGGTATCCACCAGTTGTACATGAAGACACCTAGACTCCTGGTTGAAAATGTTATGTGACACAGGACACAGCTGTTACCACCAAGGATAATAGTGCAACTGACATGTCCTTTGACGAGGAATCTTTCCCAAGGACTACAGTTACACACACTGACTAGGCTCATAAATGGCTCATTAACACATTTTACCATACAGGCCCAACTATGAACAAACTTCGCAAGTTTTGTTCATATACAATTGCAGTTTTTTGCTTCGTAACCTGTCCAAGTGCTTTTTGGATACATGTACACCAAAGAGCTGGTGTCCAGATCTGTGAATTAGCAAAATTTTAATCAGTACTATTATATGAGACAACAATCAACCATGAATAAGGACATTCTTTACATACTCTAAACAAATATATAAAACAAAATGTTATGAAGCACATACACTTGTGTAAATTCAAAACAACAAAACACAATGCTTTGTTTCCATGGCACCCAAAAAGAGTATTGGCGTATTTGATATCAGCAGCAGAGACTGTTGATATCTCGACCAATGATCACGGCCTAAATGCTTCTTGTTTGGTACATGTATCAAGTCTGCAGATGGTTGGCTCAGTGGTAACAGGCTATACTTTCACCTCTTTGACCCAGGTTTGATTCTTAACTCTGGAAGTAAGTGAAAAGAGTTCCTACCACTCTGACTGTGTGCAGTGGTTTTTACCGAATCCTTCAGTTTCCTCCACCTCACAATGAAGTAGGAAAGTATGTGCCAACATCTGTACCAGAGAGAGAGAGAGAGAGAGAGAGAGAGAGAGAGAGAGAGAGAGAGAGAGAGAGAGAGAGAGAGAGAGAGAGAGAGAGAGAGAGAGGAGAGAGAGAGAGAGAGGAGAGAGAGAGAGAGAGAGAGAGAGAGAGAGAGAGAGAGAGAGAGAGAGAGAGAGAGAGAGAGAGAGAGAGAGAGAGGAGAGAGAGAGAGATTTAGTGTGCTTCCCAATCCATGTAAAACATATCGGTCTCTACTTTTTCTTCACATGCCTTAAAAAAAAAAAACTCTCTGTAAAACAGGTTCAAATTGTTTTAAGTATGTCAGCGGAAGTACGAGTTTGACTAACTGTACTTCTGTTCCAATTTTAGTTAACCCTTTCCTGGTCAGAATATGAACCAGTCGATGGCTTTCCTTGGCAAGGGATGGGTGCATTACCTAGGAAAGCCATTGATATGGGGCATACAATATCATAATAGGTCTCCCACATCGTGACAAATCTCACCAAAAATGTTCCTGGTAACAAGAAATGTAAGTAGAAACATTAAAGCAGGCATCAATTTACATCCTGGTACTTTTGGGTGTTTTTTGAGAAGCAGAGAGTTAAATAACCACACAATAAGCACACCAGGGATGAAACTACTGTTATATTTACTGTATATTTTCATATTAGCATGACAGCGAATAACTTTTGTTGCATCACTTTTTAAAATGAAGGATGCAGTTGGTGTTGTCCAGACACCTTTCATTGAAAACATGCAGGATAAAAAGGGAGAGGCTATAGATAGAATCAAAAGTTATTCCAGTGTTTACCTGTCATAGCCAGGAAACACGTGCTCCGGGCACGGCTTGCCAGCAGTACGTCACTGTGTATGAATATGTGATTCACCCTCTGTTTATAAAATTCATAATGGAAAAAAATCTGTCACACCAAACAACACAAATAGACTGATAACTTCATGTAAAAGTCTAGCTGAAACAGTGGGCTAATTACAGGTAAATGGCTCCTAAAGGTGTGAGCATAAGACAACCAAGAACTATTTAGTGCTGTAACCTGCACCTGAATGGCCGCAATGGTGTATCCATACCACCAAGCTGACTGATGACTCCAGGGTGCCTGGCTTCCTTGGGACCATCTTGCAGTCCAGAGTTACATGTATCAAAATGCAAGGGTTGGGACATAAGACCTGAATAACACTAAATTAAAAACTTGGGAGAATGTTGTTAAAGTAAATATAATGACCATACCTGTGCTGGCTTGGACTTTTACTCTTCTTAAGAAAGCTTGTCCATGTTGCAAGTCCATCATCTCTCCTTTCAACTTGTCAGCAGCCACATCCACTAGACACAGTTCATCTGCTATCCCCTGTGAAAAGGGCATGTTAATTTCCTATATAATTATATCAGCAGATGCCAAAGATCCTATACAATAAAGTCTGACTAAGTCATATTTTCATTACACCTTTCACAGCTGTATCATGGAAAACCAATTCATATAAATTAGGCCTACACATCAGTTAAAGGAACAGGTACACCCATTATAAAAGACAACCTAAAACAGAGACCATCTGCTTTGTAAGACCATTTTCTCAGCACACTGTACCATGTACCATAGTGTTCCCTCAATTTTTCCCTCCTATGAGAAGCCACAATTTGGTCACCCACCAGCCCTCAATTGTTTTGGGGGACAGGTTTCACTCTATTTCAAGGGCCCATTTACACTGGCTGCCACATGTGCATAAATCACAGATAAAACAATGATAAATCCATGCATCATTTTTACCTCACCTGGATCATGAGACTAAATGCTGCAGCCATTCCAACCTGCCCAACTCCCACCACAGTCACCTTGGAAACAGAAGGTTTGCTGGGGCAGCATACTTCACTCATTAGTAGATGCTTCATGTCCATCATATCCATAGCCATGCCTTGGTGTTAATTCTACAACACATACACAAGTAAACTTGATGTAAACCAGACATCAGTATGTAGCAGGACATGCAGCTTGCATGATCTTAACGGAACAGGATGTTACCGAGCCTCATTATCCTGTTGGGCCCAAACACAGTTTACCACATACATGTATAAATATTTGCTTCTTTTTTCCCCTCTTTTTTTGTTTGCTATTCATTCATTCTTTTTTAATTAATTTATTGTGTCATGCAAGTGGTCACAAGCAGGACTTCAATATCTCAATACACATGAAAAATACATGCATATGCAGTTGCAAGTGCAGAAAATACAGGGAAGTACGGTGCAGTTGTGTTAAAGAATGGGCAAGTGAAAAACTGTTCAAGGATATGAAGTAATGCCAGAAGGGTTTGAGGGAATCCTGCACAAGAATTTGTTTTAAGTGATATTCATTTGGTGCATTACTGGGTACACTGATGGGGTAAACCATATAGAGAATCTCACATGGATGACTGTGTCAGAGTTACCATTTTTCTCTCATCAGGGAGCATTGCTGGTGGGGAAAACCACGAGTGACAAAAGGTCAAGAGTGATTTTCCTCACCTGAACAGCGATTGTGAGTGAGAGAAAAATGGTAACGCACTCTCCAGTTATGTAAGATTTTATTTATTCCATGTTTAATTGGGTAGGCCTACTCATTACAAAATATGCCCTGGGCCTACTTTCAGTGCTGAACTGGTGTGCCATGTTGGTGTTTAGGTTCTGTGTACTTGTTCCACATCACATGTGATGTACAATCAAACATCCTTCACCCACATTAAATCTTGCCTATACAGTGGTACCTGCTGTATATGCATGGCCACCCCTTCTGCCAAGAAAAAGTGGCCACATACAGCAGGTGACCTGTCACCACAGGTAAATTTTACAAAGAAAATGACTCCTATGTCTGAGCCTAGTGACCACAAAAAGCAATGTGAACTGTTGATGGATGGATGCTGTGTATGCCACTGCTGTCAATGCCCATGACACCGATGGTGGACAAACAACCATGAAATAGGCTCATCTGACTGACAACTCAGCTGAGCTAAACAACTTAGATGTTCTGCAAACTTGGCTGAAATGCCTACAACATTATATATAGCCATCAACAATCACTCACTGGCAAGAGCAGCTTTTGGAGTCTTGTGTCATGAGTTATTGTCTTGATTGAGGGCAGACACCAAGAGGTTGGGATGCATAGTCTTGCTTGAATACACACACATATTCGTGTTAATCTGTGAAGGTCTTGATCAACATTCATTGCACACAGAATCACAAGATTCACCAGGCCCCACTGGTGCATACAACAAACAAAACCCTGTATGTCTAATATACTACTCTTAAAAGGGTCAGGTGTGTCAGCCAATTCATGTTGTGCAGCAAAGCCTTCACTCAGAACCTTAGTAGCCTGGCATAGACTGGTGAAAGACAGCTCTGAGGCTGACAGGTGCCTCTGTCTTAGAGCTTCGCCATGTTTCCACCAAGTACCACCACCGTGACCACAGCTCTGCTACTGTACTTGGTTATATCAGGCACCTTGACTCAGGCACTGGACATAGCCAAGCGTATAAAGACTGCATCAGATCAGCTTGGCAGGACGTCTGAGCATATTAATAATCTGAAGACAATTAAAAACAACATGCACAGTGAGCTCAGTGCAAAAATCGAGGAGTTTAATACACAAATTGAGCTAATGAACCAGGAACTTGCAAAGCTAGAGTCCCAAGGTGAGTATCTTGTTTAATACATTGAAAATATAATTGTTTTGTTTCCTGCCAGGATATGAAAAAAAAATTCATATAGTATGTGGTAAAATTGACAACAGTACTTCCATATGTATATAGGTTAGACAGTGACAGGTTAGCTTATGGAGAGTAAAGAGTTCGGACTCCAGAATAGGGTAATGACTACTAAGAAGTGGTTCCGGACAAAAAGACACAAATACAAGTACTCCCTGAGCAAATGAAGTATTGAAGAGATCACTTGAAGGTCTGCGTATTTTTTTCTGAAAAGCCATAATTAACAACCATCAGTGTTGCCAACCCTCCGGATTCCTCGGGAGACTCCTGGAATTTTGTGCTGAAAATACTTGAAAAAGTGTGGATTTTTGACAATTTTGAGTCACCTCCCGGAATTTCATCAATATTTCCCTTCTATATTTCATATTAATTTATCAACCTCCCGTAATTTTACTTTTTATCTCCGGGATTTTAAGTTTGGCAGGTTGGCAACACTGTGCATGTTGCTGCTGAAAGCTTGGCAGCCACAGCAACTTTCTGAGCTTCATATTGGGACAACATTACAGACCTGTCTCCTATCACCACCAATGTGAAAGATCACTGTTGAAGAACACATTTGCCAATTCCTCATCCATACATATTACTCAAGTTTCTTTATCAAGCAAGTTTCAACATATGAAACCCTAGCATCTGTTATAATTTTGTTCTCTTTGGCAGAATTTTGAGCCATCTGAAGCAGTTATTTACCCTTTCACAGAATTTTCGGCAAAATTTTAGACCTTTGTATGGGTAATTTTGCCCCAAATTGTGCCTTTTACAGCACTGCATTCCAACTTTGGTGACCAATGGATTACCTTGCCCACTATCACCCATGATCACTTCCCTTATTATTCAGCAACACCTCTACTCTGCTTTTCCCTCCCATTCATATATATATATTAGCTGGTATCTTGCATGGCAAACCAAGTTTTCAATGAAGTTGTGTTACATTGGTGCCCTTCAAAGGAAATCCTATAAAGAATGAAATACAAAGCACTTCTTTCATTGCATGAAGATGACAAATAATACAGGTCTGATGACCTAACAAAAATACGTCAAGGTCATTGATATTATACAATATATAAGCACTGGACATGACCTATATATCTTATAAATTTGGCATATTTTATTAAATTAATTTCATAACATGGAATTTTCTATAATTCAAGACATTTTAAGCAATAATTTTCATCAAATATAGGTGGCGCCACCAGTGTTACAAACAACCAAGATTTTGACCTCTTCTACAATCCCATCAAATTTCATGTAGATCCATAAAAATTAAGGATGCTGGACTGGACACAACATTTTAATATTTTGCCCGTATATCATATAATTCTGTAGATGCATGGTGCCATCAACATTAAAGTCGACATACATGCAGATTTGCATACATTTTATAAGTCATAAAAGTAATATGGGTCTAACACAAAAAAAACATTGGAGTGCAGAGCATTTACAAGATTTCACATTGTAACCCCTTTATTCCAGCTGGCCATTTGACCTTGACCTTCAACTCGGATTTGAAAAATTGTGCTGTTCAAAATGAGCATCACACATCCAGCTTTCCATGCATGGTCTATTAAGTCTTGTTTAAATTGGGTAATAACTTCTTGAGTTGTTGAAGAAAAACATTAAACTTGGACAAGCATCAAACTCCATAATTATTGGGTCATGGTGAGCCAAAGTCATGGTCACCAAGCAGAGTTTTATGTATAAGGTACTCAAGTGCAGTTTTGATTTAATATAGGCTCAATTCTCTTTGCCATTGATGTCCAAGCTACATGTACACCCTGGCATTACTAATATATGTCAAGGTCACTGATACTATATAACATATTAACAATGGACGTGATTTGTATCCTATAAATTTGACATGTCTAATTCAATTAATTTTAGAGATATGGAATTTTATATCTTTCAATACATTTAGCGCATAATGCTTGTCAAATTATGGGTGGTGCCACTAGTATCATATGCAACAGATTTGACCTCCTCCACAATCCCACTAAATTTCATGAAGATATATCAAACATTAAGCATGCTAGAGTGATCACAAGATTTTCACATTCTAACCCACATATTACATAATACTGTAGGTGGTGCCATCAATATTGAACTCAGCCTAGATTTTCATACACTTGATAAGTTCTGAAAGTTATGTGGGGCTATATAGCTTGAAAATTATGTGGGCTGTATCATGCTCACACACAAAAGTTTATGGACAGATGGATGGACAGACATGAGTAAACACAGGAGCTCTGCAACCTATGGTCAGGAGAGCTAAAAACATAGCTCCCCCATGGTAACACTGATGATAAATATGGATGATTAGCAAAACCACCATATACCAAGGAAACATTTATTTAACAAACAAAGGACCTGAAAAGTGCTTTTGCAAGAATGGAGGGACTCACTTTATATGTATGAATCCATCTTGTGGTGAGGATCTTTATACAGATTGTAAACAGGGAGCACTGTAATTAGAAAAAATGGAAAAAAGACTGTGACAGTCCTTTGCTCAGCTGACTCTGCATGTACAAAATGAAGTGGTCCTGTGACATTAACAGTAAGGCCAAAGTCATTTTTTTTGAAGCCCATTCTGCACAAATATTGACATACTGGCTAAAGAGTCCTAACTCAAGTAAGCTTCAAGTTATCAACTGAACAGTAAAATTCATAAAAGTGATCCTGTGACCTGGGGAATAAAGCCAAGGTCACTCATGCACTGTGTACCCCTGGCCCTTATAGAGGACCATTAGCATCAAACTCCCAGCTCAAACAGTTTTGAACTGAATAATAAAGTTAGCAAGCAGCCATAACCTTTGGAATGAGGTCAAGGTCACCTATGTACAGTTTCAATCTCACCCCCATATCCAGAAGTGTCCCTATGCAATTTCAACACGACTGGCCCAAAGGCTTTCATTGAAGATTACTGCAGTTCTAGAAATTTTTGTGCTCGACTTAATTCTGTGCCAATGTTTGATGTGCAGAATTAAAATGCCTGAATCCTAATCAGAAAATTGCAATGAAACTGACCATTCCAGTGGAGAGTCCAATGGTTGGTAGTTATCTGTGAATGAAGCTGGTGAACACAAGTGGCTTATGTTTTCATTATCCACTTTGTCTCACTGCGCCTGCGATGGATTTGTGGCGAAAACATAAAAGATGCACAATGCTATTTTGACCATGTGCATGCAGACAATGGCAGCTGGTCGTGCTGTGATTGCACGTATGGTATGATTACATTGTCAAAAAAGGAAAGCATTCTCTTGGTTGTGGACCAGTGATTTTCCAAGTGTGTAACACGCCAGGTTCAGTAAGGTCAAGCACTTAATCTGATGATTTCCGCCTGTATATTGCTTCCAAAGCAGACCATATTCCGGGGTCTCTCTACATAGCTTGGGTCTGCTTTGGAGGCAAGCCTGTATGCCTCCCATGGAAATTCCACTTGCAATTTCAATTTGGCACTGCCTCCAAAGGTGTGAAAATTTTCAAATTTAGCAAAAAAAAAGGGCATTGGTGCAAAATTAACCACACCTGAAAATGTCTAGAACTACACTATTTAATAATTTGCTTAACAATAAGCAAAAAAAAAAAAATCATTAAAATGATAAAATCCCATGTAAACAAACTTAGCCGACACCCACAAAAGGTATATCCCTGTGAAGTTTGATGTGAATCTGACTGACTGTTTTGAGAGGAAGTTGAAAATGTGAATTTTCATTGCAATCCGCATTGACATTGGCAAGAGGAATGTATGCATTCATTTGTAAGTGGTACAATTGAAAAATTTCTTAAAAATCAGGGATCACATTAACACCCCCTAGGGTCAATAGGAGATCATATTTAACTGTGATCCTGCTCACTTCCTGTGTTGCTGGGGCAACAAACTGATGCTTCCACCATGATCAGGGCAGATTTGTATTATATACTACATAAACATCCATAAATAACACCTTTTCAACCAAAAGAAAGCCCATTTCTAATTATTTTAGGTATCCTTTCTGTTTCAAATATATGTTAATACATTTTCTTAAGATTATTGTGTTTTTTGTGTTGTTCATTTTGTTGAGAAAGTACGTTTGGCCATGCTAAATACATGGATCTGCCCTGATGCAGGTGGCTCCCTCTTTTGCTCAATAGGTGTTAGAGCACGACCGCATTTAGATATGAATACATCCTATTTTGTTCAATCCTTCAAAAAGGAACATTTCTACCAAGTTTGCTCAAATCTGCTCAAAGTTTTGGACTTGAAGTTGAAAATTGCAAAAATTCATAAGTTAGCACAATATTGCAGTGCCAACTGTTGAATAAATCAAAGTCTAAGGAATCCTTAAAGTGTTCCTATTCACTTTCAAAGCGATTGGCCAAGCAGTTTTGGAGATATTTTCAACACCCTCCCTCCCCCGGACAAAAAATTGCATAAAAATCCCCAAATCGTCATGGCATGACCATTTGTACAAACCTGTTAAATACACACCAAAAGTACATCCCTGAGGTGGTAATTGCAAGTCAAGATTGTCAAACTAAAGTATAATATATTTTTGTTCTTCAAAATAATTAATTTGATCCGCTTGGAAATGCATACATGAGGGATTCTTAGATTTGATGTTACTCCCTTGTTCCTATTCTGTCATTGGCCATATTAGGCAACTTTGTTTGGATTTGTAGGTATAGGTGAATGAGTGCTCCAGATTGAAGAATAGCTCTGATAATCAAGAACATGTGATCCTTCTCGCATATGTAAATCTCTCTTTTGTTATACCTTTTGAGAGTTAACATGTGATCATTCCTGCAAACTTCATTCTGCAGTTCGTCTTTGATGATTCAGGAAGTGTATCCATGTCTTTTCCCTCCCACCCACCCATAATTTCAGTTCACAGTAAATTAAGGTTGTAGATTATTTCTTTTTATGGTGGGACAGTGTTAGACATTTTTAGAGTTAATTTAAGTCTGTTTTAAAATTGTTTTCTGTTTGTATTTTCTTTGGTTTTGTCTACACTTTCTGTCAATGGCCAATAATAAAATTTTCATTATATATAAGTTTGTTTCTAGTTGTCTTTTGATCATCACTCAGGTATCAGTGAGATGGAATTTATGCCCAGTGTTAAAACAGAGGATTGACATCATAGCAGATGCCACATTCCACATGCCAGGGATAACACTCATTCCTTTGCATGTCGCATGGGAGAAACTGATACAACTGTTCCAGTACGGAATCTGTAGCAACCCTGGTTAAAATTGTTCAGTGATAAACCAGGTTAGCATGCACCATGTTACTTCTCCATCCCAGACAAATCGGGAAGGGGGGGGGAGCATGTTTGGTGCCTGGCTTTAGTTACCAAATTGCAAAAATCACAAATCACTTTTCATCATTATATCTGTTACTATGCATTATTGCATTTTGGTGAAAACAAACCTTCAATTCTTGCATTACAAATTTTGACAAACAGTAAACAAATTGGCTGAAATCTTTGTTCTCTTCACCTGTTCACACTAGGAATCTTTTCTGAGTTCAGAATGTGTGCATATATTCTACTAGAAGTTTAATTTGTCTGATTTTTTTTAATTTGTCACCTGTTTCACTTATTCAGTATGTATTTATTTTCAATTCTGTATAATAAATGTATAACAGTCTGTGCTTTTGATAAACCATGCTCTTGAAACATGTTTACTTTTCTGAAGGCCTGGCTGGCTGTACAATATGAGTAGGGCCTATTACATTTAACTTCCATGTACATGTAAATAAAGGCACATTCATTCAACTTGCAGTATCTTTGCATTAAAGCATTACCTTTTAATTGGCTGCAGATGTGGTCAATCAACCAGGTCCTGCAGGAGAACAAGGTCCATCAGGACCAACTGGATCAATGGGAATGCCAGGTCCAAAAGGTATCTCTGGATCAATGGGTCCACCTGGTCCAACTGGTAAAAAAGGTGAAAAGGGATCACCAGGTCTTCGAGGGCATCCCGGTGACAGGGGTCCAGTTGGGATGCCTGGTCAAACTGGTGCTACAGGCCAAATAGGTTTAATAGGTCCCACTGGTCCAAAAGGTAAGAATGCTTCTCCCGGTGGTCCACCTGGACCTCCTGGTACTAAAGGTATAAAAGGACAAAAAGGTAAGCCTGCAGGACAACCAGGTCCCCAAGGTCCAAGGGGGCCAAAAGGCGATCAAGGTGCCACAGGAGCAACAGGTTTTACTGGCTCCGTTGGCAAGACTGGAGATAAAGGGAGTGCAGGACGTGCTGGTCAACAAGGGAATACAGGCCAGCGTGGACCACAAGGACAGCAAGGTCAACAAGGCAATCAAGGTCCACCAGGTCGACCGGGCAAACCAGGCAGTTATATGGGAGCACCAGGGGCGACAGGATTTCCAGGACCACAAGGTCCTGATGCAATATGGACTGGTCAAAGAGGGCCACCCGGTGCACAAGGTGCAACTGGTTCACCAGGATCACCTGGGCCAAAGGGAGATCCTGGATTAGTTGGCTCAACAGGTTTCCATGGGGCAACAGGAAAAGTGGGCCCAAGAGGTTCACATGGTGCTACAGGGCGAAAGGGACAGTTAGGTCCAGATGGACAGCCTGGGCAAGGAGGTGGGCCACCAGGACCACCTGGTCCACCAGGAGCAACAGGTCCACATCATGGGCCACCTGGGCCTCCAGGTCATATAGGTGCCATGGGACCTGCAGGTTCTCCAGGTGCCCCTGGTAAACCAGGGCCAAAGGGTCCATTTGGTGCACCAGGTGCAGGGGGTGATCCAGGTAGCAGAGGTCCTATGGGAGAACCAGGAACTCCAGGTGACCCAGGTGCTCCAGGTGCACCAGGTCCACGAGGTGATGTGGGTCCTGTCACAGGAGTTCCAGGGCCTCCTGGACGACAAGGCGCCACTGGACCTGCAGGTGCACCAACTGGACCAAAGGGCCCTCCTGGCCGACCTGGGCCTCCTGGTTCAGTTGGGCAAAAAGGTGAGCCTGGTATACCTGGCTCATCTGGACCTACTGGATACACAGGACCTACTGGCCCAAGCGGTCTTCCAGGAGAACCAGGAGAACCAGGGTTCACCGGTGCCACAGGAATGTTAGGGCCTGCAGGAGGTCTACAAGGACCTCCAGGTGCAACTGGTACTTCTGGGCCGCCTGGTTCTCCTAAAGGTTCCAGAGGGCCACGGGGACCGATTGGTGTCATGGGAGTTACTGGGCGGTCAGGACGCACAGGCGCGACTGGGGCAACGGGGGCTACTGGACCATCTTCATAAGGTTAGGACTCAGACTTGTAAACATGCATTCAATTTAACCAAAAACTAGCCAAAAAATGCTTTAGCGGTTATCTTATGCAAAGATAGAATTCTAATAGAACACTACTTCCACAACAAGAGTCAGAAGCTGCAGTTTGTGTGAAGAGGAGCTCAATATGAATTATAGAAATGCAAGGCAAATATTAAACAAAAGCAGATGCACAGTGTGTCAAATATGCCTGATGCATGTCATCCTTAAGTGGACTTTTCAAAGGCTATGAGTAATGACTGACCACAGCTGCAGCATAAAGGTTTATTCAAAAGTGCAGGAAGTTGACGTCTTTCAACTTCCCTGCTCTGTAGTTTAATAAAAACTTGGCCCTTAAGTTGGGCAATGTCATGTTGCTGTGTCATGGTTTACATCAGGTTGTGTTATGACATCATTTCAAAGCCACACTGGATAGCAGGTCTGCATTGTGTCAATCATGTGACCCCTTATGATTTGATTGAACGGTCATGAGTACTATAAGCAAGGTCACCAAGAACTTTCTTCTCAGTGTCAAAACCCCATGGAAAGGACTGTCTCCAAACTGAGTAAAATGTATTCAATCACGAACTTTAAGTATTTACATGTTTTCAGATATTACTGCTATTCAAATGGATAGCAAAAAGAAATCTTCACTGTTTTCAAAGCAGGTTAAAGATTATACACAAAATCAGATCCATGCTCAGGGGAACATCTCACCAGCATTCATCAATTTGTAAATGTATACCCAAACATTACACCAGTATTTAATATAGTTGTTGCATATGAAAAATTCATTTCAAAATATTCACTGAGAATATACTTTTATAACGTATAGCTGGTAATGATTACTCTAAATCACTTATAAATCCAAGTATGAAAGCCCTACCTTGTGTACTTGGTGAAATGATGACATTCAAAAGTTTTTTGTTGAGAGACAGATGGACATATGTCTTCAGACATACAGCAGTGGCATTTGGTCCTGAATAGCTGTCCCGCTTTTCTTAAAAACAGGAAGCACCCTTACATGAGAAGAGCTAGCTTTCTTATCCCATTTTAAGACATGATGGACATTAAAGGTCAGGCTCTTGTGTCATATAATAGTTACTGGGTCACTTTTCGGTTAAACCCAACCCCTATGGAGTTGTGTGTGTGTGTGTGTGTGTGTGTGTGTGTGTGTGTACATGTATATAGCAGATATTTCTGTCTCATACACCTTCCATTGCACTCTCAGCATCCCATGTGACCAGTCTAGCAGACTAGTGGGGCTGATATTGTCTCTCAAGAGTTTTACTTAATGCTTAATCAGGCTTGATCATTTGGCCTGATAAATAAAAAACACAAGTGTTCTTTATTGATTCCACAAGGAACACATCCACCAAGCTTCAGCTTAATCAGAGTGACGGTTCTGGAGAAGTGGAAAATATCAAAACCCCACAAAAAACATTTAAAAAATAGAAAAAAAACCTGCAGCACCACCTGGTGAACAAAATAAGAACTAGGAGTCCCCAAGAGGATTCCTGTGTGATGTCAAAGTAAAAGGGTTAGCCGTTTCAGAGATTTTTTTTAACATTTCTCCACAAAAGGGACAAAAAAAATCATAGAAAATCCAAAACTTACTGGAGCCTCACCATTTGAAGAAATTTGGTAGCGACCCACCTAAGGCACATCCCCAACAAGTTTGAAGTGAATCTGACTGACAGCTTGGGAGAAGACTGACAAGTCACTAAGCTAAAAAATTCCAAATTCAATTGCGTTTGAAGTAGATTTCACTAATGGTTTTGGAGAAGTTGGAAATGTGAATTATAGAGGGACAGCAGATGGATGAGGGATGACATGCAATGGAGGATGAACAACTGATCATCCAATTAGCTCAGCTGAGCAACAAATGCCACCTGTTGAACAATTAAGGTCTATGGGTGGCACTCCAAAAATGTTCTTTTGTAATTTTGAAGTGATTGGCCAAGTGCTTTTGGACATTTTTTAAAAATTTGAAAAAAAAAAAAAATGTGTAAAAAAAAACCTTATAACAACTAGAGAACAATCATTTGAACAAACTTCCTGGCAGACCCATCCACGGTATATCCCCTCAAAGTTTGAAGTGAATTTGGCTGATGGTTTCGTGGATGAATTAGAATATGTAATATTGAACAGGTGCATCGACAGACGATGTATGCATGCACACATCAGACAACTGAGCTAAGAAACATTGACTCCTTTGTTGAATGACGAAATTCAATGATGATGACATGTTTAGCAACATACTCTTTATGAAGAATAAATGATCCAATTTTACTCATGATTGTCATCAAAATATCACCCAATACTTAAACCTCTTTGTCTTGATATGATTTTCAGTTTTGAGGAGCTTGATCCTGATTGGCCAAATTAATGTTTATGTACAGTAGTCCCCCTCTTATAAGGCCCCTCTCACCCGACGCCATCCCTCTTGAAAGGCCAGTATTCTTGTGCAGAAAGTATGGTATTTCCATTATATTCTCCCCCTCAAGAGATGCCACCCATCGTATAAGGCCACTTTTTGGCTGCATTTGGGGTGGCCTTATGAGGGGACCACTGTAGATATAAACTGCATGGTCTATAAATTCTCATGAATGATTATACACCACATGGTGTGCTGATACATCAATCCGTATGAATGGAACCTTATGCTCCACAAAGTGTGCCAAAACATCAATTCATATGAACTATGCTCCACAAGGTATGCTGATACATTGATTCATATGAATGATTATGCTCCACATCAGTGGTGTGCTAATACATCAACATGTATGAATGGTTATGCTCAACATGGTGTGCTGATACATCAATTCATATGATTGGTTATGCTCCACATGGTGTGCTGATACATCAATTCATATGATTGGTTATGCTCCACATGGTGGGCTGATACATCAATTCATATAACTGGTTATGCTCCACATGGTGGGCTGATACATCAATTCATATGATTGGTTATGCTCCACATGGTGTGCTGGTATATCAATTCATATGATTGGTTATGCTCCACATGGTGTGCTGACATATCAACATCAGCAGAACCTCAGTGCTGTCAAATTGTACCTAATTTAGAGGTGTTGCCAGCTAATCTCAGGTCATTGACACCACAAGCTCTTACAATTCAGTATAATCACCTCTTTGTGTATCATGGTGAAACAGTATTTTATTGTTTTAAAGATGAAAGCTAGATTCCCTTATAACAACTGAAGAGCTGGTACATGGTGGTGGGGGGGGGATGCATTATACTTCAGTTTCCAAATTAAACTCCATATTCAGCAATGCCAGAATATTTGCACATTACCTGTACATATTGGCATATCGGGCTGGCAAAGGCACATCCTTTGAGCCAGGCTTGTTTTTATTTGCCTCCGGTGTTGACATAAGGACCACAGGAGCACTTGCAAAGACAAACTCGAGTACTGTACGTCACTTTCAGACATTTTATGAACACCAGACGGATGATTAACTGCATCCACAAACACTATGACCCTTACAGAATTAGCCAGGAAAAAGACACCATTGTCCCTGCAAGTAATTTCTAAGAATTGCTGGGTCATGTGTGAGCACCTCTGATAAACATCGAAATTTAGTGCGAGTTTGACAAACATAGACAGATTTTGTTGACAAAATGGTCATGAAATAACTGCATATGGAACATGTCGAATGCTTATTTTAGCAAATATGTTTGTTTAAAATGATAATACATGTACCTCAGTGTACACAACCACTCAAAGAACTGGTTGGATTTACTCCAGGTCTGGCAATTTTTCTGAGGCTGATTTATTTGGAACAAGACAAGGTGCTCCAAATTTCACTTGGCATATTAGGTGGTCATAAGTAAAAATTACATTTCTGAGAACATCAACATTTTTTCAGTACATGTATTGCATACTTACAAGTGTATATTCCTTGTATGGAAATTT
This sequence comes from Hermodice carunculata, assembly GCA_964020975.1. NCBI lineage: Eukaryota > Metazoa > Annelida > Polychaeta > Eunicida > Amphinomidae > Hermodice > Hermodice carunculata. Next base: position 86,003,002 of record OZ026614.1, on the reverse strand, counting down.
TATACTGTGCTATTACAATAACAGCAAGTTTTCACTTGAAAATTATACAAACACTGTCATTCATTCCCCATCTTAAAATTTTCCTGAAAGTTGAAATTTAAAGTGCATTGTCTAATGCTGATGTTGATATGTTCACTTTTTTCAAAACATAGTATTTGATGTTTATGTAACCATGATATATGCCTGTACAACTTTGGTAAACTTAGGTGCATGAATTTGCCTTTGCTCAAAAGTGCTGAACCCTGCCGAGACACCATCAGTGATCAAGGTGGAGCTGAGAAAATGATATGCTTGGCTGGCACCGTCTGTTAGTGATTAGCCTTCGAGGGCCAATCTCCATTAGGTTGTTTAATACTGCAGCCTCCATCACTGTGTGTCACCTGAAGTTGAACCCAATGAACAAATAAGATAGTGGATCATGGGCACTGTGCTTCTTGGAGGATGTGAATTGCAGATGGCGCCACTGGTAACATAAGCATGGTATCTATAGCTCCTAACAAGTGGAGCCACCTGGGGGCTAAAGAAATCTAGCCTCATGGACTGGCTGCTGGTTGTTCACTGGAAGCGGTGTCACTTGTATTTTAGTTCCACAGGAAGCACTGTCACATCCAATTTACCTCCACAAGCATCCTCCAATGGCTTGCATATCTCAAACTTTGAGAAAAGAAGCGCTCATTTGTGCATGTTAGGCAAGCAATATAAAAGCCAGGACATATATGATATGGTAGTTTTGTATTCGACTTTTTGTGTATACATATACTGTCAAATGGGGAGATGCTAACTTTGACATGAAAACCCCCTCCCCAATTGAAACTAAAAGATGTAAATACAGTGGTACCTGCTATTTAAGACCATCCCTGATGACAGACAACCTAAGTGGTCATATATGGCAGCTGGTCTTATATTGCAGTTCAATTAACAAAGAAATACACCGCTAGGTTCAATGTCTTGAAGGTGCATGGTCTAAAAAGTTAATGTGGTCTCTCACTAGAGGTGGTCTTTCGAGCAAGTACCACTGTCAGTTATTGTATTCCAAAAATGAATTTCTCATTTTTATACATGGCACAGAAAATATCTGGCAGATTAACCAGGAAATATGTACTCCGTGATCTTGTTACCTATTGGAAAATGAGGCTTTCTCCTCATTCTCGTCTGCTTGAATGTACCAATAAGGCTGTGGCTACACAGCTTTCTGTTTTACATAAAAATTAAAACCATGCCAACCATACATTGGGATAGAAATTGATTTCTGTCAAATGGATAACCAGTAATATAATTACTGTGCCCATTCTTACATACTTTCACAAAATCTTATTGCAAGGAGTGGTTACGATCTCTACTGCCAGTAACAGGTCCCCCTGTTCCACAGGTGAACAATGATCAGGTGCTAGACAAAGTTCAAAAGACACTCTGTTGATGTAACTAGCCACATTTTTCATGTTTTGTTTTCAGCAGCATTTATATTTTATGTGACATGCAGATGTTCAGGGATTTAAGATCAACATGATGGGAAAAAGAATTTGCCATTGCTTCTTGGATGCTTGCAAGAACATGTTTACAGTTTACTGACCATTTGCACCCTCTGGGACCAAAAGTTACAATACAATATCAGTTGAAGTGTTTCTTTTTCTGTTGGTCAAAAACTATACTAAATTAACATACCAATTTAAGAGCCAAAAAATAAGACACATTTTGACCTTTCAGGGTTGTTGAAATGTTATACATGTACCTGGTATAATGGATTGATATGTATGTATGTATGTATGTATGTATGTATGTATGTATGTATGTATGTATATATGTATGTATATGTATGTATCTATATATGTATACATATATTTATGTGTGTGTGTGTATATATATATATATATATATATATATATATATATATATATATATTTTGTAAACAACTTTACATGTGAAATTTCCTTTTTTTATCCATTTATTTTATATGGGTGTACCATTTTTCTGCAAAGATAGCTTACTCTCAGAGTGTTCTCAAGAGGAAAATTTTCTCTTCCTCCCGAACAACTCTTTCAACTCCACACTGAACCCAGATATCCCATTCACACACAACCAGAATGAGTACACTGATCAGTCTTGCTGACTACCAGTTGGGACTAACATAAACAGACTTTACGTTATACACCTGACGTAACAGAATGTCACCAGGACCGTTTAATGCAGCATTACTGGACACTGTTATTCAGTACCTGATGAACTTCCTTGCAGGCAAAAATGCACCGTACTTTCTCTCACCAGCTTGCTTTCCATATGAAAAGTTTTATGGCTTCCTTGCAATCAGGCACTTGCCTGGTTTCACTTTACGATACACTGCTGCATGGAGGTGCTATAAAAAATGAACATATGGACATATGCATAGTACTTCACATGCAAAGAGGTGGCATTTTGGTCAGAATGAACTGACCCAATATGATCGGCAAATAGAACGAGAAAGATCAAGAAAACCTTACAATGCATTCATATCATGTGCACAAGCACTCAAGACCAGCCAGTGGGGCATCTGGAACCCACAGAGTTTGACAGTAGTTACACTCCAAAAAAAAGTGTTTTATGGTATAGGTATATGATTGGACAATTTTCCAGCTCATCCCATCACAAAAATGACAGTTTCGTATTTTGTAATTATGAACATACATTCCCAGCACAAAAGGCTTACATTACAGTGGAAAAAAATAGGCAGGGAGTTTGAAAATGTATAATAGTCCATTCACTCACAATAGCATAAAAAAGCAGCAATTCTGGTCAAGAGTATCATATTTGATATAAAGAAGGGATTCTGGTCCAGAGTATTAAGTACAGTGGTCCCCCTCTTATAAGGCCCCCTGAAGAGAGGCCACCCCCTCTACAAAGGCCACTTCTCCATGCAGAAAGTATGGCATTTTCATTGTATTTTACCCCTCAAGAGAGGCCACCCCTCTTATAAGGCAACTTTTCTATTGCCTTTTGTGTGGCCTTATAAGAGGGGGACCACTGTATAGCAATTCTGGTCAAGAGTATCACATTTGACATAAAGTAGCAATTCTAGTCAGAAGTATCAAATTTTAAATAAAGTACATGTAGCAATTCCAAGAGTATCAAATTTGATACAAAGTAGTGATTATGGTCTGATGTATCAAAGTTGATCTAAAGTATAAATTTAATTTAAGCATTTTTTTTTCTGGTCAAGAGTATCAAACGTGAAATAAACAGCAATACTGGAAGTACATGTATCTACAGTGTACATGTAATTTGATACTGATTCTGGTCAGAATTATCTAATTTGATTTCAAGTATAAATTCTGGTCAACAATATCAAATTTGATATAAAACTGTGACTCTGGTAAGATTCAAGTACTAAATCTGATGTAAAGCAGCAATTCTCTTTTATTAAAGTGTGTGTGTCAACACACTCTTTTCTTTCTTTCTTTCTTTCTTTCTTTCTTTCTTTCTTTCTTTCTTTCTTTCTCTCTCTCTCTCTCTCTCTCTCTCTCTCTCTCTCTCTCTCTCTCTTTCTTTCTTTCTTTCTTTCCTTCCTTGCTCCCTCCCTCCCTCCTTTCTTTCTTTCTTTGCAGGCAAATTTGTCCGACATTTCATTTGAAAAGTATTATATGTAGAAACTCCAAACTTGGCACAACTATACTTCTATGGATAAAGTCTGGCCTTTTTATAATGAGAGGTCATGCTTTTTAAAATTATGCAAATGAGGGCTCAATAAAGTTTTAAATCTTCAATATCTTATATACTATAGTAGATGTGGTTCCGAGTGTATTGGAGTTCGATCATAGCAAGGTAAAGGTCATCTCAAATGTCAAGGTCAAAGGTCAATTTTAGGCCAAAATGTCATTTTTGAGGTCAAGGTTCACTTCAGGTTGAGCTCATCTCAAGGTCAAAGGTCATTTCAAGGTCAAAGGCCACTTTCGATGGTCGCTTTCTTCTAGCCATAACTTGGTCAGTTTTATCCAATTTTGATCATGTTGGGCTCAAATTGTTGCTATTGTAACACTGCACATTTTTGAAACTTACACGTGACCTCTAAAGGTCAAAGGTCAAGGTCATTTGGACCTTTGAAAGTTTCATCCAGTCATAACTTGGCCAATTTCCATCCAATTCTAATCATGTTGGATTCAAATTGTAGGTATTGCAACACTGCACATTTTTATAAGAACATGTAACCTCAAAAGGGCAAACATCAAGGTCATTTGGCCCTTTGAAAGTTTCATCTTGCCATAACTTGGTCAATTTTCATTCGATTTGTTTCATGTTGGGCTTAAATTGTGGATATTGTAACACTGTGCAATTGATATGTGACCTGTAAAGGTCAAATGTCAACATCATTTGGATTTTATGGTTGTTGACCATTGCACATGCAACGAATCTAAAAAAAAATTGTAGCAATTTAAATTATGCTAATTAGCAGTATTCAAAATTTTCAATCTTGAATATCTTCAACACTATAATAGACAGAGATGTCATTCCAACTTGTACTAGGGGATTGTTGACCATTGCGCACCTATGAATTTAAAATAAAAGTTGTAGCAATTTGAATTATGCTAAATAGCACCATTAGAAATTTTAAATCTTGAATAACTTCAAAGCTATAATAGATAGAGATGTCATTCCAACTTCTACTCCTGTGTTATATAATAGTTGTACATTGCCATACCAATGTGCTTTGAAGACACACACACTGATTTGCTATGCAGCAAATCATCTTTCCTTGCTCTGGTTGAGATCATCATATTCTATATAAATGTACATGTAGAGTAAAGTTGCAATCTTGGTCAGATGTATCAAATTTTAATTATGGATAATTATCAATCAAGTTTGATACAATTTATACAAAGTACGGTGAAACCTGTCTTCAAAGACCACCTCTAGGGATGACCAAATTGTGGTCTCTCAAGACAGGTGGTTGATAAGAAGTAGTGATTCTGAGAAGTTTGTTTAAAATATGGACTTGGATATAATAAAGTAGCAATTCTGATCAACAGCTTCATGATAGATAGATAGATAGATAGATAGATAGATAGATAGATAGATAGATAGATAGATAGATAGATAGATAGATAGATAGATAAATGAAAGAAAAGAACAAAAAACAGAAAGAGTAGATGGATGGATGAATAAAAAGAGAGAAAGAAAGAGAGAGAGAGAGAGAGAGAGAAAGAAAGAAAGAAAGAAAGAAAGAAAGAAAGAAAGAAAGAAAGAAAGAAAGAAAGAAAGAAAGAAAGATAGATAGATAGATAGATAGATAGATAGATAGATAATATTGGGAAAAACAATATGTCTGTGTTCACACATTGATATATTGGCCCATAAAAATAATTCTTTGTCATCAGTGCCTGTCCCTTAATGCTGGTGATCCATATTTTTTCCCCGATACATGTACTGGCAACAAGTGGCTCACAACTGAATGTAGTAACAATGTTTAAAATGACAGTGCATACATTCGTTCATGATGCTTAACACAGTGGATTTGCCAATAAATTTGTGGGTGCACAATATTAAATCAGCTCTTTTTATAGTATGACAATTACTTCACTCAAGTGGTACATTATATCATAACATTTTATGTGTATGGGTGATGTCATAAGACATACTGTTTGGGCACTTTAGATCTCTTAGGAAATTTGAGCTCTTTGGCTGTTTTATGTTTTTCTCAAGACTGTATGTGCACAAAATGGATTTTACATGACATTCCACCAGAATACCAAAATCCATTCAATTATAAATATTCCAGTTGGCATTGGAATTTTCAGGATATTGCTAAAAAGACTGCAGCCAACAATTGTCTATACCTATTGGTGTACACTTGTGATATTGAATTCCAAATTATGTCTAAATTTCCATATCACAGGGTTTCCCCCAGCAAATTTGCATGTTAATTTCTTTATCACAAGGTTTCCCGCAGGAAATTCTTAAAGATGTAGGGGGATTGCTAAAAAATGAAAGCCCTAGCTTCCCCTTCAATATGATGGGGAGACCAAATTTAGATCCCTAAATTTTGATGTAAAGCCCAACAGACCAAGTGGGTCTGTGACCTTGGGTATTTGGTGAAGGTCACCATTCTTGAAAATTAGCTGAGCCCATATACAGGACCATAAACTTGTGCAATATGAAAATTATTGGGGAAAAGGTGTGCATAATTGCTTCACGCAAAAACTATACATTCAACAAAGTGGCTCTGTGATCTTAAGAATTCAGTCATAGTCACAAATTTTTAAACTCATCTAGCCCTTACAGAGTGCCATAAACCTGTGCAATGTGAAAGCTGTAATGCAAAAATTATTGACGTGAGTGTGTGGAAATCAAATTCAGGTAAGGTGGACCTGTGACCCAGGAAATTTTGCTAGATCATGGTCATGCATCCATCTTATAACTTAACACAGCCCTACAAAGGAACATTATGACTGTGCAGTATAAAAGTCATAGCTCAAAAAATTCCCGAGTTACTGTGCAGAAGCCCTGTCAGTACAAAGGGAAGCATGCAGTGAACTTAGAAACTCGATGAAGGTCACCATTCTTCAAACTTAACTATTGGCTCTGATACAGGAACATAAACCCCTGCAATATGAAAGGTGCAGGCTGATGAAAAATATGCATCGGTGCAAAAACTTAATACAGCAAAGTGACCCTGTGACCTTGGGAATAACATCAAGGTCATCCATCTTCAAACTTGACCTAGCCCCTATGGAGGGCCATAAACCTGTGCAATAGGAAAGTTAGTTATGCACAAATTACTGGAATTAACATGTGGAAACCAAATTCAGCTAAGGTGGCCCTATGAACATGGGAATTTGGTCACAGTCACCAATCTTGGAACTTCATATGGCCCCAAGTTTCAGCAGATTATGTATAAAACCTGTGCAGTATCAGTGGCTCTAAAACAGACCAAGTTCCATATGTGAGCTCTTATATACTTGGGAAGTAGATGGACATGACACACAGCTGTTTTGGAGGCAAGCAATATCTATGAACTGTTAAAGTGCTCACTTGAAAATTTTGCAGTAGATAGTCGAAAATAAAATACGCAGCGTAGAGCCATATCTGGTGTGGCCCTATGCATTTTGACCAAAAATCCATGAAAGTAGCTTGTTACACTTTAAGGGTTTAAATTGTTGCTCAAAACCTTCTTATTATGTCTGGGGTGCCAACCCAGACATTTTATTTTTCCAAGAATTCTTTTTTTCTTTCCTTCTTTACGACCAAATTTGTCCGGAGTTTTTCTCGGACACTATTATTCCAAAAACCACCAAACTTCCCATTATGACTGACCCACCAGTGAAACTAGGCACCTGACTTGGAATAGTCATGATGTTTAAAATTATGCAAATTACGGGCAATTAAAATTTGAAAAGCTTTATATCTTCAAAAATATTATAGATAGACACAAAGTTCTAACTTACACATATAGATTTGAGACATCTGGCATATCCAATAGCATGCAAACAAATGTTGGGGAATTTCAATGTATGCTAAATTCAGGGAATTTCCCAACAATCCATATTTTGACTAGGGCTTCTGCTGTACTGCATGGTATAAGCCTCCATGGTGCTAGGCAACCATTTTGCATTCATGATACTTGAACCTGTTTCATAGGCAGCCTTCCAGCCATGCCTCCTGGGTTTACGGTTTGAAAGGTTTAGGTCTCAAGGCAAATGGGAGGTGGGGGTGGGGAACTCCCAACAACTGTGCAATGAGGTTCTCAATAAAATACCAAGAATCTCTTTCTGTTTGTGCAAGAAACATATCATATCCATGTTCACACTAATGCTGGACAAAGCTGTAAGTGCACCATGGCTGAGACTGTCCAGTCGGAGTGTCCTAGCTGGTCTGTTTTCGCCTGAGGCTAGGAGTCAGCCGGGCTTATCAGTCCCAAGGGATCAGAGGGAATGGCCTTCTAGGCAGAACAAGCCAGAGTGTACCCTCTGTTAAAAATAGACTACATACAGAGCTGAGTTTGCTGGACTGGATCAAAGTCTGACTTACCGTCCTCAGTTGCCCTACTGTTTTCATAACTTGGTATATTTTGAAAAAGTGTGTGGATTTTTGTCATCTCAATGGACACTTTCATGTCTTTGTTTCCTTGTAACCAGTGAGATGAAGCCTGTTCTGCCCAGAAGGGCTGACCCTCTCAGGAGTGGGCACTTTTCTCTGGTCGTGAAGGTGCCCACTGTAGAGAGGTTTCACTGTACAGTGGTACCTACAATTTAAGACCACCCCTAATGCCAGACAAAAGTGGTCACATAGGACAGGTGGTCTTTCATCTCAAATAAATTAACAAAGAAATAAAAGACCAATCTCTCTCTCTCTCTCTGACCAAGTTGATCCAGTTTTTTTCAGACACTACTGGAAAAAAAACACCAAACATGCAATTGTGACTGACATAACCAGTGAACTTGTGCATCTCATTTGGAATAGTCATGATGTTTAAAATCATGCAAATTTTAGAGGCAACAAAAATTTCAAAAGTGCCATATGTTCCAAACTATTGCAGATGGACTCAAAATTTCAATGTGCATAGACACTTGCCACTATAATGGACAGTATAGTTGTAGAATTTAAAATTATGCTAATAAGGGGCATTGACAAATTTAAAACGCTTCAAAACTATCATAGATAGTAGTTTCATTGAAACTTCACTTCATAAGTTTGGGACATGGCCACGTCCCTTGAACCAAGAACCAAAGCTGAGCATTTTAATTTATAAAAATAAGGCTAATACACGAAATTTAGATTGTGTTGAACAATGGCAAAGTATAGCATTTCGAACTATTCTGATTTTGAAGGCACCCTGACAAATTTGCTGTGAAGCAAATCTTCTTTTCTAGTTGATTTCTTATAATTCAACCTGAGTGATTAATCTGCATAACAGCCGTGGTTTCATGTTTTCATACTTCCTGACCAACCATCAATCACATCATCCTATAAAATTGAACTTCTCTATTTATCTCTCATTCTGCTGTTGATTTTTATTGTGTACCCATGTATCAACAGATTTGTAATCAGAATATGGTTGGCTCAATAAACTTGTCAAAGACAGAGGCAGAGCTGTCCAACTGGAGCATTGTAGCAAAAATTTGCTTCAAAGCTCTTCAAAATTGCTACAGATTTTCTCAAAAATAAGTGTTTTTCATGTAATTAAGTGGAAAATGCTACAAATAAAGAAAATTTTGCTTGAAAGATTTTTAGCTGGACAGCACTGAACTAGGAGTCCCTAGGACTGTTCCCGTATGATATCAAAGCAATCGGGTGAACAATTTCTATAACAAATTTGCCCCCAAAATGGAGGAAAAAAAAAAATCACTAGAGCATGGCTGAAAATGTTGAGGACATCTGACTTCGAGATCACATGGCATCCCTCAGCCTCAGAGTCAGGCCCAGGACCGTGTCAACAGCTTTCCTTGGCATGCACACCGAGCCTACGCTGAACTAGGCCAGCTGTTGACTAAGTCTTATTTCAAAGCAGGTAGGGGTTAGAGTTTGGATTAAGCCTTTAAGTTTAAGGTCAGGGTAGGGTTTACACTCATGCACACCGAGCCTACGCTGAACTAGGCCAGCTGTTGACTAAGTCTTATTTCAAAGCAGGTAGGGGTTAGAGTTTGGATTAAGCCTTTAAGGTCAGGGTAGGGTTTACACTCAGCTAGACTAGACGAGAGACTGGGTCACGGTCCAAGAACCTCGCATCGTTTGGGCTCGCCTTCGCGAACGGAAGCCATACAGAATGTGTCAATGAACAGACAGTGATAAGGTACATCAACTATATACCGGTATTACCTGCGTCTGTAAGTGCGATCACGAAGATTCGATCCTGATCTTGAGTTGACGACGAAATATTGCAAGACTGTCCTGTGCAGGAATTTTCAAGAGAAGAAATAACACATGCTGGTCATTTTATCTTATTCTTGCGTCAGCTGCTGTCAGACGGCAGGACTGACATGCCTTGATGCATGTTCTGCTGATGAGTAATGTATTGATTTACCGGGTAGGCCCCACTGCAAAAATGATCGAAGCCCACTCACTCAGTTGCACTAATGAAGAGGTCACCTTGGTCGCTTTGGTTGTGTCGTAAACCATGGAGCCTCATGGAGGCCCCTCTCAGGCTTTCTACCTGCATGCGCAAACAAAGAACTTTTGTTGGCATTATGGTATGGACATAGATCTATCATGCTGCATTTTAATTTTTTTTTGGGGGGGAGGGGGAAGGTTGTGTCCTATAGTCTATACACAGATCGCAGAACTGGCATTAATCATTAACGTTACATGCAAAACTAAAGACTGTATAATTCTGTATAATTTACATAATTTATCACGGTGCCATTTTTTGCGCAGGTCACCTTGGCTTCGTAGCTAAAGTTTCGTTGTGTCGTAAACATTATGTTTCCAAATTTTTGAGCTAACTCTATTATGCCATAATACGCGCTAGAGGCGCTGCATGCACGCGCGTTACTTATCACACCAATGACTAAGTGTGACCCACTCGCCAGCATCGTTTACAAAAGCCATTCATAATTCCTATGCAAATGATTTGTAAGTCTGACTTGTTTGGAAAATTGACCAATGAGAGACAAGGATTGCCTACGTCATAGCTTTGGATTGGCAGCCGCGATTTTCGAATGCATGGTGATAACATTACTATATCCGCAATTTTCAACGCTTCAAAATCAAGGTATGTATTTAGAATTTCATATGGGCATGAATATATTCCATCAGATAATGTCAGTATCTTTCAAGTGATACTAAATTTATTGAAATAAGTCAATGCGATCATGGTAAAATCGTTCGCAGAAAAAAGGGTTCGCTCTAGCCTCTGCCTGTGACCGCCATCTTGGATTCGATGTTTACGTGATGCGATCCCAAATCTGTACTCGTAATCGTATATTTATTTATACAAATATATACCCAAATTGTTGATGTAGTGATTATTTTTTGCTTTGAAAGAATAAATATTACTATTTTGGAAGTCTAATCGAGTGGACCACCCTGGTAGGCGGTCTCCATTTTACCAATTGTGAATGTGATGTTATTACTGTTATGTGTTAGAATCTTGATAATCCTTCTCTTTAAATGAGTCCTCCGCTGTACATTACTAGTTAATAAATGATATAACATATCAAGCTATTAGACCATATTATTATTTTTAAGTTTGAAAAAGGAAATTCTACATAATTTACAACTAAAATTGAGTTGTCCAACTTGGAAGGGCCATGTCCAATTTGAGCATTCAGGATTAACAAGAATGTTATCAAAGTTAAATCATGTCAATCATTTCAAAGATTATAGATTTAACATTTGTAATTTATTCTTTTAGAATTGTTCATTGCATTTGTGTCTTTCATTGATAATTATTTTATGTATAAAATAAACTTATTTCATTGTAATGCATGTATAGCATGTATAGAATAATCATGATAATACATTTAACTTGATGGGGTGGGGGGTTGCAACAAGTTTGTCAAATTATAATATTGGTCAGCCTCTGGTGTTAATTTTGTTTACAAATTTATGTGTCAAAATTGAACACTTAATACCATATGTTACACATCAAATATGTACATATTAACGTCTCATAAACACGCATGATAATAATGAAAGAAATGAACCCAGGCCAAAGTTGTGTGTGGTTATAGTATATTTCACTATTTCTTGCGAGGTGACGTACGATATGTCCGTATATCTCCTGTAATACAGCTGAGAGGTCACTGAAATCCACCTGGCTTTCCCATACACATTCGCGAACATACCAGATTTAGAATCTACATGCTTATTGACTTCAGCACTGAAACAGAGATACTCAAAAATTTTGATCAAAGAATCCGCTGCTCATGTTGGCCATTTTGTGCCAGCTATTCGAGTACTGTGAAAAATAAACTCTGGAAAATGGGGAGGAAAAGGACATGAACAACGTGCACCTGTTTATCGCCCACACCTGACAGTTGTTACAAACCAAGAAGTGCGGGTTGTAGGCCTAAGTCTGGTGTTGCATCCGTGAATATATTGGTTGTGATCTTGTTTCACAAACGAAGACATAATGCTGGCAAAAAATAAAATTTTGATGGGCCTAAACCAAATGCTTCTATTGAGGATATGTCCTGTGTAAAGGGAAAGGAAAGAGCACGAACAACGCGCATCTGTTCATCTCCCATACCTGTCTGTTGTTACAAAGCAAGAAGGTGCGAGATGTAGGCCTAAGTCCACTGCCATATTAGGGGAGATACAGGCATACTGTCACCTCCCAAGGTATAGTGAAAATTCCTATAAATACTGGTTGTTATTAGGCAAGTTGTAAAGCATAATTGTTGTTGACTCTGGTTCATCTGTGTGTGATTGTTCCAGTGGGATGGCTTTTATGCGCCAAGAGACCAGCCATTTCGGTGGGTATCTGAGTCTGTGCACCCTGTTGTCGACTTGACCATAATACATTTACATGTATTGTAAAACCAGTAGGACAATCACATACAACATGGTACCAAATTTATTACAATTTATATATATAGAGAGATGGTGTTTTTGTGTGATGTGAAAGCTTCAATTATTATATACTCATTACCCTCCACCCCCTGAAAAAAAAAAACCAAAAAACAAGCACAATCTACAGTGACCTATACATTCCTCTCCACTTTCTAGACAAATAAAGGGTTTGTTAATTCAGAATATTGCTCTTGTGCTCAGCTTTTGTATAAAGTTTAATATCATGAAGCCCTGATTACATGTTACACATCAAAGATACATAGCAATATTTCGTGAATGAAAGAAATAAACCCAAGCCATCAGACTCATCACCCCACCCCTCAAATTTAAAAAGGAAAAAAAAATGCAAGCACAATCTACAGTGACCTGTACTATCCTCTCCACTTTAAAGGGTTTGTCAATTTATAATATTGCTCTTCTGTTAAGCTTGTGTATCATGGAACCAAGGAATGTTTAAAACATTTATTAAACATGTTAAAAGTGATGGACTTTGAAGATTCAGTTGGTGTTGACAAAATGACAGTGGAAACTAGTGCACCAGATTACAAATTACAAACTCTTATAATTGATTATAAAGTTGTTGTATATAATTAAGTGCTGGTAAATAAGTTTTTTTTTTTTTTCAAAGTTCTCTTATCTGCTTCCCCATGACAAACACTTAATCCTGAGGCAGAAACCCTGTTTCTTCCACACTCCTAGCTCAACTCCCTCTCATGAAAATTTCATGGACCTTGTAATATTATTCTAACATTCATTTATACCCACCACCTTGATATAACACCATAACCCTACTTCTTAGGGATAGGCGCTCTAGGGAATAATTTCCCAATGTCATGAACCCGGGGGATGCTCTCCCCGACCCCCTGATCAATCGGTCTCTGTGACACGTCAACTACATGCCTCTGCATGTGTCACAAACCACTTACTGACTCGTCATCATACTTGACTGAGTCAGCGGAGATCACGCCTCTCCGATCCACGCCATGACGTAACGTCTGTTACTATGGACGTGTTACCTTTGGGTATATATAAAGACGGCAATGGCCGTTTGCGCGTAATCAAACACGAGCTAGTGAGCATTAAGTAAGTTCCTGATGAGCCCCGTTGGAGGCGAAACGCGTCGAACTGCTTCTCTAATAAATTAGAGCAAATCTTCACTGAAAAAGCAAATTCAGTTGGGGTTTTTTGAGCTGCCAGGCCCTAGTCTGGTATTTACACTGGTAAATAAGTTGACCAGTTGTAAAGCATGGTTTTTGTTTTCTCTGGTTCACTTGCATGTGATGACCACAGACAAAATACAGTAATTTATATGCATGCGCCAAGAGACCACTGCACAACCATTTCCTGAGTCTCTGCACCTTGATACTAACATGGCCACTTATTAGCAAATTGTAAATGAGAACTAAGTTTCTGTACAATACAATTCAAAATCAAGAAGAATGAAAATAGTGTGTTCTGTGAATAATTTATGCATTATTATATGGGAAGCATAAAAGTGTATATGTCATAAACTGAAAATGATAACATTTTTTCATTTCTAATGTATATATATATGTATACAGCAGGCGACCTGTCACCACAGGTAAATTTTACAAAGAAATTGACTCCTGTGTCTGAGCCTAGTGTAGGGCCTGTATTTTTCTGTTTCAAAAAACTATAAATTCCGTTTCACCAGCCAGAAATTTCCAAATTCCGTTTCAGTAGTTCTCTTTGTATGTAAAACACATTAAGCCAAAACAGCAAATTCCGTTTCAGAGGTGACAAAAATTCATTATTCCGTTCCGTTTCGGTTAAAAACGGAAAAATACAGGCCCTACTAGTGACCACAAAAAGCAATGCGGCTGCTGATGGCAGTGGTTGCATACATCAGGTACCACTGTATATAAATTTTTTTTTCCAGATGACAGAACCAGATACAGATGACCAGTCCTTCTCCTTGCAGCTTGGGTCAAGTGAGGCATTTTTGCAGTCCATACAGAGTGCTAAACCTGAGCAAATAAGCAATGCTGTTGTGCTGGATATTTTTCAATATGTACAAAAAAACAAACAAGTCACATGGAAAGATGTGAAGAGATCTTTAGAACCTGTTTACGACCAAGATCTTGAAAGTATGCAACCCACAGTACTGCGTAATGCAATGGAACATGTAAAGAAAGCACGTGCTTCTTTGATGAAGACAAAGACTGCACAGCGTGGAACATTCATAGAACACTTCATGGGAAAACAGTGGCAACTACCCATTACCAAAGAGATAGGACACAAAAGGCCTGCTGAGACTATGGTCAATGATACTGATAACCTTCCAGCAAAAATCCCAAAGTTTGATGCATTTATGCATCATGTTGAGAGTGAGTTAGTACAGAAGTTAGGCAGGGAAGTTACAATCCTGACCAGCAAATTGAAGATCCTAGAAGATGAAAACAGGCTCTTCAAAAGTGAGAAAAAGGAACTGAAAGACGAAGTGAATGTTATGCGTCAGAAACTAATGCTATACAACCCTAAGAGAATGAATCAGACATTAAAGAGAAAAAACTGCTTGATTGATTCATGGAAAAAGAAATACAATGCACTTGTCAAATCATCAAAAAAACATCCCAGTTAGAGAAAAGTTTGACAGAAAAGAAAAAGGCTTTGCCTCACTTAGTGGGACTGTTGAATGTGCTAATACCAACAGGTCTAGAAGATTTGTATGACTTGTTGCACGGCATTGAGTCACTGGTTGTTTCATTAACAGGACTCCACCTGGTACAGCGCTGGGTGAACACGGATGGAACTGTTCAATGGTATGAGGGAAAGTTTGAAACCTATGTGGAGAACACGAGTGAATTCGAAATCAAATATAAAGTCAATTCTGTTTGCAACTGCACCCCAGCAGAAGTTGTAGTTGATCTGTACAGGGGTGACCTGGATATCAGATTTCACTAAGTCAATGTGATAAGGACAGCATTTTGAACTGAAGAACTTACAAACTGTGTTGAAAAACATTTGTATAATATCAACTTTATTTCATTTAATATCATTATGATATTATTTGAACAGTGTGTGGAGGGGTTTTGTAGTTATCAGATTTCATTAAATCAATGTGATAAGGACAGCATTTTGAACTGAAGAACTTACAAACTGTGTTGAAAAACATTTGCTTAACCATATTTACTTTATTTCATTCAATATCATGATATTATTTGAGAAGTTGGGGGGATGTAGTTGTTTTCTTCATTTTTTTTATGTGATTTCTTTCGGGGGGGCTGTTGACTCGACCTCCATGGAAAGAAAATGAAAATACTTGTATTATGTATGAAATCCTGGCAGTATGTTGCTTTGAATTCAATAAAATGTTGTGTGAAAGTTGTGTTTTTTATCAGTTAATCCCCATAGTTATGTATATTCAAATGAAAATATCATTTGAATTAAAGAATGGTTACACTTTGCTCACAATGACCCCGGTTGATATCCAAGTACCAATTATTGTTATTTGATAAGATCATTGAGGTATTGGTTTGGTTCAAATTGACATTAGTCTCAAATCCTGATTAGGGATGTTCCAAAAAATGTCCTCGGGGGGTGGGTGGGTGGTAACGACTTCCATATCCGGGGGGTCGGGGGTATATGTCTCTTATCATGTCCGGGAGGTTGGGGTAGGAGATAACCTATCATGCCCGGGACATTGGGGTATCAGCCTTACACACATGTCCGGATTTTGGTGGCATCCATCGTACAGGTAATTGTTCCTGTCACAGAGCGAGCATATTAGACTCATGTAGACATATCCCATGATTTTGGTACGCATGTAGAGTAATAAATTGCCATTGTGAAGTCACGTGGACAGGCTTAGTGGCAAGTATTGCTCGTGATATGTCGTCATGACAATATTTTATGACTGCATTTTTCTCATTAATTAAAATGTGATGTGATACAAGACTTTGGCTTTATAATGAAGCATCTTGGCTTATACTCTTGGCATGTGCAGAAAAACTTACAGTAAGTCTAAATCATGCATGCCCCAGTTTGTACCCACATCTATTGCAACACTTCATACGTTAAAATACCAATTTGTCCTTTTGAGAATGGAGGATTTTGGAAGAAGCTGCTTTGTTTTTTCAGCATGCAGTGTGTGAATCATGAAAACCCCCCAAGAGAATTAACATATTTGATTTTTCTTTGGATGGGAATAAGAGCAGACATTGGTATAATTCAGTGTTGTATCTTATCTTGTATGTCATAGTGCAGCCCTTTATAAAGGAAGTGACAACTGTTTGTGGTACTGTAATGAAAAAAAAAATAAACCATTAATTCAGCTTGGGTTTTTTTCTTTTCTATAAATGTAACGGACAAGTATCTACATTACAAAGGTGAAAAGTCAAAATCATGATATTCAAAATGTTGAATTGTTTTGTTATTAAAAGTTAAACTACAATG
Organism: Hermodice carunculata; assembly: GCA_964020975.1. Taxonomy (NCBI): domain Eukaryota; kingdom Metazoa; phylum Annelida; class Polychaeta; order Eunicida; family Amphinomidae; genus Hermodice; species Hermodice carunculata. Next base: position 85,986,112 of record OZ026614.1, on the reverse strand, counting down.
TAAAGTGATTTGACAGTATGTCATCACATCATTTTGACACATTTGCTACTTAAAAATTTCATTTTAGTAACCTATCACCTTTGTGTCTTACTTTAAACTTGCCCTTTACAGATGGAGTCTTTCGGACTTTTGTGCTGTAAGGCCTTCAGAACAGCCATCTCAAGAACAGGTTTAGATTTTAAAATGAAAACTTGAGAAACTGTTTATTTATTGCTTCTCATGTGTTATGGAGGACATGCAGGGCTTGACTTTGATCAAGCTCTATTGTCCAGGACAAGTAAATTTTCAGCCAGGACAAGAATAGAAATTTAACCCATTACTTAACTGAAAATTAGAGAAAAAGTAATGTGGGACAAGTAATGAAAATCCTTAATGTCAAGCCCTGACATGTAGTGAAAACACAACTGCCAGTGCACCTCCCATAGGTCCATACTTTCCAGGGGAGCATACCACCCATGCGTGGTTACAGAAAATCAGTTGAGATGTAGACATTTGCCTGAAGTCCACCTGAACAGGGATGTAGATACAAAATATACCAAAGTTTGAAATTAAGGATTTGTTACTTGTCCCATTACCCTTTTTGTTCCAATTTTACACAAGTAAGGAGTTAAATCTCAACTTAATTTTTTGCTAGTCCTGCATGAAAATTTACTTGTCCCAGATAACAGGAAAGCCTGATGTCTAAATATCAGGGCCTGTATACAAAAGTTGCAATATCTTTTACATTCGAGCAATCTGCAGCTATTTAGAAGATTGGTAAATTTAAAAGTGGAGGTGCAGGTGGTCGATATTTTTCTTATAATTATGTCCAGGCCTGCCTCCTGGAGGAGTTGCATTTAAGCTCTTACCCACTGGCCATTCTCATGGGGACTAAATCTCAAAATTTAGTTTTCTTTTATCATTGAAAAGTTCAGAATATAAAAACAAAAGACTTCATTTTATTGACATATCTTTATTTTCAAATTGGAAATATATTATTGTAAATTATCATGTACTTACAGTATTATCATTATTATTATGGATGGAATTGTACACACAATATGAAAGCAAGATTGTGGGTTGTATCTGGCTGCATTTCCATAATGAAATTAAGCTATTGAGGTAGCACATCCCTGTGCACACAGTATAAATGTACAAAAAAGGTACCTTCCCAGTGAGCAACACAAGTTGGCCCAATATATTGGCCCACTGCTGGACTGTACATGCCAATGTTGGGCCAACCTTTTTTGTTAATCATCTCTGTGCACACATTGTTTTAATTCATATTAAATGTACGTCCCGTTAAGCAACAGCAGTTGGCCCAACATTGGCCCACTGCTGGGCTGTCCATGCCAACATTGGGCCAACCCTTTTTGCTAAATGGGGTGATTTGATAGTCTTGTTTAAGAACCTTTCTCAGTTAATTCTTTATAAAACAAAATACCTAATGTATAATATATAAAGAAATGATGGGGTATAGTCATAGCCATAAGCTAGAACGAGCCAGTCCGCGAAGCGTCTGTGGCGAGGAGTAAAGAAAGGGTCTTGTTTGGTCGACCAGGTTCCAGCTGCATCTGAAAAAATGCATGTCGCAACACCAGCCAATAGCTGACCGAAACACGCAGGTACACTTTGATAACACATATTGCAGCGCAGGTCTACAGACGGGCAAGGTAGAGTTGGAGGACCCTGAACTGTGCTGGCAGCTTTGATGCAGAAGACTGGACGATATCCAACAGAGGAGCAAAGTCGAAATTTATGCTGCATTATACTAAACAATTGTTGCCTTCTCAGGAGGGGGGACAATCTGGCTGTTCCCCTCTTGAGAAGGCAATAGTCTTTTTATTATACTGAGAATCATAATAAATAACACAGAAACATAGCTTAATAGTATTCACCAACACGACCAAATCTTTTCGTTGTGGCCATTCTTGCTGTCCCACTCACACCGCAGACTTCCTTGTTGGCTTGCTTCACGCGCAAGCCAGGGTCACGTCATGGCCCGATTCCCATGCACACCACCAGGCATGACGACATTAAAGCACCCTCTGTCGGAATGGAGAGGGGGACAATGGTGATGTCTCCCTGCACCAAACATGGGACATTACTATTGTCACCCTCCACTGAAGATTCATGTGGATCTCAGGAGACAATCATAGAAACGTGTGCAAGATGGACAATAGTACTTCCATATATATATAGGTTAGACAGGGACAGGTTAGCTTATGGAGAATAAAGAGTTCGGACTGCCGAATAGGGTAATGACTACTAGGAAGTGGTTCTGGACAAAAAGACACAAATACAATAGTTGTCTAAGCCTTAACAGTCAATCGGAATCCTTCATTTGAGGTATAATAACAGCCAATATCATGAGGCATGAAAAAAAAAAAAAAAGAATCATTCTCTACAGAGACTGTCTTTGTTGCCAGAAAAGTAGTCTTTAAACAGAAGAGAAGAAGAAATTTGGGATATATCTTCCCCCTCCAGCCCCCCATCAAGTTTCTTCAAACAAGCTGTTTATAGCCTGCTGAGAAACGGAGAACCAGGAAGCTCATCTTGCTGTGTGATGATTAATTAAGAAACATTTTATCGGAAATACAAAATTTATTGTATCAAAATGAAATGACCTGGCAATTAGGATGATGACAAAATAATCCCTATTTAAACCCTTCTTGCAATAATAATAATAAAAAAACTCGACATACCTTCAACGCAAGCAGTGACTGAAGGGTCCGCCATTTGCTCAAATTAGGTCATGGTGACATCAAAATCTAATCGGTTCATCTTGCCAGGTAAGGAAAGCACATTGCCAAATTTGAGCAAAATACATGGCTACATTCTGTAGATATCTCAGTGACAAGAATGTGCACATCCGGACGGATGGATGGACAACCCAAAATCAGAAAGGGTCTCCCCTATATACCCTTAAAAACAACAAAGAAACCCATGATCATACAGGTCAGACTTACTGAATGCACATGCAGAGGGCATTAGCATGGATTATACAGCCAGTGAGGCAACAAGAGGGATGCACAGTACAAAAATTATAATCAAAATGAAGACAAAACTTCCTGGCATATGGGTTTATTACCCAATTAGTGTTACAGTAAACACAGGTTTGAAATGGTAACTAGCAAATAGAAACACATGAACAGCTTAAAAAAAAGGTTTGTTTACTTAAAGAGAACATTCATGTCACCCACACAGTTTCACAGTAAAAGGAGCAAGGCATGGCATTGCAGAATGCAAATGTTTTCAGAGTACAGTGCATTTCGTACAGGATAAGAAATAGTAATTATTTTCCCCTGGTGAAGAAGAATAGCATTTAGATTAAACAATCTGTAACATTAGTTTTAGAACAGAAAATAATTTGAAACTGGCACCAAGATGCGGACATGTGTATTAGACAGCAAAAAAAAAAAAAAAGTCCAACATCGGCTGTGGTTATTCACTTAGAACGTCCTCGTCCAACTCAAGAGTAATCATGCTTATGGAAATGATTTGACAGATATGTCAAGAGCTTTCCTCAACCCCACGATGAATGAAAACAAAATTTACTTTCTCTTTGAGACAAGAACAAATGCCTTCTTCCCACATCCTGCTGGGCATAGCCAGGATTATCTCATTGATCAATGTTGATAAGCACAGCAGCACACAGCAAGTACATACATATAGCACAAGCCAGTCTGCATCTGTATCTGTATCTGAGATTGCCTTCAAAGTCTGGAGGAATGAGGACTCCCATTTTCTGGGGACTAAAACTATCATGAAGAGCTCCACCCTGTACTACTGGGTCTCATATGATGGTGATCACTAGACTTTTTTTACAAGTATATTTATGGTCAATAAATGGATTTTCCACAGATAAAAAAGAATAGAAAAAGACAACACACAGCATTTACAGAAATATATTTTATTTGCCCATGATTCAGATTGGAAGTTCTGTATGGCTAATGCCACATTTTTTTTTTCTTAATGGATACTGTCAAGTAAGTGGTCTGGAGATAGTACATGTGGGTACAACATTAAATTTGTATTACATATAAACCTATGGCCAATGGCCAAAACAATCATAAATCACCTGGCTTGGGAACACAAGCTTATTACCACAAAGTTGTGGGCTCACAAAAGCTGTCGCCTTCTGATGTTTCTTCCAGGCTGGAAAAATTTCCCCAAGACCAAAACCAAAAAAAAAAAAAAAAAAAAAAAAAAATCCTGTGTCTATCATCCATTAAGTTTTCATGCTATTCCAATCCCTCTCCCATACAGATACCCTGCTAAGGGTACATTCAGATACACAAAAAATTATTACATTAACATCAAGAAAAGCTGATAAACATTAAGTGGAACCCACCATGTTGCCATTACTTTCAATTTTATACACAGATTCATTCAACGATGAGGTGCATCGAGTACTGTATTACATGCTTTCAATTTCTACAGAAAAGGGCAGGGGGAGGGGATCAGGTGGTTTAATTGAAAACTTGGTTTATATCAGGACTATGTATGGAGTTAAGCTGAAACTGGATCTAGTATTCCACAGGTAAGGACTGCACATACATTTTCACAGTACAATTTCTGACCATGATTTTCACTATTTATCAGTGTATTCCAGGAAAGTTTTGGACACAATATGCCATCAGACTAGCAGTATCATCAAAACTAGGCAGTTCCATTTCTCTCCTTTTGAAGCATATTTCCCATTAAATTCAAAACTTTCAAACCTACCGAAAAGCAAAATTTACAAGTCCATCTTTAAGTGGTCATCAGCAATGTTCTGCCGTAATGGTGCATAACTCTATATGCAACAAGAATTAGTCATGAACATAAAATTTGACAGAGACGTTCCTTAATAACATGCATGTTCTATTGTACCCCTGATCAATGATCAACATAGTATGTTATTTGATAATGATTAGTCATGTATTATGATAATTAGTATGTAATAGGTTGTTCCATTGGGGTCTTCTCTACTTTATCAGAATTGAGATTTTAACCTAAATTAAAATTTTCACACCTCTTGAGTAATAAAATAAGGCATGTCTTTGCTGTGTTGTTCATGATTGCACTCACTATCCTGATAGAATTTTAAAGTTTCCTCTCATTCTACAAAACTGTACATCCGTACGGTTATGCTGGTCTTCAAATGTCTGGGTGTTAACATATGCACAAATCTAAATGAATATTCAATATAATCTTATGGAATCTTCCCCTTTATATTTTAAATTAATAACGTGGGCCTAAGGTACATTTGCTCACCATGAAATGGTCAACTTCAACCTTTCCTTCCTTAAAATGGCCAGTGGTCAAATGTCTGCTTCAAAGTTTTGGACTAATTTTAACAGCAATATGAAAAACAATATGAGTGAGAGTTGCACATGACAGCCATCAAGATAACAAGTCCTGGGTGAAGAGATCTTGTGGGCAAGGGTTGGGTGCCAAGTGCCAAACTCCTACCATGGAAGGCTGCTGACTCTGTCATAATTCAAAGGGAAAGGGCTAAAAACTGCAATATATCCTGGTGTTTTAATAGCTTTCACTCACTCTAGCTTACTGCACTTTACTGTCTACAGATGTGGGTTAATCATGATATAATATAATGTGAACTTACCTTTCAGATTAATTCATGAGGAAAGATTTTTCAGCATGTTGGTTTACATTTAATAGATATATATGTATATATATATATATATATATATATATATATATATATATATATATATATATATATATATATATATATATATATATATATATATATATATATATATATATAATGAAGCATTATTTGGTTGATTCACTGATCAGCTTGGAAAGAAAAAAAGATATCATACAGGTGCTAAATAGTTATTGATGATCATGTGTTCCACTCCAAAATGAATTCTATGCATTTTTTACATGTATGTAATAGCACAGATACACAACATACCATGTTTGTTGGGACAAAATTTGCTCATCATGTATACAAAGACTTGTGAAAAACGTGTACTCAGTACTTCTTAACATGCATATAAACATTATAAACTGGTATTGTCTCAACCATTCTGTACACACATTTCATTCACAATAATCAACAACCCTTTGTCATATATCCATTGACATGGTGAATTATATTCCCAAATATCAAAACCTGCTGTATTTGTGAAACATAGCATGCCATACACTCTGAAAATGAATTGTGGTAGATAAAATATATGCAATGTAATTTCAGCTAGCTGAAAATATATATATATAGCAAACATATGAAAATTCAGACACTCCACCACTTGCATGACAAGTTATATCCTTCACATATGCTTGCTGTATCTCTGCCTGCTGTCCATAATCTTAATTTCTGTGGCAAACCGATTAATTCCAAATAAGCTGAATATTTCTATAATTCCACAAAATGAGATCATACAGATACTTTCAGTGAATTAATTGTCCTCATGTCGACAGCACTTAACAACTGATCTTACCTTTTATGCCACTTCCCAGCAACAAGAGTGATACTTGTATAAAGCCATGCTGGCGTCTTGATTTCTGTTGTCAGTTAACTGTACACTTACTCTAAGATCTTGGTGGAAAATCATATCCAGTAATTTCACCATCCCCAATCAATCCACCAGTCAGCACACAATATACAGTATGTCATGATGTATAATAAGAGTCCTTCATGTAACATACACTATCCCACGACCTTCTTTGCGCCCTCTTGTTTTTGCCAAAAACTGCCTTATTCCCCACTACACACCTTGAAATTGTAGGTGATAAAGATGCAAATACAATCTAATCTCCCAAATTAAATCGGGTTTGTGTCCATACACACCCGCCAGGTGTCCAGTTTATGAATGAACCTGCTGTCTTGCTGAGAGAAAATGGCACTAAATGTACCAACAATAAAATGTGCACATAAAGATTTACATCTTGATTTTTTATGGTTCATGTACTCTTTCAATACTGACTTCTGCATCTTTTAAAGTTGACCAAATGTCTGTGTCCACTTTTACGGCCATTGAATTAAAAAAAATCATTGACCTCTACACACACGCATCTGCAGCAGAGGTAACGTTGCATACTTCGACAATACAAGTCTTCAGACTCTTTGTTTTTTGTTTTTGTTTTTCATTTGTCCATTTTATGAAACAAGACTTTGAAGTGTTATTTTCCCTTTGAAAATATACTTTTATGCACAAAGCCTCATCTCTACATAAGTCTGAGCTTGCATCCTTGGTGTTCAAGCAGTGTTCTGTATTCATAAGTTCCACTGAAGGACTGTAATCATTCCCTCAGTTCAACATAATTGGCTGGAAACAATCCAGTGTGACCTTTGCACTCTCCCCTCCACCATCCTTCATCAATCTGTAACATATGCATACAAATTATCTTTTTTACACATGTATCAAGAATAAAAAGACCAATATTTACATATGCATAAACTATTGGTCTTGGGTGTACATGTACTCTGAAATGAACTATGTATAAGTACACCTAAATGCTATCAATCACAGACTTGAGTTGAGTCAATATTCCAATATTGTTGAAATTGACACTATTAGCATTTTTTCTTTATTATTTTGACAAACCATCTACTGTTTGTATGTTAAAGTATGTTGGTAAAATTTCTTAATCTTGCAAACTTTTTACAACAGTTGCTGCTGATGTCAGGCCGCTGTTGATATTGTCCATGTGTTTCAAGGGTTATGGTTTCTGTGAGTGCTTAATAAACTTTGCTGATGAATCGATCAAAGATACATAGTCAACCACAACAATGCTGAAGGTCTAGCTGCTACAGTTTCTGTCAAACAGCCCACACACAGAGTGCTTAACATTGAACTTTGCTAATTTACCTATGAACAAGGATCATGGCGCCAAGAACACCAAATCATAAACATGACTGCACACCTACTCTGCAGGGTCTATCTGCTTTCAGATCAGACAGTCAGCTGATGTAACTTCTAAGAAAGAATCCTTCATTAAATTTGCTAATTACGTAAGAAAGGAGGCTAATTAACCATTTACATAATTCATGTTAACCCTTAAAGTGCTGATTTAAGATTGAGTCAAAAGCTTTCCTCAGGACACTTTGCGCGCAAAGTGTCCCGAGGAAAGTTGTTGACTAAGACTACATTTTGCTTCAGACAAGGCTTGCTGGTATTTGAATGAAAGGTATCTTCATGAGGAATTTGACTCTTTTAACCATTATAGTTTAATGGTAATGAGAAAGCAACTATACCAGTGATTAGCATTTTAAGGGTTAATGGTACTGTGCACCTACTATGTGTCAACCACAAAACTTTCTTTTTTCCTAATCATCAAATGTTAATTAGCCATACGAAACTGCCAAAAAGGCAGGCATAACATGTAAGATCTCCCTCCTCTAAAAATTTTCAAATGGCTAGGCATAATCTCCAAACAACCTAGACAATTTAAATGATTTGGACAGATGAAAACTGCTCCCATGCCCGACTCCACTCAGTATACCTGGAGGATAATTACAACACCTACATGTACAGCATAATGAAATTATCTATTTTAAAATCCTGTTTTACACAATACATGTCCTGCCTCAAAGTTTTGAGGTACAGAGGCTGAAATGTGACAAGTTGTCACTGTCCTACAGACTCTGACATGATTAATATCTACCTTAAATTAGCCAAGCATGACAGGCTTTTGTGCTCTTTAAATACATGCAAGGACACTTACCATTTCTATGTTGGTAATGATGTCATCTGGATCAAATGATAGTTCATCACTGTCAGCTGCAAAATAAGGGGGGGAAAAAACAATGTAAGCGGTAACCATGGCAACAGCACTGTACACAATTAACACACCCAACATTTATGCATTTTATCTTTCTTCTATTTAAGATCAAAGGCTCAGACACTATTTACATGTATGTTGTCACTTTGCAAATTCCAGAACATGTCATCATAAACTGATCATATCTCTACAAAATGACTGAGTACAACTGTGCAATTTTGTACGTATCAAATCTATTACAAATTATGACTTCATGCAGCAACAATTAGCTCCCTCAAAGGCACTTTTTTCATATCATAATCTCAGACCCCAAAATGCTTTCTATCTGTCTGTTTACACACACACACACACACACACACTCTCTCTCTCTTAAAGCATTTTACTTTATGCAGGTTACTACCTGTAATGCTAAAATGCACTAACCTACCCCAAGGCCCTACACGAAACCTATGAACAGGATATATCAGTAAATAGGATGTGGAAAAAAATACTAATGCACTATTGATCACTCATATGACATAGTCCCAGTATGGAGGGTCAGAAAAAAAATCATGATAATGTCCCATTTTTACCCATTGTGAAAAAACTGAGCATTCAGTTGATTATTTAAGCACAGTTGCATAAACAGTTCTTCATTAGCGGTTTTGAGGCTGTTGACAAAAATATCTACCCCTGCAATTGCGATATTTCCAATTTTATTGGTTTTATTTGCATACATTTTGGAATGGAGAATAAAGACATACATGCATACCCACAACCATGTTTGAAGTGCCAATGACCTTAGCACTTTGGAGCGGAACTTACGAGTTTTTGTCTACACTTTTTATAAACCAAAAAGAAAAGAAAAAGAAAAGAAGAAAAAAAAGTAAGTGGGCACAGTTTGAACCCAGAACTGTGTGTACATGTACCAGAATCCACTGTGCTATCCATTACATCACCAGATCTGACATGTTCAGTCCTGTTAATGCTGCATGTCTACTGGTGATCAACATTGAATGGGGGCAAAGAGTGTAATAGGTCAAGTGTTGAGATCATTACATTGTCTGGGATTCTTTTGAGCTCAGCTGACTTTTCAGTAGCTGAGCTTAATAATTCACATTTTTTATTTCTTGTCCAAAACCACTGAGCAGATTCACCTCAAACTTGGTGGAAATTTACCTTGTGTGGGTCTCTACCAAGTTTGTTCAAATGGTTAAGCTCCAGTAATTTTTGGATTTTTATACATTTTTTGTTCATTTTTTGACAAAAATCTTACAGGAGGGCACTCATTACGTTGTATTTTAAGTGTTTTGGGAACTTCATGTCAGGCACTTACCACATGTAAAATGGTTTAGTTATATTTTATTCCATATTTCTAAAATCTGCATTTTAATGTTGCTGAAATCAGCTTCACCTGTCAAATTACCGGAAGCGGCAAACCTATGGAAGATCAAAGGCGATTTCCCGGATCACGGGAGTCCTACTTCTGCACCTAGTTTTTTTTACTTGATGAGAATAAACTCCTAGTTTCAAATTGAAGTGGTCGGAAATGTAACGAAAACTAATAATATATGTCAATGTATATGCAGCAGTTGTTTAAAACTGTTTTTAATAACTCGTTTTAGCGAGAAAAAAGCAACGTTTACGAGTCACGATATGTCACGTCTTTCCTCGCGCGATCTTGGACATATTTATAGCCAAATTTGGAAACAGCGGTATTCTGTAGCCTTCTACACCTCCGTGCGGTAGAGAGTTCCAAGTTTTTCATTGACTGCGAACAGACGAAATGCCAAGGTGTGTTTCGTGTGGTGGCACAGCCACCGAATATCCAGAAAGATATTTTCATTCTTGGCCAAAAGACACATCATTAGCAGATAAATGGAATGCTATTATGAAAATCCCAGAAGAAGTATTGGCAGCATACAAAAACACGAAGTTGTGTTCAGCGCACTTCAAGCTGCGTGACGAATTCCGATCGTTTGATAACTCCCGGAGCTCATATTATCGCTCACGTTACACGGTCACGATTTACGACCGATTATCATGAACGGAGTAAATACATTGATAAATAATAATTGATTTGATTGAAACACATAATATGTGCATATTCTTTACGTCGATAACGACCTCGGAAGCAATTTTCACAATTTGAAGTGGCTTTGTGTTGAACAATGATCAGGGTGCGCTTGGCTTCGTTATCAACCGATGGCTATGATTGGCCAGTTGTATAGTCGCTTCTAATTGGTCCGACATCTCGACTGGCTTCGTGTAATGGTGAACTGCTGGTAATGTGGGGGTTTTAATATTTGGCAATAAACATCGGAAATTTGTGAAAATTAATAAATAAACATCAGATATGAAATCGTGATGAAAAATCCTTTCCAATGATGTATAATACAACGTAAGGAGTGCCTTCCTTTCAAAAATCTTCTCCAAAACTGCTTGGCCAATTAATTCCAAATTGCATATGGGTACTTCTGGGGACCCCTAGACCTTAACTTATTCAACAGGTGGCACTGCAATTTTTTTCTTCTATTTTTTTCATTCTGTTTTTGGCCTGAAGCCCTATGTGAATCAATAGGAATTTACATTTTTGACTTATTCTCTGAAACTGTCAGCTGGATTCACTATAAACTTGGTGGCAATGTTCCTCTAGTGGGTATCCACTAAGTTTGTTCCAATGGTCAATCTCAATTGATTTTTGTATCTTTCATGAATCTTTTTCTTTTTTGGCCAAATCTGAAAAAATCTTCTCCACAACCAATCACCCAAATTGCTTCAAAATCACACAGGGTCACTCCTAGGAACCCCTAGTTGTTAACTTGTTCACCTGGTGGTACTGCAATTTTATTTTTGCAATTTTTTTAAAATAAATTTTAGTGTGTTTTTTCTCTTTTATCCCTGCTTTCATGGCTGAGTTTGTGTGTCCACTTTTGCATCCATGCTAAGACATCGAATATGCCTTGGGCAAAATAAATGCCAGATGCGAGCTTTTTTGCTTATTGCAGAAATAGTGAGAATGAGAAAAACAGCTTGTTGTTTGGCGAAATATACTAGTTTTTAAGTACATTTGAAGACTGTTTTGATGAAGGTGTGTATTATCATCTGACAACAGCGTACCCATTTACCACGAATAGTGAGGATTGAAAACTGGCAATCAACAAGCAGGAAGAAACTTTTTGCACTCTATACCTCTGAATAATGGACACCATGACTTTATGAAAATAAACTTTGCTCAAAAAGTGCATGTTAAGTGTGGGGAATTATGGTGCTGCCTGCCATGAACATGGTAAACATAATGCGATAGACTGCTTATGAATTACAGTGAGTCTCAGTGTACAAGGCTCAGATGAAGGAGCACAAGTATGGTTTTTTTTTTTTAATTTTTGAAGGAGGCTGCATGATGCAAGTAAGTGATTATCCTGCTTATTATTATTTTTTTTTTAAACGTTACAGATTTTATGCCAGGAGGTCAAATGCAAGATCCTTGATGTGGGAAAGTTCACTTCTGATTTGTGGTTATGATTGTCTGGAGATTCATATGCCAGATGATCTCCCTGAATACTGCAAAAAGCACAAAAAAAACCCCGTTTCATATCAATTTAATGTAGCCAGTAGCATAGGGAAAAGACCTTGACAGATGCCAATCTCAGGGTTAGTCATAAATAAACACTCATTCAAAGCACACTGGGTCACCTGAGAACAAGATCAGTTTTTGATTTTCTAGTTATAATTTTTATGATTTTTTTTCTTTTTTTTTTTTTGCCAAATCTTAAACAATTTTCTCCGAAACTACCCAGCCAATAGCTTTGAAAATGCATAGGGACATGTCAAGGGACCCTTAGACCTTATTTGTTCAACATGTGGCACTGCAATTTTTCTGTATTTTACGATTTTTTTTGCATTGAGGTCATTTTTGACATTTTCTCCAAAACAGTCACTCAGATTGTTCTGAAACTTGGTAAAAATGTAACTTGTAGGAGAGGTAAACAAGTTGTTTACTTGGTGAAGATACTCTTGTGGCCTGATTTCCAACATTTTTTTTTTAATTCGGGTGATTGTAAGTTGATGCATGCATTCCTATTAATGACCACATAAGTGAATGAGGATTGCAATGGAAATGCACATTTTTTACTTCTTCTCCAAGACCATCAAGCAGATTCACTTGAAACTTTGTGGGGATGTACCTTGGGGGGGGGGGGGGGGGGTCTCTACCTGGTTTGTTCAAATGGTCACGGTCCAGTGCATTTTGGATTTTTAATGAATTTTGTTGTTGATTTTTTGGCAAAATGTTTAAATACTTCTTCTCAGAAGCTGCCCAGCCAAATGCTTCAAAATTGCATAGGGGCACTTCTGGGGACCCCTAGACGTTAACTGGTAAACAGGTGCTGCTGCGATATTTCTGGATTTTTTAACGATCGGCAAGGGGATATGTATATGTTAGCAATAGCAATCATGGTCAGAAACAGAGGTGACCTTGATATTATAGTTCACAGTCCACTTGTTCGATTTTCACCCCAATCAAATTGTTTAAATATTTAAATTGATATCAATGCTGCATAATATCAGAGTACAGGTATGTTAAACTCCTTGAAGTTGAATGTTTGAAAAAAGACCTTGTTTCAAAGAGATTAACTCTTGCATATATTTGAGTATGTTTATCTCCTTGGTGCCAAGTGTACGAAAACTGACTTGCTTCCAGAAATTAAATCTTACACACACACACACACACACACACACACACACACACACACACACACACACACACACACACTCATGCATGCACACACATACACAAACACACATAACATGACATAAGTATATATATATACAGTTGCATGTAATTGAAGTATTTTGTATTTTTGAGCCACATCAAATAAAAAATAAAAATAACTAAATGCAATCAGATATTGCTGGATCCACGACTCCCTCCCCCTCATTTATAACTTTGCTAATCACAGGTCTCATTCTGGAATGACTGTAGTCAATAAAAATTGGCTATCACCATGACCTAGATACTTGACCTAGGTACCTACTATTAAGCATGACACACTCTTGTGTCCAGATACAAAGGTGTGTATATTTCATGATTCTAGGTTGAAGGACAACAGAATTACAGCCTGGACATACAGGGTAATGTAATTTGACATGAATGTATCATCATGACCCAGATACTTGACTTGTTGATCTACTTTTGTTTTGACACACATTTAGGTCAACATATATGTATGTGTGAAGTTTCATTAAACTAAGTCAAAGAGTAAAGGAATTATAGCCTGGACATAATTGTATTTAAAGATATGTCAATGTGAACCTAGTGACCTACTTTTGGTTTATGACACACCCTTATGTCTAGATGAACCTGTGTGTAAAGTTCCATTAATCTTACTTGAAGGACAACAGAATTACAGCCTGGATAAGAAGTGTAATGTAGTTTTACATGATGGTACCACCATGACCCAGATACTTGACCAAGTGACCTACTTCTGTTTCATGACACACCCTTAGGTCAAGATATATGTGTGTGAAGTTTCATGATACTAAGTTTAATAGTAAAGGAATTATAGCCCAGACACGATTTTACAAGAATGTCACTGTGACCCAGATCCTTGACCTAAAGACCTACTTTTGTTACATGACACACCCTTATGTTCAGATGCATCTGTGTGTAAAGTTTCATAATTTAAGTTAAAGGACAACAGAATTACAGCCCAGACATGAAGTGTAACATAGTTTTACATGAATGTATCACCATGACCCAGATACTTGACCTAGTGACCTAGTTTTGTTACATGACACACCCTCATTTCCAAGTGCATATGTGTGTCAAGTTTCATAATTTAAGTTAAAGGACAACAGAATTACAGCCCAGACATGAAGTGTAATGTAGTTTTTACATGATGAAGTTTCATTAATCTAAGTTGAAAGACGTGAATTATAGCGCGGACATGAATAGCAGATGTCTCTAGTATGTTACATTTATGTAGAAAAAACATGACCCATATTCATAAATCTCAAACCCAACAATGACACCAAAGAGATTCCAGAGTCACCAAAGACGCATCACCATTCATCTTCCTATACCAATGTGAAGAAACAAATTTCACTCTGGACTTGGGACAGGCAGTCACCCATAAAGGCAACTGGTGGTTTTAAACCGGTCCTCTCAGCCTTTGAAATATTCTTCATTAAATACAGACTATAGTGTTTCCAAAATATATAGGCCTAACCACTCAACATCCTAATTTTATCACTTCTGCCAAAAATATAAACAAAAATTGGTAGGCCCATCACTTTTTGGTTTTCCTGACTAGTTTGTCAGCTGAGTTTACAGCAAACGAAGAAAGTAGGCCTATATCATTTTTGTGATATTTATTCATCTGGAACATTATGTAATCAATAAGTTAAGTGATTGAATCACTGTTACAGAATATCAAATGCAAGGAGAAGACTTCCACAAGACCCTCACTATACAATTGAAGTTCTACAGACAGACATCTCTAATATGTTACACTTACATAGTAAAAACATGACCCATATTCATAAATTTCAAACCCACTAAACACAGCAAAGATATTCCTGAGTCACCAAAGCATCACCCTTCATCTTCCAATACCAATGTGAAGAAACAAATTTCACTCCAGACATGAGACAGACGCATGGACACACAGACAAAAAAAACACTTTCTATATGCCCCTCCTCCAGTAGGAGGGGGGCATAAGAAAAATTGATGCAAATATTTGGCTTTGTAGCGAACTCACCAGCCTGGTAGTCATACAGTGCCACTGCAGTTAGTCCCTCTCCGACTGTGTCAAGTGCCTTTGTTTCCATAGCTGTAGAGGTTGAATACTCCTGTGGCACTGGTTCAAGTTCATAAATGGGCTCCTCTGGGGCTGTGCAACGGTCTGGTTCTTCTTCATAAACTGGCTCATCTGGTAAAGGCCGACGTGGGGCTGGTGGCTCACTGACATCAGCTTCCTGCAATGACCACACATGGACAATGACAGCATGTTATTTCCATTGGATATTTAAAGTGTGATCCTTTCCAGCAAGGCTTGAGTCAACAGCTTTCCTATGTGTCAGCCCAACCTGTGCCTGGGAAAGCTGTTGACCTGGGGGGGTTATGTTGATAGGTATAGTCTTCAATGTTCATTCACACTTTTTTTTTACATTGACCAGACTGACACTGAAGCAGATGACATTTTACGCCCTAGCATTTCAAGGCAATTTGCCTGGAAAAGTGTAAAGTTACAAACACTAGCCTCATAACACGAAGATACTGAACACTTAAAACTACATCCATTAATTCAAACACATTACTGTTACAACATTTTTCTTACCTCTTCATCTGCCTATGATGCAAAATTTAAAAAAAAAAAAAAAAGGTTAAACCACAATTGTTTTTGACACACAATATTCACCAAGATATGCTCGACTGGATTGTGTCCTAAAAATATCAAAATAACAGTAACACAAATTTCCAGCAAACACTCATACTATTCCTGCACACTAGATCCATCCACACTAAGGTAAACACTTCTACAAAAGCAGACTGAGGTGGTAACATTTTCAATTTGTCAACTGTGTTGGTCAGTCACCTCCATTCCTGTACCTACCCTACCCCCAGGAGTGGTATTACCATGTGTATATTTTTACTCAAAACATTTTGCTGACATTACAAACTCTGACATTTACTTTCCAAGCTTAAAAATCTCGTACATTTTTCTTTGGCTGCACAGAAGAATTTGACACTAGTGTCTATATTTTATACTTACAGGTGACCAGACAGAAATAAGGAAGCTTATTTGATCATGATAAATTTCATCTTGCTTTGGAAGAATTTGACACTAAAGTCTATATTTTATACTTACAGGTGACCAAACAGAAATAAGGAAGCTTATTCGATCATGATAAATTTCATCTTGCTTTGGAAGGACCCAGAACTTCACACATGTTTACTTTTATGAAACTTCTTTTTTACTCTAAAAGTTCCTACTTTACAGTACATCTGAATCCCTCTCACCTTGAACACCCTAAATAGCTGCGACTTGTCAGGGAAAGACGTTGGATGCACGAATTGTGCTCCAATGAAACTTTAGGTCTCAACATCATTGAGAAAGGAGCTCCCTTGCTCAGTCTGATGCTGAAATATTTTGCTCAGAGCTCTTTTCTACTTGATTTTGTCTGTGTTGGTGGACACACAACATGTTCAGTCTATCAGGAAACCACACACATACTTTAAAAAACAAAACAAAACTGTGTAGATACACAGTTGAAAGCCCCAGTTCTCAGGGCTGTGTGGCACTGTTGTTCCACTGACTATAAGTCTGTTAACTACACTTCCTAATCCGAGCTGTGTATTCAGTGGTTTTACCTTTTAACCCTTTCCCCCTTAAAACAGCCAAAACTGGCTGGTGGTCAACTAATTTCAAAAGTAATGAAAAACAATTCGACTGAGAATTGTACATGCGACGTCTCTAGATCACATGCCCCATGCCAAGGAAAGCTGTAGACTCAGTCTTAAGTCAAGGGGGCAGGGCTAAGGCTACTGCAATAGGAAAGGTCAAAATTAGCTCTGAAGTGTGTATTCACCCCAATACACAACCAATACACACAAATTTGGAGGGCTAGAGCTGTGTATTCCCATTGGTTTTCATGATAAAGTAACCTTAAATAAACTGGTCACTTTAGTAGCTGTGGTTGTATGATTTTTGTGAGCTATTAAGTTATGCATCTAGATTTACTGTGCAAAATTCGGTGTCTCTGTGTGCAGTTGTTTTCAAGCTACTAAGTTGCAAATTACAATGTAAAGTAATGGGAATACACAGCCCTAGCCCTCCTATGACTGCAGTGCCCTCTTTTAGGCAGGGCTAGAACCTTCTGTTCTTGTCCTTGCCCATTCAAAATTCTTTTCGCTCACACTTCACTGTGACAACTACCATCTTGGTAAAGTTGAACCTCTGAGTGATGCAATCATGGCCATGTGTCTTAGGTAGTAACACTTATCCTTCCAGTAAATATAACAGATGTCATGGTCACACCCCAACAGTTCCTGAAGTGTCATGTTAAGGGTGAAAGTGGTCAAAAAGATTACCATAGACTGTCAAGCTGTGCATGGTCCTTGCTAACGTAATTTTTTTACCTTCTTTGCCCATGAAAGAGAAATATTTCTTGCTTGCCTATGTGCCTATATGCCAGACACCATTTTCATACATCAGTCATATATATATATATATATATATATATATATATATAATGGCCGTTGACTGTATCTACAGATCAACTGCATATCAGTGTCTCGCAAGGGACAAGCCAGTGAACCAATACATGATACCACCCATGTCAAATCTATTTGGCGTCTCCAGCAAGCTACAAAAAGCATAAACATGTACCTCATATATAGGTCCTTCTTGGACATCCTCTGCCTCAGCATAGGGTCCCTCTGGATCCTCAGTCTTCTGCTGAGCTATCCTCTCCTAAAAAGTGTCACCCAATGTTATAGTGATGCACCAATGACTGTCCAACAATGAAAGGCATATTCATCCTTAGAGCCCATACTAGAAATGCATGATGGTGGTAGTTTCAAAGCAACTTCATTTAAGCTAAATACCTGTTTGATAGACACTCTTAGATAATTTGTATTTCAATGTGTATGTTTTGCCAAGTAAATGTGGTACACAAAGCTATCTTCAGCACTTCAAGAAGACATTATTAAAGTTGCTAGTTAAATAGAGTTCTCCGGGATTAAGTTTTTACTTTCCAGTTGTACGGAGGGTCAGATACATTTAACTTACCGCTTCCCTTTTCTGATCTTCCATCTTTTCTTGCATTTCTCGCTCCTTCCTCCTAGCTCGTTCTTCCTCGGCTCTTTTTCTTGCCTCTTCTTCTGTGTTCTGTGCCAGGCTCTCAAACTTTGCCTTGAGACTCTTCGCTCCTTCACCTGTAATAATGTGCTTGAACTGTATGTACTATCAGATAATGAATGGATATTCTGCGAAACCTGGCATCAATATGTCCATGGGGGTTTTGAATTCTGTGAAAGAATATTTCATTTACCACTGTTATAATTATAAGTTATACATCTGCACTACTGATGATATAAATAACAAACAGGTATTTTACTCTATGGACCTAATACTGTATAAAGGATGATACCAGTCATAAAGTGCGTTATCATCCAACCAGAACTTAAGCATCCATACAGCAACGTCTCCACATTTGGCTGTAACCAGTCAAACCAGCTGACCCTTCCCATGCAGTCAATTGATCAGGGAACCCAAGTTAGTGCTTTGGCCACAGATTTACAGCGTTGATGACCTGTTACCAGACAAACATACCCGATGAGCCAGCTCTGGTTCTTGTGTATGCAGGTTGTAATGGCTGCTGCTCCCCGTAACCGAATGCAGACTGAAACACAACCACATGAAATATGTTGTACTATTTCTCCAATTTTCCTGATAAATTTGGTTGTCTGTTTGAGTTTTTTTTCTCTCAACTTTTTTTTTATTCAAGTCAGCGTGATACAAGTATTGAGGTGCAATATTTTAATTTCTCAAATGGTCTTTGTGTACACTTTAATATTAGCTTTGGTTTATGGAATTGTAATCTTGTTTTTTTTTTTTTTTTCAATGCAGCATATACAGAACATGAGTTGCTGAAAATTTAATGAATGATGGCATTGATTAGACTGTAACAATACAAGAAGCATTTCCCTACAGAAAGGTCCCAGCTAATCAAATTCAAAAAAATTATTACTAAAAAAAAAAAATCATTTATCCACTTGAAAATAGCTTTCCAGAATTTTTTTCTGTCTTTTTCAACTTACTTACACCTGCAGGTATAGTTGTACTTTTTTTTCCCCTGGGGAGGAGACATGGGTTTCAAAATTAGTACAGCAGTTAAAATTCTGTGGTGAAACATGCACTTGGTACTGCAACACTTCACACATGCCCTATGAATTTTTTTGCCTTGATCTTCAGTCTGACCGTTGTTCACCAGAGACAACCTCAGCACAAGAACTATCACACACAGTGCTGCTGTAGACCCTCTGCCTCATTAATGGGTAACTTCAAGTATCTTGCATTAAGGACCCTCCTACAGTTGCAGTCTAATACCAGTCATGACACCATGGAAACCCTGCCAATTTATTGACAGGTTATAGCCAGGAGTACTCACATTCAGTGCCTGCAGCTGCAGCAGTGGATACAGACAATCCAGTATGGGTGGCCCATTGCGGATAATTTAACGTTGGATCACTAGTTGCTGGATTTTTCACAGCCTTACGAAAAATGAAAATCCAACGACTGATCCCAACGTCATCCCAAATGGGACACCCACACTGAATTTTCTTTCTCCTATGTCTAAAAAGGGCATATATGCACCAAGTTGAAGCTTTATTGGAGAAATAAGTTTGAAAATGACACCATTTTGAAAGTGCGAGGAGTCTGTATTTTATTAAATGCACCATAGCCTCTCATTGGTTTGTTTACTGCTTGAAACCAATGAGTGACAAACCAAATGAAAGATTACAATTAAAACCTTATCCTTCATACCCATGCAGGATAACCCACTCAGGACAAGCTTCAGACATGGGAGAAATGTATTTACAGCATCACAGATCACTTTGGCAGGAACATAGTTCTGTTCCACCGTCACTGTCTAATTTCTACGACTAATACGCAAAGGCTTATAATGCTACTCTCAGTCAAGCATGATTTATTTCCAAAGTTGCTAAATATGTGTATCTCCTTTATGTAGTTTTCAGAGAAGATAGATCCCTCTGCTATTTCATTTTTAGTGGAGCTTCAATGTTGACCATAAACGATTTGGCAATACAGTTGACCAATGAGGTCAAATTTCAGATCACGGTTGTTACATCTTCTGGTTATTCTGGAATTAAAATCTGTTGTACTAGTTTCATTCAACAAATTGCACTTTGGCTAAATATGAAAAGTGCATGTACAATTTGCATCATTAGTTCTCAGCCACCTTAATCAAGATATACAAGACACCCCCCTCCCCCTTCCCCATAGAAGCTTGAAAATTCCTGAAATCACAATTAGTTACCACCTCCTTTACCTCATCTTTATTGTCCTCTTCCACTCCGAATTTGCCCCCAAAACCTCTACTCATGTCTGTTTGTGAAGGGTGCAATTCTGGTTTTGTTTGTTCACTCCATCCTTTTGCCGACTTGTCCACTCTGTCTGTCTGTACTCCAAACTTTCCGCCAAAACCCTTACTCATGTCTGTCTGGGATGGATGCAACTCAACCTCGCTTTTGTCTTCCCAGCCCTTGGCAGATTTATCTTGTCTATCTGCTTGGACACCAAACTTTCCACCAAAACCAACAGAATAATCTAAAATCAAAACAGTAAAACAGATCTTTGTTATATATTGTAACTTTCTTCACTTTTAGACCCTCTGACTGATAGTTTTCATCCAAGAATGAGCTACTGTTGAATTTTTTGAAGTGTGAATGGGAACTTTTAGTACCACTAGGCTATCATCAAGTAGTCTCTACAATGAGCCTCCACCCAAAACCTGTGTCATTTGAGCCAATGTTCCCATCACCAAAACTTAACCAGGACACACAATTGGCCTCCTGATTGGCATAATGATTGTTGACACTTATTTCCAGGCTGATTGTGTGAATGAGTTTTCTGACTTGGATCAATTCCTTTGAATGTAGTTTCAGTTGGCATAGTATCCATGTGAATTATTCTGCACAGACATCTGCATGAACAAATAAATGCATCTGAGTTCTCAGTGTCAGCATCATATACACATTTCTGTGTATGGAACTCAAAAAAAAAAAAAAAAAAAAAAAAAAAAAAAAAAAAAAAAACTAAGTTTTACTTTTTTTGCAAAGAAAAAGTGTTGTTTTTAAAATTTTAATTCAACAAAATGTAAGTATATATGAATCTCCAAGAGGAAATCACCCATACTTTTGGTGCATAATTCCAAAAAAAAGCCTGACATAGAACTGGAGGACTACGTCAAGTGAAGCAGACTTGACTGTTATGGTCTTCGGACATAACATACACGTACCATATTCATCTTAATAAGCACACATTCTCTAATAAATGCACACACCCCCCCATTTTTTTTCAAAGAAAGAACCCCCAAAATATCCCATAGCTTTAAAAAAAAAAGTGGTAGAATTTACATAGGAACTAAATTTTTTTCAGCTTTTGTGGATGAAATTTTTTAAAGCACACGGTGCGTTTATTCAGATAAATATGGTACACACATATTCATTCCACCTTTTTCATATCACCATATGCTTTTGGTTATCTATACAGTGGTCCCTGTCCTGACAGACCACTTGTCTTGAAACACTGCTTTTCAGGATACTTTGCTTTATGTTTTTCTCACCAGTTCTCTTGACAGACCACAATTGGGTCATCCCTTGGGGAAGTTTTGGAAGACAGGTTTTACTGTAGTCAAAATCATTTTTTTTTTCTTTTATAAATCACATGAAAACATGCAGATATCAGTTTTTGTACGTCATTTGTAATACACAGTTGGTGAAAGGAAAAATGGGACTCTAATGCAGGAGTCACACAAATTAAGCACTGCGACACAATTACCATTTGAAGGGACTGAAATAAGTCTTGGTAAATGTGAAGTGAAGAGAACCAAATAAAAAGACCAGAAAAGATTTGCTTGCAAGTATGTCTGGGTATCTACACAGTAGAACTGAGTACAATTTGCAGTGGTATGATCTCTTATCTACTTTACATTTGAAGACATTTACAATTTGAAACGGCTCTAATTAACACCTTGTAAAATGCTACAACCTTTGTGCAACATTCGTTGCATGCACAATTACCAACAACAAAATAGAGTAACTTTGAATGTGCACTGTTATCTGTTATCCTCTTACAAATATTCAATATTATGACTTTATTAAAGATATTCAAGATTAAATCCCCTGATTAACGTAATCTGGAATGGTACAACCTCGCTCTGTTCAATATTCTTTAGACACATAAAGCTCATTCACACAAAGAAACTGCAACGGGACCTCCATGCATTCTGTCTTGAATATTCAAGACTTAACTTTTGGAAGCCCTTAATTTACATCAATTTAATCATATTTACTCCTTCACATAAAAAGCCAAAATTTTTGTCATTCCTGAGGGCCACCATCATGCCTAAATCAGAGCGTCTAAGTATTCTGGTGTCTACCAAAAAATATGTGCAAAGAAAGGAAAGGGAAGGATAGGAGAATGGGAAGGGAAAGGAAAAGGAAAAGGAAAAGGAAAAAGGGAAGGGAAGGGAAAGGAAGGAAGGAAGGAAGGAAGGAAGGAAGGAAGGAAGGAAGGAAGGAAGGAAGGAAGGAAGGAAGGAAGGAAGGAAGGAAGGAAGGAAGTTTTGAATAAAAGAGCTGCTTCACAATATACATGTGCTTGCAGATTGAAATCTAAGTGTCCAACTTATGTTTTCCTGATGGCTGTCTCACCCATTTGCACAGTGGTTACCTTTCTGGGAATCATGCTTTGCAAGTCTTTCCTGATGGTCATAGCCCAATGCAGAGGCATCCTGTCGGTCTTTCTGTACCCCGTACTTGCCACCAAATCCCTCTGTGTAATCTACAGGGAGGACGTAACCAAGGCCACACCACATCCCACGTTAGGACCAACCAATAGCATGCAGTAAATAAACAAGACTCCATGTTAGCACATCATTATTTACTGCCATACGGCAATGTATATGTAACACTAAACAGTCCTTGAGAATATTGAATCTTGCAGCATGCTATATACCAAACATTGGTACACTTGAATTCCACAGTATTTATGATGACACTGACTCGGTTCTTCATCCCATGCTCTTTGATTCTTGGATTTAAACTTTTCAGCAGCAACTTTTCTTGTAAAAAATGTACTGTTTAATAATTTTTTATTAGTGGAAAATGTAAAGATGAGGCCTAAAGGTATAATACTGTCTTGTCTACACATAAGCATTGTGTAATATTTGTCACAGCAATTTACATGCTACATTTTTCTACAAAAATAGGAGTGCCCTGAAATTCAGGTTCCAATTATTTTGCAGGCACCTTTGATACTTTAAGTTCTTTGTACTCAGTGATAAACACTCAAAAATCTTTCACATCTAAATACAAAGCAGTGCTTGTTGAATTACACAAACACAGACAATCTTGTTCAAATAAGATGAGAAAATTTTCAGACTCCCTTCACCAACTACAGTTTCTATGTGAAGCACATAGAGTTCTTCTAAGCTAGTATTTGGTGTTAGTTTCTACTGCTTGCATGTTTTATATAAATATATATATATATTCTTTTCTTTAATCCAGTCAAAGTATATACAAAGATACATCAGTAACCTCGACTTCAATTCTGGCAACTCGCAATCTTTCAAAAACCCAACCACAAAGAAGCTTAAATGTGATGCTATGCAATGTATGTACAATGTAGTCTCAAGTCTGGAGCATATTTTAAGAAATACCAATATAATGGTCAGGTAGTTCATGGGTTATTTAAGGAATTCAGGTATCTATGAAATTAGTGGGACACAATGGCCATGGCCATGAGCATGAGCACATTTAATTTTTTATTAATGAACAACATTTTTGGCAGGTTTATGCTGATTCTTGATCTGTCAGTGAAAATCATCTGTGAACACAGGTGATGTCCAGTACCTTTGTCTGGTAAGGAAGTATAAAGGTTGCAACATCAATAGAAATTTAAAAACATGTCTACAATGGATACAAAAAAAAATTGATGTCCACATTCCAGATTTATATAAGGGGACTACATGAAGGTACAACTTTTTCCCTGACCTCCAATTATGCTACCCTAAACAGCATACTAAGTATGTGAACAAATCTATTAAAAAAAGATCCAGGTGCTATTAATATTTTGATTTGCAACAAAACTTATTTGGATTTTTTTTATGTTAAAAACTTAGGTGGGGTGCTCTCTCTCTATACAATAAACTTTCAATTTATCTGTTTGTTTCCCCAATAATATACACAGATGACATCTTATTTCACATTTGTCAGCATCACATAGTAAAACTTATTTTTTAAAATAAAAAACATAGCATCATCTGAAAATTTGATGTTTCATGCAAAATAAAACTGAAACATATTGCACATGCAAACACTCTGGAAAAAAAAGCCAAAAAAACATGTCAGGGTTAGCCAGCCCAGTACCTAGTCACTGGAAATAAATGGTCAAAAACACTCAAATTAGCACAAAGCACCACCATGTAAGACTATAGTTAAACATTCTGCACGTGTAAGACAACACCACAGCTGGAACAAAACCCTAAAGCAATGCTCTGATGAAGTAGCGCTGGTAAAATATATACATATGGACATCAAGCAGCTGACAATGACAAACGACACACCAGTCTCACAGTGACAACCTACACACGTACCAAAGCTAGAATACACAAGTGAAAAACAATGACGTAGTAGGTGAGAAGAATCAAATTTGTGATCATGTTTTATGTATGCCCATGAGGAGATAGTGATGCATAAAACGCTTACACACGATGTATGAGCTGAAAAACCATGTAATACCTATGTCCACATAAAAGTATTTATGGCCCATGACTCTTAATGTTCTGTTGCAGAACTGTACTTTTTGGTTAATATGTGTATGCTAGTTAACAAAGACTTCGGAGAAACTTAGAAATCCCAATGAATAGTAAGGTGTTATCATTGCTTTCCACAACACTTTCAGCACATTCATGAAATTTGTTTGATTCACTTGCCAAATTGTCACCAGATGGCAGTACCATACAAAACAAGCTTATTTTTTTTTAAAGAGCTTCATGACCTTCATCATTGCGAGTGCAGGTCTCAAAAGCTTACATCACTAGGTAATAACATGGGCAAAGCAGTACTTTTCTGGATCACATAGTATATATACATTGTATTGTATCTAATTAATGTCCAGTGTACAGGCATGTGAGTGGCTAGTTAGTAAATATGAAGTTCTCTAAATCTAAAAAAAAAAAAAAAAAAAAAAAATAATCGAAACATATCTGGATTAATCATACAGAATAGCAGAATATATTAGCAATACTTTGGAAAAAAAAAAAAAAAAAAAAGAAAAAGCTGAAATCAAGTGTTTGTCATATTTGAAACCAAATGAAAAACTGAACTTTCACATGCCTGAATCAAGTCAGCATCAACATTTTTGAGTACTTAGGCCTATTTAAAAACTGGGTAAATTAGTAAAATTACAGTGGTCATCTCTAATGTGTCCAAGTTTTTGCATCTGGCAGTTTTTTGTTTTTTTTGTTTTTTGTTTTTTTTGTTTTTTGTTTTTTTTCAGAGTGGCAACTTGATTCAAATACACTTTCATGAATTTGTTAATAATGTTATCCTGCTGGACAGACTAAGTTTCATGTAGTCTTTAGTTTTTCAAGGGAGGGAGGGGGTTAAAATGAAACACAAAGCTTAGTCTATGTAGGAGGCAATAAGGGAAGTGGACAAAATCTAATTTTAAATTGGACGTACTTTGCTTTTTTTTTGGTAGCAAAACGGAAGAAACAATGCACACACACACACACGCATACAAGCAGCCATGAAATGAATACCAAACATCAGATATATTGGTAAGACTTGGTCATATAGCAGCACTCACTATCAAGTATGAACTGGACAGCTCAAGCTGTACTGAAGGATATCAATGTTGTTAATTGCAGTGCTTAAAAACATGCATGGACTAAAGTGGGCGAGGCCTCAGGCCTGTAGGCTCTTGTGAATGCTATAATATCCTGATATATGCTAAGCCCTGAATGATCAGCTCAGAAATATTTAGCACATGTACATGTACTTCAACCCTTTCTCCCGTATGGCCAAACACTGCCCGGGTAACCAATGTTTGCTTCCATTTTTATAATTAGTTATCCCACGAGTTAACTCTTTCAGTGCCACATTTTGGACTGAGTCAACAGCTTTCCTGGGTGTGTTTTGGGTGCAATGTGCCAAAGCACACCCAGGAAAGCTGTTGACATGGATTATTAAATTCTATGTAACTACAGGCATGCTGGTACTGAAATGAAATGTCTTTTCACAGGGAATTTGAATCTGGCACCCTCATTATAAGTCTGAGCAGTGTGTTTTAAGTGGTTCCAGTTTAATCACACTTGGCACCGAGAGAGTTAAAATCACTCTAAATATGAGACCCAGAAGATTATGTGCCCCAAATCAACAGTTTTTTCTTGGTGCATGTTGGGCATCCAGCACCACAGAAGCTGTCAAATTCAGTTTTATTTCAGGGGGAAAGGGTTGAAGTGCATTCATTAGAGTTTGTCACAAGCTAGCTGTAGCTATTTAAAAAAACAAATGTTATAAAAAAACACAACACACTGAGCCCTAAACTAGCTCTGCTCAAACAGCTCTACACTGTAAGAAACCATGACATTGTATGAGTACGATAAAGATGGGTACTGCCGGTAAACACCATGCACTGACGCTACAGTGCAGTAACATGCCTTTCTGAGATGCATGTTTCTCCACTTTTTCATGGTGACTCCAGCCCACAGCTGACTTGTCAACTCGGTCGGTCTGGACACCAAACTTGCCACCGAAACCTCGGGAATAATCTGTGGGAATGGTTAGGGTTTGCAGGTTAAAACCATGACACAACTTCTATGCAGTAATTCATTGTTATTCTTGCTCTATTGGTCACTCTTTTCATTCTAAGTACCACTTCCTGGTTGCTTTGTGAATGTATCAAAGAAAAGATGCTATTCTGAGCTTGTAAAGGTTCCCTTTACTATTTTTATAAAAAAATTAGGGCCTTACAGACCTTGGTATATGTATTAATGGATTCAGAATGCTCCACAGCTTATTTGAAACTTTTTTTTTTTACAATGACTTTACCTTGGCCTGAACTTTTTTTTTGTTTTAAAATCACACTTAGACATAAAAATACTGTCTATCCCAAGTTTCAGAGTTGAAAGTTTCCTGCACAACTGAATTAGGCACACCAAGATGTTGTCTCTTAACCAAGTTAATATGTTCAACACTGACAGCATCCTACTCACATCATTCATTCATACAAAATTCACTTAAAGCACACATTTTTGTATACAAATTGTAAGATAAAACAAATTCCATACTCATTCCAATAAGTCCACTGTGTGCTCAAAAAATATTTTTTACTGCAAATGTGTTGACAAAAATTGTTCTCAAGTGCGCACTCGGTAGCTCCTATGTGCAGTGGGACATACATGGCACTAAAAAGCCTTCTCAGTTGGCCATATATTTCACTTCAATTCATCCCATCATGTACTTCAACATAGCTGTTGGCACATGGCATTTTTTTTTCACTGGGCGTGATGATAGGCAATTATTTTGAATGATATTGGATAATTCCAATCAAATACTGCTGTGATCACCTGCTTCATTGGCTGAAAAACAAAACCAAAACTGAAGCCAGACGTATCGGAAGAACATCCCTTGCACATGTGGCTGTCAAATGCAATTTCTCTTTGACAATTGTGTTTATTTGACCTTTAATACATTGGATCCAATTATATTGGTGTCCATAGACACTTTTGATTTCCCAACACGTTTTCCGGCATACTGCATATGTAGCAAACTATATTGGCCTGTGTACATATGCCTGATCATGAACCCAGTTGTATTGTTACCTCTCTCACCACACATGACATGGCCCCACTCAAATGTGAACCAGATAAACATGGGAGACCAGTGCCCCCTGTCATTTTGGATTTTCATGTTTACAATGACAGCAGTGATGCCCATGTTATGACGGACACTCTGTTGTAATAAAGACAGGCAGCGGAAGCTGCAGTCAGACATTAAATAAAATTTAATGTCAACATTTTGCGACCTTCTAGATTTGTCAGAAAGTCAGAGTGTGAACTCATTGGGGCATGTGTGCCAATTGGAATGAATATGGTACACGTAATATATGTAACCAGTTTGTAAATGGATATAGTTCATATAATCACATTTAAGTACCAAAAGAATAGGTATCTGCAACTTCTAAACCACTGGCTTCATTAGCATTAGATCTTATTTAACAGGTTTTATGAAGCTAACTATCAAATGGAAGGGGATTTGTGTGTAGATGAAATGCAAATTAAAGGACCTACCTTTTTGTGACTCGTGCTGTTGTAACTTTGCCTGGTAATCCCATCCAACAGCAGACTGTAGAAAACAGAAACATTGCTACCATCACAAAATGGAAGACACACATTCATATTTAAGGACTTTAAAAGCAAATATATAAGTAAAGTGGACTCTTTTTACTGTTAACTGCTGTGGCCGTCATATGGTTTTATGGCTTATTTAAAACTAAAAATAAGACAACTTTTTTTTTTTTATAGCAGACTTGCACATTAAAGTTATAAAAACATGTTTGCACATGGAACTTTAATGGCTTATAAGTGCTTGAAGCCCCTCACTCATCAAATAGGTCACAGTGACCAAATGTATCTCTTTGTTATGACAGTCCCCTTTTTTATCAGGAGAAAATTACATCTGTAATATAACAAAGGATGCAAACAAAACATGTGAGGAATGGCTGAACTCTCCATCTGTAGCCAATGCATACAGATCTCCTGCACTCTATGTCAGTCAGAGGTTTACATTAGACTGCAGCCAAGAAACTGATATATTACTCACAACAGTATCCCAGTTTTACATACATGTCCTTGTATGTGGTCCAACAATTTTGGCAGCTACAACATTTAGTTTGGACATTGTTTACTCTGCCTATTACTCTTGCAAGTGATGGTGTCCGTGTGTCATTCCTTCATTACGCGTCTTGCCCCTACCTACACTTCATGACATGCAACAAAACTGCCAATGAAAACACGTAGATAAGCTCCACATTTCCATCTGACACAGAAATTAGCACGCAAAGGACTGGTTTCTCTTTAATCAGCAAAGCATCTCTTGCTCATAGGCAGGTTAGTTTAACTGTATTAAATTTCATAAAAACTACACAATTGGGAAAGACACGCAGAGTCTATATTAACTCTTTCAGTGCCAAATTTTGGACTAAGTCAACAAGTTTTGTCAGCATGCATTGGGTCCATTGTACCCAATGCACGCCAAGAAAAGCTGTTGACCTGGATATTCTCTCTGAAACTATAGGCATGCTGGTACTTGAATGAAAGGTCTTTTTATGAGGAATATGAATCTGGGATCCTTATGATAATTCCCACTAGTTTGACTTACTGGATCGACTTTAGTTATGCCTGGCACTGAAAGAATTGACCTGACATATCTAATAGCAGAATATCAACATTGCCACTTTAATGAAAGACTACTTCTCTTGAACAACCACACATTCAGGATACTTTGTTTCTTTATTTTCAAAACATTGATACATGTACCTTCCTTGAAAGACCACAATCTGGTTATTCTCTGGGATGGTCTGCAAAGAGGGCCACTGTACCAAAAGCAGACATTACATATTGAATAATGTATGCAAACTCCAATCGCATTTCAAAGACTGGCATTTAACTCATACCCCCTTGAATTAATCAGTCAACACCTTTCCTTGGCATAGGTTGAGACCTAAATCCATGCCAAGGAAAGCTGTTGACCTGAAGCATTTGAACTTCACATGTCCCATCTACATGCACAACTCTCGGTCAAACTGTTTTTCATTACTGCTGAAATTAGTCAGAAACAATGAAGCAGACAACATTTGACCACCAGCTGGTTTAAGGGAAAAAGGCTTAAGTAGTTTACCTTATCTTTTCTGTCCTGTTGCACACCAAATTTGCCACCAAACCCTGTAGTATAATCTGTAAATGGAGACAAAAATCACTGCATATAACAACTGTTGATAATTAGAGGTTTTAATCAGCAGTATCCATGTCAAGCATTACATGTATATTCCTCTCTGTTCCTTTTTGCCTTGTTCACATAACCAAGTAAATGATACATTTAAGAGTACTCATGGACAGCTTTTGGTGATTTCACATGAATGTCTTCACCTAATCCAGCTGGCCAGGACTTCTTATGATCAATTAATCCACACACACACACAGAGAAAGATGACATGTCAGTATACATGTATGTGTCATGCTCTGTCCGTCCACGCGCCAGTACCCTAGAATGTAGGAATGCACAAAAAACCTGTCAACCTCCAAACAAATACAAGTCAAGAGTAGTAATGTGCAATATATAAATATTCATACTTCCCAATAATTCATAACCTCTGTTTCTATCTTCTATAGATCATATAATGATATTGAATATCACATCATATATTGTACTTCAAGGTGGCTCTAATGCTGATGGCTATAAGTTGCTTTACTGAGAGTCTCCTTGCCAGTACTTGTCCATGTCATGTTTTATATCTGTTTGTTTGTTTGTTTTTTTTTTGTCACATAAAAGCATTTGAGCCTTGTGTCTTGAACTTTAACAGCTCCAACCTCATCACACAGAAGTTAAATCCCAATACTGATCAAGTCAATGTGAAAGTACAATCTTTCTTCTCTTTCACTGCAGACAGCACATAACCAATACTTAGGTACTTAAAGGTTCTCTTGATTGAATGGGTACCACAAATTAGAAAGTTGTTTAGGGTGGTTAGGTACCTGTATGATATCTGAAAAACCAAAATGTTAAATTTCATTTTCCAATAGTGTTTTTAGCTCCAAAAGTGTACCACATTTGCTACATGAAATCGCAGGAATTTTCTCCGATCATGGCCCGATGTGCGAAAGTGTTAGTGATGTCACAAATGCAACCCGCTGCCCAGGGTGAACATGTTATAAGCCTGAGTGCCTAGAGATAGCCAAAAGTCATGGCAGATACAGCATTACATAGTGATTTCCGAGAGTCTGAATTGAGTTTTTCATGTAGCGTGGTCTCATGTGGATGAAGAAGAATTACATGTAATAAGAAAAACTGTAGCAGCAGAGGAAAAAGATCATTCAGTAGGGTTGGGAATTGGTCCGAATTTCAAAGTCTCGATGATTGGTTTTTAGAAGTGACCGATGATCGATTATAATCGGTTTTGGGAGTATTCTCAACAACTCATTGACAGAGCTTAATGAACCAGTTTCAAGTTCTTTTTTTAAAACAAAATATGAAGGTACACACCAGAGATACACCTATTGGCTTGCCTTCTTGCATTTATTTGTGCTTTCTAGTGCTTTATTGTATGACATGCATGTGTTACCTGCAAAAGTAAAGAAGCACTATTTCTACACAACTGCTACTACTATACTAACTAGTACTACAAAGCATATTTAAGTCACAATTTATTGACTTTATTAAAAGAAATCAGTTAATATGTACTACTAGTCATACACTACAGAGGGGAGAGGGAGGGTACCCATCACACAAAATTAAATGCTGCAACCACACATCACACACAATTAAATGTTTTCAATCACATTCATATGAAAGGAGTGACAACAGGGGAAATCCATCCATTTCGTGGCTATGTCATAATGTCACATAAAATTAAAATGCCCAACCAGGCAATCACACATCAGTGACATCACACAAATTTATTACTTCTCAATTCTCATCACACATCACGCAAAAGATCCTCCGCCCCCCCCCCCCCTCACCCCGCGCCACCACCACAGCCTAAGGATCAGTACAGGGACTACACCCAACATTTGAAATTCAAAGAAATATATTGGCTTTTTTGGTTGGAATTAGTTTTGTTTAATCTTTGCACTTATATCACAACGTAACTGCCTTAACTCCTAGCACTCTGCCAGTATCTGGTATCGCACATAGTGTGCCACCGGGCAGTTTTCTAATCGCTTGCGCAAGAGAGGACATCCTGGATTGAACGTGCCTGGGCTCTATGAGTTTTGCGATTCAATCCTAGTGATCAACACAAAGTCGGTCAGAAATTACATGAGGTATAATTCTGTGCAATTTTTATTTCAATTTACCCCCTAAATTTTTTTTATGCTTTATGGGATGTCAAGCGTCTGGTCACCTTTTTTTTTTTTTTTTAACCAACGAACACGGTCACGGGCCGTGCAACACAAGCGAGTGTGAACAGGCACGAGTCCGGGCATGGTTTTCCGTTATGTGCGTATATTTTTCCCGGCCTTCGATCATAAATTTCATTCCTCATTTGTTCTTTTATACAGATTTTTATCCTTTCAGACATTTCAATCAAATTAAAACAACAAACTCTGGATAAAAACATCGTGCCATGACGTATCTGAGACAGCAATCGACAACACATCGTGTTGACACAAATCTCAATCAGGCTAAGCTTCGTCACCGTGCGGTGAGGGAATCTGCGTATTTTCCTTGCTTTGCTTATGGAATTTTCATTCCTGCCTTTATCTGTGTCTAGATCTGTTCCATCGAAGTCGTTTTGCGAAAGTACGATGTCAAAATTTCGCATCTTGGTCCTATAATCTTTGCGTGAATGTGACATGTTCACCTGCACAACAAATCGAACTTGACTCAAGCACATGGCAAACAACGAGTTTGATTGGACGGTGACTTGCACGTGACCAAATCCATCCAATGAGAAACCTGGAAATGACCCAACGCATTTATAATGAGGTTTCGATTCTCATTCTGTGCTATTTTTGGAGGGATACCCCAGGAATATTTATTTCTTAGCCAATAAGAGAGCTTGTTACATTAAGAGACGAAATTCTGAGGATTCCAGCAGTATAAAAAACAATGGCGGACGACGCAAAACGTCGTGGCGGCAAAGGGGCAAAGTTACGAAGTTTTAGCGTAAATTTTGGGAGTTGTATGATTCAAAATGTCACGAAAAACTGGCAGTTGTTTCATTTTTATCCATATAATAAAAATATATTTAAGATTTTTACCAAAAATACTCTACTAAAAACTTGTTTTACCGCACAAATACGCGATTAGCACTAAACTCTGTATTATCGCTCACGTATAATCGATTATGGGAATTTTATAATCGAGCGCTTGGTCTTTTAAATTAATCGGACGATTGTCGATTAATTGGATTAATCGGAACACCACTATCATTCAGCCTTACAGACATGAATGGGACGCCCAGAGCCCTGCCGTCACTAGTACTGCAGGGAGTCCAGCTGTGGGACAGCCAGACCACCCCAACTTGCAATCTGGGCAATGATAATTCATTGCAAAAGAGATATTTCTAACCCAAAATTGCTAGACTTCATTTAACAAGAACAAGCATGCATGCAATAAATTGCACTTTGTGTCAGGATGGGCCAAGTCTTGTAGTGTTTCAAATTCTAGCATTCACGGAAACAGCTACATGCAGCCTACGCCTACGGCATGTACAGTTATTTTCCCGTCCTGTCTCTATGGTCTGTGGATGACTAAATTTAAGTTTGCATTTATGAATGGCTTTCAATATCAAAACTCCTACCCAGCAGTAACCTCAAGACCCTTGGAGGGCAGTATTTTGTATTTCTGTATACAACCATCATCAGAACATGTGCTGATGATCCTTTATTAAAGTGTGTGTGTCAACACACACTTCTCTCTCTCTCTCTCTCTCTCTCTCTCTCTCTCTCTCTCTCTCTCTCTCTCTCTCTCTCTCTCTCTCTCTCCCCCTCCTTTCTTTTTCTTCTTTACCAGCAAATTTGTCCGACACTTTTCTCGGACACTTTTATACATAGAAACTCCAAACTTGGCATGATTGTACCTCCATACAAGGAGTTTGACCGTTTTATACAGAGAAATGAAGATGTTTAAAATTATGCAAATTAGGGGCATTTGAAATTTTAAATCTTGGATATCTTCAAAAGTATAATAGATAGAGATGTCATTCCAACTTCTACTAGGGGGTTATTGACCAGTGCGCATCTAATGAATTCAAAACAAAAGTTGTAGCAATTTATATTATGCTAATTAGCAGCATTTGACATTTTAAAATTTGAATATCTTCAAAACTATTATAGATAGAGATGTCATTTCAACTTCTACTAGGGGGTTGTTGACCATTGCACATGTAATGAATCTAAAACAAAAGTTGCAGCAATTTAAATTATGCTGACTAGCAGTATTCAAAATTTTCAATGTTGAATATCTTCAACACTTTAGTCCATAGAGATGTCATTTCTACTTCTACTAGGGGGTTGTTGACCATTGTACACCTAATGAATTAAAAATAAAAGTTGTAGCAATTTAAATTATGCTAAATAGCACCATTAGAAATTTTAAAACTTGAATAACTTCAAAGCTATAATAGATGGAGATGCCATTCCAACTTCTACTCCTGTGTTATGGAACTGTTGTACATTGCCATGCCAATATGCTTTGAAGACACACACACTGATTTGCTATGCAGCAAATCATCTTTCCTAGTTTCAGATTGTATCCATTTCTAACACTGGTAAATATCTTCCTTTGACTGACTTATTTTCTGGGTCCATATTAATGACAAAGATACAATGAGATGAAACTTTTACACCCAATGATTGGGAGCTGGCCTGTGACGGTCACAAATAGTGTACATGACTGAAAAAGATGGAAGGCCACTTGGCAGCTGCGCAGATGAGGCATTAAAGTGGTAGATATCCAAACAAGTGTTGTTATCTGGTTATGGGATTAAACACCTTGCAATGTACAGTAGTAATTGGACAGACACATTACAGTGGCCAGCTAACTCAACCCAGGGACCACTTATAGACTGTTCAACCCTAGACATGGGTATGGAACAAGATTAGTCCCTGTTTGTCCATGTTTCCCACCCATTTTAGTATCCATCAATTCAATCGCAATGGTTAAACGCACTAACGTTTTGTCACAATGTAATACTTTGTAACAACATCCAAGACCAGCTTTGTCACTGTGACAGTTGATTGATAATTATGTAATACTTCGTAACAGTTGTAGAACTGCTAGACCTATATTTTGCTGTAATACAAGCTTTGAAATCAGAATCATTCTGTCGATTAATTTGTAAATACTGCAAAACAAAACAAACAACAAAAAAAAAAAAAAAACAAAAACAAAAAAAACAAAAAAAAAAAAAGAAAGAAAAAAGCTGAATCATTGTTCCTGCCTGCTTTTATGAGTTATGCCTAATTTGGCTAGTTTTATCAATCCTTCCATTGTCCACCGATGGGACTGCATTTGGCAATGGCAGTAGTTTTTCTTTGCCAAACCTATCCTGAATATTGCCATATTTGACGAATTGAAGTCACTGTCCACAAAGTGTTCACTACATAGGTGAGATAGGTTCTCAGGGCCTTGCAACTGGTCCCAGTAAATCTTGACTGCATGGCTCTATGCTCTCCATAATTTAAGGGCTTTGGGAAAAGTAAACAAGCTGCAGTTCTTGTATTGCTACTACACACTGACCCATCCTGGCTGAGACAAGGAATATGTCAGTATTCCTTGTCTCCGATCTTGGGCAGGAACAGGGACGAAAACAAATATTTCCACATGCATTTTTAATCCTGTTGAAGTGTGAATAAGATATGTTTAAACCAAGTAACATTTGGATAAGGACAGCCACTGCTTGCCAGCATGGTCGGAGTCTTCCCTGTCAACCCGCGGTGTTGCGTTTATGACGTCACCAACCTTAAGCACCTTCAGGATGTGAGAAATGAAGGGAAAGCGACGATCGAAGGCGCAGTGATTTTAAAAAAAAAAGAATGTGAATAAAAGTATTATTTTCACATTTTTAAGTGCATTGTATGGTTAGAACAAGCCATGAGTTACCCATGAATCCATTTGAAACATGCTCAATCAAGAAGACCTTTAAATCTGACGTGTATCATTCTGTACAAAAGAGACAATAATTTGTGACAGAGCAGCTCCGTCAAACAAAATCAAAGATGCAAACCTTTCTGCGAGGCGTGTTTGTCTACTTTCTCGTGGTGGTCCCAGCCCACTGCAGCTTTGTCCTTTCTGTCTTGCTGCACCCCAAACTTGCCACCAAATCCCTTGACTGCATCTGTCTGACTGGCGTGCTGGGCTAGCTTGGCTTGGTAGTCATGACCCACCGCAGCCTGAAAGTGAAAATCCACAATCTAGATCCCATCATACAGTCCTCGTTGCCTTGCAGGTCTGCCTGCCACATGGCCATCATTTTTTTTCACCACCAGACCTTATTGTTATTGTGCTGATTCAATTTAATTAGTCGTGGACTCCCAAACCATATTTCCATGCTGCATATTTGGCAGGTTTTACATACATTTGTAGACCGTACACGCGTACATGTTCCATTGGATGGAAATGTGAGCATATACATCATCTCTTCAAGCATTTGCATTTGACACTAGCAATACACACATGTACACTGAGTCGTTTGTGTTTGCCTTGGCCCAGGTCTGTGCTTACCTTATCCATTCTGTCTTGCTGTACACCAAACTGGCCCCCATAGCCATAGGATGCCTTAGGGCCTGCTTCAAACTCCTTCTGCTTCTTGTGTGTGTGGTCAGACTGCACCTGCTCCCGCAGCTCGGCAATGCTGTAAAACCAACAGAGACACCTATTACAATAACTATTTCATTAATGAATAAAACACTGTTCTCCCTAAGCAGTGCTTCAGGCACTGGCAGACTTGTGCCTGAGATACCAGCAAGTTCTTCATGATCTCGAAACTAATTCTCCTAAGTGGAGAAAATACAACACATGTAGCAGTTGCACCCTTTTTGCGCAGACTCAGAATCATGCTGGGGGTAAGACTGTTGATATCTTTGCAACAGCTATTTGATAATCCTGTGGAAAAATGGCTTCCATACACTGCAAGGCTGAGGCAAGGGTACCTTGCTACAAATGAAGACAATATTACATGACCTGAAATCTGCTTGCTTCCAGGATTTACGAAAATATTAACTATTCTTTAAAATGTCCCTCCAAACTACAGTAAAACCTGTCCCACTGGGCACCTGCTCTAAATGGGCACCTGTTTTAAGTGGGCCATTTTCTTCAGTCCCAGTTTGATTTCCTTATCTTTCCCATGTTAACCGATCTTACCACTGAATGGGCACAGGTTGGTCTTATATGAGCAGTGCATATCTAAAAAGGGCACACTTTGTACAGCATTATTTGCTTAACTGGGCATCATAATGTATCTGTCTGTCTGTCTGTCTGTCTGTCTGTCTGTCTGTCTGTCTGTCTGTCTGTCTGTCTGTCTGTCTATCTATCTATCTATCTATCTATCTATCTATCTATCTATCTATCTATCTATCTATCTATCTATCTATCTATACCACTGGCCTGGGCCAGTGCTGGTGAGTAAACCCAACTGCAACTTGGATTAAAAACCCTTGACCAGTTTCATCACCTCCCATGCTCTGTGACTCATCAGAGACTGAGCTGAACGTTTCTCAGTATGTGCTTATATAACAGAGTGTAACATGCATGTTGCCAAACAACTAACATTACAACACATCACCCACCCTGTGTATAAATGGCAATGCACAGTCAGATCTGTTGAACTGCACACTCATCCTAAAAGATTCAGGGACAGCTGGTGCCATTAGCCAATTTTGCCAAATGCTAATGATTCATTCATTTGGCTAAAGAAATTGCAAAGGGCTCAAATTCATTTTAACATTAATTATATAAGAGTCAGGTCAAATCCTGCAGTGATTACTGTTTCATTTCCTGATTTGGCAATTAATTTTGAAGGCCTAGATATGTCCCTGAGTTTTAAAGTCAAAGTTTACCATAGGACATGGAGGAAAGTTTTGTATTTTACAAGAAACTGTAGTCACACCAAGAATTCTAAGCTGGTTAAACCTATACACATATTTTAACATAATGGTAGTTATACAGACAGGAAACTGGATCTTGCTGTCTACAAGTCAGTTCCAACTTCTGTTCTGAAATGATTTACTGTCTTGACCCAACGATAAGCATGAGCAGCATTGCAAGAAAAGTTAAAACTTTGTTGAGCCCCTATACCCACCATATGTACATCTGTATGTACATGATTACAACTACATGTATACCCTACATTTGCAAACTTGCCATAGAAGTAACAGAACAGTTTCAGCTTTTGCACGTGGTCACGTTTTCATATTCCAATATACTGAAAGGAATCAGCATGTTTGTGCTGCATCAGTGGAAATAATCCAGAGAGGAAAAGTTCCCGATTCACATCTGAAAACATGTTGCTCCTTGCCACCCTGTATAACCAGCAGTCACTGGAAAATTTCTCAGTTTTTATTTTATCCAGGAAAAATCAGGAAAGGTGCACATCAGCTACTTTCTTCCCAATGCTTTGGACAGTTTCACTGATGAAAGCTGATGAGCCAATCTCCAACTCAGTGGTAAAAGGGTTAAAATTAACACCATTTTATTTATTTATTTTTTTGTTTTTGACTATTTGCATGCCGTAAAGTTTCTAACTGATATCCCCACACTCTGGTTTTCATGACTTTGAAGAGCTTCCTCTTTATTATGTGTTCACTTAAACACTAAATCTATACCAGTTTTGTATCTATATTGGAAACACTTGTACATCCAATTGTTCTAAGAGATTCGGCTGCATTGGCACAACAAAGACACAGTAAAAGAAGTGACCAGACAGCAGATAATTGGATGTCCATGACTGCCAATATCATGGCGTCACTGTCTCCAAAGGCAATACATGTACATGTATATTAAAGCATAAAATTGATATATGCAGCCACTGCCGTGAGCAGCTGCATTGCTCTTTGTCGTCACTTGGCTCAGACATAGGAGTCAATTTCTTTGTAAAATTCACCTGTGGTGACAGGTCACCTGCTGTATGTGGCCACTTTTTCTTGGCAGAAGGGGTGGTAGCACACATCAGGTACCATTGTACATTAAAGTATAAAATGGATATATGTACTAAGAGTACAGAAACGTTAAAATTTTGTATCGACTTAAAATAATGTAATACTGTAAATTCATTTAATTTCGTTGTGTTTTTATTTTGGCTTATTTCGCTGATGCTTCAAAACAGTGAAAATAAGAACCCAGTGAAATATATTTTTAACATGGCATTGATAGGAATTATAACAAAACTAGTGAATTTAAAGTTTCATTGAAAGGTCCAAAATGCAAAAACCGTGAAAATTAATGCCTGTGAAAATAAGCGTATTCACAGTACATACAGGAAACCATATCGCAGAGAACAAGAAAATATAATGCACAAGGAAACTGAACATGGAAACAATTTGTATACATATATATATATACATATATATATATATATACATCTATATATATGTATATATATACATCTATATCTATATCTATATGTATATATACATATATATATATATATATATATATATATATATATATATATATATATACACACACGCACATACATACATACATATGTATATGTCAAATCCACTGCAGTATTATGAAAGTGGCTGAAATGTTTTATCAACTGTATCATAAAGCAAACATGGACTTGCAACCATAGGCAAAGTCATACAAGTCTTACCTGGTGATGGAGATTGTCTTGTACACAGACTTACATGTATCTGTCAGGCGAAAACCCGGCATAATTCTAACTGAGCTATCTAAAGGTAATGCTTTCAGGAACCTTTCTATTGGAATAATCCTGGCTTCAAGTTGCGCTGCCCGTAAAATCCTGAGCTGCCTCTCATTTACAGCTCTTGCTAGCTCTTCTTGCAGAGACATAGTGATTCCAACGTCTACGCAAACCATCCAACTCACAGTTGCAACTTTAAATCTAAGCACATTAAGAAATTTTTAAAATTCTTGATAACTACATCCACTGTGCAAATATTATCATGATTATTTTTAAATTAACAATGTGATCATCAATGGCACCAACTGAAGACAAGTCAATATTTGAGTAAGAAATGCTGCTTGATGGGAGTATCGATGTAAACAGAGGGTTGCAGGGAAAGGTACCATATTGCCCCGAGCCCAACATCCCATAATTAACATGCATACTAAAGACAATATTTGCAGGGTGGCCAGAGGCACAAGGCACAAAGATACATCGCTTTTTTTCTCTCTTCTATTTAATGAAGCAACATGATTCTTTTATTTCATTTCGCAAAGGTACAGTACATGGGATATGCAAAATCAGTTGTTTCATCATGTTTACGCTATCTCAGTCAATTATTTAGCATAGGTAAACTCTGACAGGTCTTTAGTTTATTTATTTCTAATTTACAATGACAAGAAGCCAGGAGGCATAACAAAATGATTGTCTAGATTAGCTTGTCAAATTCTTCTGCTTCTTTGCAAGATACATGTACCTACCACCGTCAGCTCAATTTGCTACATGCATACAGGCACAATTACTACATCATTTGTAAATGCAGACATAAATGACAGGGCTTCAGTTTTTGTTCACACTGACCAGAACAACCAACTGCACAAGACAACAGTCACCCCTGTCATTCCCATCTGCCCAAAAACATGGTCAGGTTTGACCTTTTCATACAAAATCAAGAGCATTTCAGAGTTAATATTCATCAGAGAAAAACAACCAACTTGCATGAAAAGAGGGAAGTCCCCAGCCTTCTACCACCACATCACCATCCACTGGTGGTTCTCGAGTCCACCAAACGTGATGTATGGCTTTGGACAACATATACACTCCAACCAGTTTTCTCACAGCTTGGGCATGTGTTATATTGTAGAAAATCTCACTTATAATAACATAATTAAGTGCAGTCTAGCTGCTTGACATTTAGAGGAACATAACAGAGTCTAAAGTTTAACATGACCCCCAGAAGCTGTGAGAAACTGTATCAATTTGAAAAGTGGTGGTCTGATGTCCACCGCAACAAAAGTCTTTCAATTTAGCCTCGAATGAGCAATAAACCTTTTAGCATGTGTCTACTTAAACACAATAAAAGTTGTTTTGTCTGTGAGAAATGCCCTGCTGTGCCACTGTACAAGCCAGACATGTGATAACATCACCCTGGGTCCTTGGTCAACATTTTCAGGAGTTGTTCTGATGGCTCAGAGGTCTGTGTTAGACGTTAAATTTGGCTATGTGATGGTTTCAAAGGTTGCATTGCTCCAACCTTTTGGTTTTTTTTTTTTTACTTGTACACGTACATAATAAAAATTGTTACTCTATGGAAATGCTCTTCAATGTACGACAAGCGACACATGCTTAAACATCAATCTGGGTTCTCTGTCACCCTTTTCGGGGGCTGTCCCCGTGACAATCAGAATCCAGAGTGTTGGACTTTACCTTTGGCTTGTGGATCGTGCCAAAGGTCGAGGGCTCAAATCCCACAACAGGCTGACAAAAATTATGGTATTTTTCACTACACACCACAATCAAATCCAGATGCCTATAAATATGGAGGCAGGTACAAATGTGTCCTATCCTTGCATGTCAAATAAAAGGATCATACTTTGTGTGCTGTATTTTGAAAGACCAATATATCTGTACAACCAACCACTTGCCTTATAGTCAATTACAGGCAACATTACGGAAACAAAATATGATCCTTTACTTTCCATCCAAGCAACATTTTAAGTGACAGACCATTGACTTCAGTGGTAGATCATCAACTTCAATGGTCCACAATTTCAAGTGACCAGGCTCTCAGCCTCTCTCAAAAATAGACCGCAACACTTTCAAATTATCAAAAACAGGTTACCGTAGCCAGCTGTCAAAGTTGTCTTTTGCTTTGTGACAGGCCAATTGTTGCCTTGGTATCAGACCTTGGTGTGTGTGTGTGTGTGTGTTCGTTTGTTTTGTCATTTTTTTCTGGTATAGCCCTAAGAAGTCTGCTATGACAGCAAGTCTAAATGAGAATACAGTGATACCTGTTGTATGCACATGTAGCCACAGTTCTGGCGACACACAAGTCAGTTTCTCAGTCAAGTTGTCAAAAAATGAGATGTTCACAGAGGTGACAGCACATGGTGTATGGTGCTGTCAGATATTACATAACAGTCTTTGTTAATTTACTTGTGGTGACAGGTCACCCACTGTATGTGTCTGTATTTTCTTGATAGAAGGGGTTGCCACATACATCAGGTTTTACTGTAGCAGTCATTATTTAGCATTTGGTTATTGTGTGAGTCATCTGTAAAGCTCTCCTTCATCATCTATGCACCAAGAATGCACCTATATGTACTGACGGTTAGAACACTGCCAGTGCAATCAACTTTAACCTATTGAGAATCTTGACTGTGAGAAGGAGATTCACTAACACACAAAACTTTCATAAACTGTAAAACAGCTAATTTAAATATATACATTATTATGCCTACCATTACCTGTGTTAAAATAACACTTCGACATGAATATTAAAAATATTGGTCAGAGCTTGAGTCTTTAACCCTTTAAGCCCTGATTTAAGATTGAGTCAACAGCTTTCCTTGGTTCACTTTGGGCACAATGCCCGCAAAGTGTTCCGAGGGAAACTGTTGACTAAGACTACTTTCTGCTTTAGACTAGGCTTGCTGGTACTTGAATGAAAGGTATCTTCATGAGGAATTCGAATCTTTTAACCATTATATGTTTTACACAAATGAGAAAACAACTATAGCCGTGATTAGCACTTTAAAGGTTAAGTCAAAAAATGTCATAAACATCATAGGCACTGTTATGAGCAGGAGTATAGAGGTAGTCATGGAACAGTAGAACCTCTTCAATAGTCATTTGAGACCAATTCTGTATTGGAGAATATTATATACATATATATATGTGTGTGTATATATATATATATATATATATATATATATATATATATATATATATATATATATATATATATATATATATATATATATACACACACACATATATATATACATACATACACACACACATACATACATACTTACATACATTTTGTTCTGTTTGAGTAGTAATAAAGACACAATTCCAGTAACAGACAACATGCACGACCTGCAATTAAATAATCCCCGCAAGGCCATTCGCTCCCATCCTTCAGTGAATAACTGTGTTTTAACATGTTTAAAAGACCACAATCTTATAGGCCTAGCACAAATAAAACAAAGAAAAGAAAATGCCCACCCCCCCCCAAGAAAAAAAAACAAGAGGCCTATGGGCATAATGCTGTGCTGACCACCATCACCAAAAATCCTTTCATAAAATGTATTCCCTCCGTGACCTTGAAAAATTATTCAAGATCATCCATGTTTGTAATTCCAAGATTCCACATGATACATATTTGTGGTACATTTGGCATCGTTCCCCTTATCCTTTATCAAAAGATAATTGAATTAAATGTCCTTTAAGTGCTTAATAACCTTGAAAAAAAGGTTAGCTCACACAGTCATTGGGTCACAATGACCCCAAAAGTAGGTCACCAAGTAGAGTTTTATATACAATACATGTATAATTAATGTACTCAAGTGCAATTTTGATCTGGGGGCTCAATTCTCTTTGCCATTCATGTCCAAACTATACCCAACCATTATAAAATTACCTCTTCTAACTGAACAGGTGTGGTGAGCTCAAACAAATAGGACAAGGTCACTTATATTACATAACACATTAGCATTGGGCATGATCTATATACACTATAAATTTGGAATGTCTACATGTAATTCAATCATTTTTCAAGATACGGAATCTTGTATCTTTCAAGACATTTTAACTCATAATTATAGTTGACGCCACTAGTATCATAAGCAATTGAGATTTTCACCACTTCTACAATCCCAAAGAATTTCATGAAGATCCATGAAAAACTAAGGATGCTAGAATAGTCACAAAATTTTAACATTTTGACCCATATATTACATAATACTACAGATGGCGCCACCAACACACTTGATAAGCGCTAAAAGTTATATTGGCCCAACCTGCAAACTGTGGGTGCAGAGCATTCAAAAGATGATCCCTATATTCCAA
This sequence comes from Hermodice carunculata, assembly GCA_964020975.1. Classification (NCBI taxonomy): domain Eukaryota; kingdom Metazoa; phylum Annelida; class Polychaeta; order Eunicida; family Amphinomidae; genus Hermodice; species Hermodice carunculata. The sequence goes on along the minus strand of OZ026614.1, from coordinate 85,941,670 downwards.
CTGGCCATTTGACTTTGACCTTCAACTTAAGTTAAAAAATCGTTCCTGTTCAAAATGTGCACCAGCATCCAGCTTTCTATCTATGGTCTGTTTCTTCAAATTGGGTAATAACTTTTTGAGTTATTGAAGGAAAACAATAAAGTTGGACAAGCGCAAAAATCCATAACCAGTACGTCATGGTGACCCAAAAAGTGGGTCACCAAGTACAGTTTATGTACAATGTAATCAAGTGCCATTTTATTCTGGAGGCTAAATTCTCTTTACCATGTATGTCCAAATTTCCCCCCCCCCCCTTCCCATTACAAAATCACCCCTTTCAACTTTACAGGCATGGTGACTTCACAAAGATAGGTCAAGGTCATTGATAATACATAACATCCTGGCACTGGTTATGGTGTATATGTCCAATAAATTTGGCAAGTTTACTCAAATTACTTTTCATGATATGGAACTTATATCATTACATTATTTCTAAGCTAGATAAAATAGCTCCCTTGACGTATGGGGGGGGGGGGGAGAGAATTTGGAGATCTGACAGGAGCTGTGTGGCTTCACGCCAGTGGGATTGTGAGCCATTGTTATTGCCAAGGAGATACTCATTCATACATTGTACCTGTGGGGTGTGGACAGTGCCTTTGAGTGGACTGGTATATTTGATGTTAATTGTACCACATTGGAACCAAACTGCACCTCTGTGGGATTTGGATCAGCACTGCACCTTTGAGAACCAGACTGGAGCCAAACCATACCTCTGTACGATTTATACCAGACTCTTTGGCACCTGCCATAGGACTTAGAGCTGTGGCACAGTACCTGTGGATAATCGCTCACCAGGGATAAGGATTTACCTACAGACTGTTTTACTAATGGGAATACCAACCAAGCTAAGTGTACAATTTCATTTACCTGCTTTGTACTGATTTTGATTGTTAATCTATTCTTACTGTAGTTATGTGATCGTTGTCATTCTTTGTTGAGTTCTGCTCCGATTTATAATATTCAGAAGGTGGGCATTGTAACAAGTATAAAAGTTGCAGCTCAAAAACGTCTGGAGTTTCTGTGCAGAAACCACAGCCTACTGACATAGAGACCAACAAAGAGCAAAGCTAGTAGTCCCCCTTCCCAGATGGTGGCCATAATTAAAACATGTATACATACATTTGCATTGACAGGAGATAAAGATGATGATAATGACATTAAAACCCCTAATATTGGGGAAATACAATGTACTCTCAATACATATTCACACTGGTATGGGTGAGAGGCAGGGTCTGGTGGTACTTTTTTTGCCGCAGTTGAGGTATTCTCTGGTGACAGGAACCAGTATATATAAATTACCTCAGGAACATATGTACCGTTATGGTCCAGTACAGACATAACGAGCAGTTTTCTGTTACTCCAGCAGCTGATGAGCCAGTTGGTCTGACAAAATTGGTCCTACTAGTGTGAATGTCACACATATCATTCCCGCCTGGCTGAGTGTTGAACAAAAGAATCATCTACACACACTTTCTCATCTCTGTGTTTATGATTCTGTCCAATATTCTGAATGCATGAACTCTGCTGACCCACTCCTTGAATAGTTCATTATCTGCCTTCAAGGTGACAGCACATGTATGCATACCAGAAAACTATAAACAAACTGAATCATGTATATTGGGTCTTTGTTTACACAATGTCACTCATGACTTGTCTGAGTGACCAGGAGATACATTGTTTGTTTGCAGTAAAATGTACCAGACAGGTCTTCAAGTAACTTTAAAAAACCAGAAGTATGTCTGTTCAACTAATCAAATGTTGATTAATGTTATGTGGTGTACATTTTTCCATACATAAATATTGTCGTAAACTGTCAGTAGGTCATGCACCTAACAAGAATCGACCACAGCGACTCATCCAAAGCTCTGCCACCGAGTCTCTGAACATCAATCCAACCAGGGAACAGTGCACACAAACACCAAATGGTAGCCAGGTAGAATGCAGGATGACTCAATAAGTCTCTGCACTGTTTTTACATACCATCACTGGATTTACACTGATGAAAGATCATACTTATGTAGGTCGTTTCTGTACACCATCACGGGATTTATAGTGATGATGGATTGTGCCTATTTAATGCAAAGAGAAACTTACAGGGTCCCTGCCTGTGATAATTTACAATTTTTGAGTTGTTTCATATAACAAATGTGGACCCATATATTGGAAAATACAAACTTTTTTCCCAACTGGACAAGCAGATATATCAAGATTTCTTCGATATGTATTACAATGAGGGGTTGCGATGTCACCTGGACTAACTGCTACAGCTAATTTAATGCCAACTGAGTGAAACTCTGACAAAAACAAGGAAACCCAACCAAGTACACATATTCCACTTTTTTTATGGACAAGGCAGTGTGTACAGATATAATCAAATTTACTTAACAGAGATAATTTTGTCATTTAATGAGGATTAACAAGGAAAGAAAAATGCAGAAATTATAATACAAACAAGCCAACAGCTCCTGTGGTTGTGTATTCAATTACTGCAGCAGGATATCAACTAATATACCACACCAAAAAGATCAAAGACGGGGATTAACAAGAGTACCGTGCACAAGTCATTATGTGTATGGACACTTCATAGGATAGGGGTGTGTTGTGCGCCAAAATTGGGTCACTGTGACCCTTGACCTCCATAAATATCTATCTCGTCTGGGCTATATTTCCTACACCATAACACCCATAGCTCCCAAATTTGGAGTGTACACACTTAATAGGATAGAGGTGTGTGGCACACCAAAATTGGGTCACTCTGACCTTTGACCCCCTTAAAATTTTAGCTTGTCCAAGCCATATTTTGTGTATGACATACCCCTATCCTATGAAGTGTCCACCAACCAAATTTGGTTGCTGTAGATGATACGGTATATGAAAAATAGCCCAGACAAGCTAAATCTTTATGGGGGGTCAAAGGTCACAGTGATCCAATTTTTGTGTGTGACACCCCTTTACCCCATCAAGTATCCACCCACCTAATTTGGTAGGCGTTGGTGTTACGATATAAAAAATACAGCCTGGGCAAGCTTTGTTGGAAGGATGGACAGGAGGACACGGTGGGCATGGGAGTGGCTGTATTACCATAACTTTCAGATAAAATCTAGTGTTCTGACCTTTCCCTTTACACACTTAATTTTTTGATATTCTTCGGGTCAAGCTATTTACTTCTACACACAGTGACTTTTCTGTCTTATTGTATTTCAATAATCAATTTCAGAACAAATATGATGCATTTCATGGTTTACACAGTACAGGGTCATCTAGTGGCACATTGAACTTGGACTGAAAGTGTACACGTCTAATAATTGGATTATAAGGAGTTAAATTCATCCCCCTTGGAGAGCTAAAATGGCAAGAAAGGGCCATCCTTGGCGTTTTTACTGAGTAATGCAGAGGAAATTTATACAAAAATCCTTTTTCTCAGCATCTCTTGGCAATTTTGCCGAGAAACACCAAGAGAATCAAGATTGTTTGTTTTCTCTCTGCATTCATTTTGCTGAGAAACACTGAGGTACCTCTCTCCCTTACATGTATACTTACCTCGGCGTTTCGCCGAGGTACATTTCACCCTACTCCTTACATCAGTATTTTCACCAAGAAATACCTACGTAATGTCTAGAGAGAAAGCACATCAGTATTCCTCAGCATTTTTGCCAAGAAATGCCTAGTAGGTATGGATTGGAGACTTGAATATCTTGGCATTTTCCAACATTCTATGAAGAAGATATTCATAAGAAGGCATTTTTAGGGTAATGCAAAACAAGACAGACACCATTTATTCCTTGTAGAACATAAGTTAATGTACTTTACTATTTTTCACTGGGCTAGTGCCCATTGAAAAATGTTAACAATTTACTAGCCCGAATGGACTTTTACTGGTTTCAGTCTACTGGACTACTGCTAAAGCCACCGCCTGGTCTGACATTGCCCGCTTTCGCATATTCATCACCCATTCATATACAGTCAGGCCGCGTTTATCTGGCACCATCTGTTTTTGGTCATTTTGCCGGATTAGCAAGGTTGCCAGATTAACAAATCACAGTATGATTACCAGGATATATAGAGAATAATAATAAAGAGACCAAATTTGCAACTAACAATGAGTAAATAAAAACATAATGACATACACGTATTACCAATCATATAAAATTTTAAAAACGAAACGTGCAAATTATAGGAAAAAAAACTTTATTCAATGTATTCATATCCACATGTACAAATAATGTTACCTTCAAAATTACTGGAGCGAGCGGGCATAAATGTACCAACCCTAATGTGTATCTCACACACGTATTAGGACACATTTTAGCACAAAGAAATCAGAAATCTTTTTTTTTTGTTTACTGCGCTCACTTTTCATATCTTTTAACTGTTCTTCTCTTCACCCAACTTCTGCTACGTCATCACCACAAAATCCCTCATTGGATTCTGGCCATTGCAATGAAATTTAACCATTTAAGGCGGGAACATTTAAACATCTTAGCAACTCGGAACTTGTTTGGAACACATCAGGTGATTGTTGATTTTGCGGTACGGCGCAATAAGGTATGTTACTGCAAGGTATATGCTCCATTGAATATCAAGTGACGGATTAAAGAGGCAAATTACATTGAAAAAAGCCCTTTTGTTCTGCAATTAACATGCCGGTGACGAAGTTCAAGGGTGCCGGATTATCATGTAGTAAATCAATGGGGGATATCCGTTCACAGCTCATTGCTGCCGAATTATCAAGTGATGGTTAAAGGCGGCCTGACTGTATACTTTTGTATTACATGCATGTGTGTAATTGTTTTCCTGGGTACACTGTTGGCCAAATTTGTTTTCAGGGTGAACTATCTATATGGTCCACAGAGTTTGTTAAGGAGGGTGGATATGCTCCTCACATGCCCTGACAGCATGCTCATTAATTTAAATGTTAATCATTAGCACACTGTCTGGGTAACTGTGATTCAGCATCTTCCATTGAAGATCACTGCACGCAATACTTTTCAAACCTTGAGTTGTCACAAATTTAATGTCAAGTGGCAGGTAACAATAGTCATAGTTCACATAGAAAGTGTTCATTCACTGATTGACTGTACTTACTTGACAGACCCCACATGACCAGAGCCTTGCACTGTCTTGGCACCCCATCTCTGGTCTTTTTCAGTTACATCATTCTGTAAAACAAAAAAGTTTTCAATACTCATGAATAAAGATGAAGATAAAGTATCCAGCCTTGCATCTTTATAACCATGTTAACAAACACACACACTGGTACCTACAATTTAAGACCACCTATTTTATGTGAACATTTTTGGCAGGGAGAAGGGGTGGTTTTACATAGCAGGACTGAGGTACCACTATATATATTTATATATATACAGTGGTACCTGCTGTATATGGCCACCCTTTCTGCCAAGAAAAAGTGGCCACATACAGCAGATGACCTGTCACCATAGGTAACTTTTACAAAGAAATTGACTCCTATGTCTGAGCCTAGTGACCACAAAAAGCAAGTGGCTGCTCACGGCAGTGGTTGCACACAGCAGGTACCACTTTGATATATTGACAACTTCTGTATCTGATCTCAATAAAATGGGCTAGAGCAGATTGGTCACTGTTTTCAGGAACCACCTGTTTTAAAAATGGAAACAAATATACACCACCTGTTTAACACTAAAACAATATGTAAAACATGTGGAGAGTTCTTCCATCTTCAATATACCTTATTCATTCCAATAATATAGCAGACACCCTAATAGAAGCACCCCCCCCTACTTTTTAATCTTGGGGTTTTCATTAGAAAAATCAGTATTTGTCAATGTTTTTCAAAATTAACCACTTGTAACAAAAGAGGAGAGTTCATTGTTGTTATTCTATGCCATATGGATTCTGAAATAAGTGTAACCGCTTGTGGTATTGTAAATTAAGACATACAATTATCACAAAAATGCCACAAAAACCATGTCTGCTCCAGGAAATCTTTGCATCAGCACAGCGCGCTACCATTGGAATGAATATGGTAGGTCTTTTTTTAATTTGTTTCAAATCTTGCTTAAATTACATTGATGCCACAAACTGAAACAAGGAGGTATATGGGCCTAATGCTCTGCTCACATAAAATCTGATAACCATCAGCAAAAAATCATTTCCTGAAAAGCATTCCTTCCATGACCTTGAGAAAGTAATCAAAGTCATCCACATTACGCAATTTCAAAATTCTCCATAATATACATTTGTGGTAAATTTGGTATCATTCACCTTATTCTTCCATGAAGATATTGAATGAACTTTTCTTTTCTCAAGTGCTTAATGACCTTGATAAATAGGTCAAGGTAACACAATCATTGGGTCATGTGACCCAAAAAGTAAGTCATCAAGTAGAGTTCTATGTGCAATGTACTCAAGTGTCATTTTGGTCTACAGGCTCAATACTCTTTGCCTTTTATGTTCAAGCTACGCCCTGCTGGGGGGGGGGGGGGTGCTCCCTCCTGATGCGAGAAATTTTGCACACACACAATTAAAATGGTGCATTCTAGTGGTTTAAAATTTCAAAAATCCGCTCTAAGAAAAGGAATAGGAAAATGCATATACAATACTGTTCACCAGTCAGTTGGCAGTAAATACACAAAAACACTGTCACAACACAAACAATTTATATTTCAAAGTTCACGTTTGTTCTCTTGTTCTAGCACCCTGAAAATATCTTATTTTTCTCCTTTTTATTTATATTTTTTTAAGGTCCAGTCTGAATCATCAATGACCAATTCTTCTAAATGAATGTGATGCTCAGTATGAGCCGTCTCATACTCTTGGAATAATAATCCAGGTGCATAATGAGATAATCGAATAGGCTACTGCTTGATATCTTTATATCACAGAAATTAATATACACTGTCACCAGGTGGGGAAATAACTCTGCTACTTTAGTACTTCTAAATTGTCAACTTTTTGAGGGGAAAAAAAAAGATAATTCAGGAGTATTCTTTTAAGATTCAAGAGATCGGGAGACTTTAAGAAATGAGTTAAATTTCCGGAGATAACCCAAAATTTTTGGAGTTTTGGAACCTTTGTACCTTTCAGGACATTTTTACTCATAATTTCTAACAAAGTACAGGTGATTCCACTAGAATCACACGCAACCAAGATTTTTGACCTCCTCCACAATTCCTCCAAATTTCAAGAAGATCCATGAAAATTAAGGACGCTGCACTGGTCATAAGATTTTCACATTTTGACTCATGCATTACACAATATTGTAGGTGGTGCCACCAACATTGAATTCAATGTAGATTTCCACACCCTTTATAAATCCTCAGAGTTGTATGGGCCTAACTCAAAAATTGTGGGGTACAGAGCATTCACAAGATTTTCACATTGTAACCCTATACATGTACACATATTTTAAACTGGCCATTTGACCTTGACCTTCAACTCAAATTAAAAAATTGTTAGTGTTCAAAATGTGCACCTCACAATCCAGCTTTCCATACATGGTCTGTTTGTTCAAACTAGGTATTAACTTTTTGAGTTATTGAAGAAAAAAAAAACTTGAATAAGTGCAAAACTGCATAATCAACAAGTCATAGTGACTGAAAAAGGAAGTCACCAAGTAGAGGAATATGTACAATGTGCTCGTGCTATTTTGATCTACATGCTCAATTGTCTATGCCATTGATGCCAAAGCTACACCCTGTTATCACAAATCACCCATTTCAAATTTACAGGACTGGTGACCTAATAAAAATAGGTCAAAGTTATTACATCACATAACACATTAGCATTAATCATGATCTATATATCCTACAAATTTGGCATGTCTAATTCAATTATCTTTTGAGATACGGTATTTTTTATCTTTTAACACATTTTGGCATATAATTTGTATCAAATTATAAGTGCCACTATCCCTTACATTTTATGAAGATCTATCAAACATTAAGGATGCCAGAATGGCCACATTTTCACATTTTGACCCACATTCATACACTTAATAAGTCCTGAAAGTGAAATGAGACTAGCTTGAAAACTGCGGACTGAGAATCCCCCAAAGGACGGATCACAGACTTTATCATGTCTGTGTGCCAACACATACAGATTCTCTCTCTCTCTCTCTCTCTCTCTCTCTCTCTCTCTCTCTCTCTCTCTCTCTCTCTCTCTCTCTCTCTCTCTCTCTCTCTCTCTCTCTCTCTCTCTCTCTCTCTCTCTCTCTCTCTCTCTCTCTCTCTCTCTCTCTCTCTCTCTCTCTCTCTCTCTCTCTCTCTCTCTCTCTCTCTCTCTCCCCCCCCCCCCCAGGCATTTTTGTCTGAAATTTCATTTGAAAATTATTATACCTAGAAACTCCAAACTTGGCACAATTATACTTCCATAGATGAAGTCTTGCCTTTTTATAATGAGAGGTCATGCTTTTCATAAGTCACCAGGCACTGCAAAAACCACTGCCTTAAGACAAAGGATACTTTGTTTGCCATGGCATTCCCCTGTGAAGGGGAGGCTCACACTGAAGTTGCTGGTACTTGAATAAAATCTCTTTATTTGATGAATAATTTAATGTGCAATCTTCATCTTTAATCCAAACTGAACACACATAACATACATGTGTACACATGTGTGTCACACAGAAATACTTACAACAAAATCTGGGTCAGTCTCCCAGTCATCATCATCGGCTCCATTGCTGGAACCAACGTTGATATTCTGACCCGCTGATGCCTTCCACATTGCTCCAATATATCTGTGTCGCTAGACAACTCCTGACCTGTCCACCAGTGTCTGTGAGTCACACAGCTTAAAACATGGGTGTCTTGTGTACCTGTAATGTTCAAGAGCAGACACAGGATGTGACTATTGGGAATTTCTAGGCAAAATCATGTACTTTGGTCTGCAATACAGACAGAGATCTGATCAGGTAAACCCACAGGTAAATCCAGAGGAAAACCCAGACTGTATAAAGGTACCTGTTACCATGACAACCTGTTGTGAGAGATCACATATTTTTCACCCCCCCAATTTCATCACATCTTAGGATATTTCTCTAATAAATCTACCTGTATTGTATGAACAACTGCGGTAGGAGACCATGTCTTTGTTGATATTATGGGTGGTCTTAAACAGTGTCAGCTTCTGACAAATCTGTTGAGCTAGTATCTAAATTTACTCAATAGGATCCTAATTCTAGGGCTTTGAGGGTCATCCTAGCACGTGTTTGCCACATATTTATTTATCTTACTGAGTGGTGAATAACAAGACGTCCAACCACAGATTCTTTCCATAAATTTTCATTTTCCAGTATTTTCATTTTTCACTGACTTCCCCAGGCCCTACAGGATAATTAGTTAATTAAAAGGGCTCACCTCTGGGCACTTATTACTGACACTAAATGAAATGAACATGATGAATGTTAGTATTACTGACATTAACAGCAAAATTACAATGGGATTGTCACAAATGTTAACAGTTCCTCTTTCACATATGTATTGAGACAAAACTGTATTTTCTGTAATGTCACTTAGCAATGCATGTGTCACATTCGACAGTTACAAAGTACAGTGTGCGTCAGATTGGCAGCCACATGCTGGCATGTTCTACACAGGTCCTCAGCAAATCTCTTTGGGACAGAGTGGTAGACCAGTCTTATGCCAGAACATGTATTCTTATGACATTGCGTAACACTGGTTACCTGTTACAGTCGGCTGTGTAAGCAGCCTGCGTAAGTTTCCCATATGCCCATCAGCAGTCCATTCCTCAGCAAAGTCCGACTGACTTGCATGTACCAGCATTACCCAGCTTTTTCCACTAAGACTGCATAAAAACTGCAGTTGTATCACAAGAGGCCTGTTTTCTGCAACTTTGGTCTGAGCTTGTAAAGCAGACAAAGCAGCTGGCACGAATATGATATAGTTGTTCAGGCATGCAGGAATTTGCATTTAACATTTTATGCTGTAATAAAATCAAGATTCATTTTTCCTGTGCATATGACTCATGTAGTATATTTGTAACTACAGAGGTGCCGGCCCTAAAAATCTCCCTCCATTATGAGGCCAGGTAACTTCGTAAGACTGCTCTCTGGAGCCCAATTTGCATAATTTTTTTCTTAAATATACCTGCACCTTAAGACCACCTCTTGTATGAGACCACTTTGTGATGGTAATAGGGGCAGTCTTAAATAGCAGTTACCACTGTATGGATATGTACGCTATTTTTTCACCAAGAATGTGTTTGTATGACGAAGATCTGCACAGAGATTTGCTTCAGACAAAACATGAAAGCAGCGACAGAACTCTGGGCCAACTTCTGGCAGGTGCCCACTGCCTGTGATATCTGTATCCTTTGTTCTGGTCATTATCCACCTCCTTGCTCCAGGCCATCAAGCATACCTGGCAATATATCACAGGCACCAATTACTTACGTCCAAATGGTCCACAACACCAACTAACAGTTTACAGGATCCTATAAACTTGCCGTAACTGCTACATTAAATACCTATATGAATATATGACTGCTTGGCTAGGCTCAATCTGTTCACTCCAGGTGCACATTTACCGTACAACTTTTGACCATGTGCATCAAAAGATGACAAACCAGATTTATTTCCAACCAGGCTTGATACATACATGTAAACTGCTTATCTCTATCAATCTGGAGAGAAAAGCAGTAATTTTAACCCTTCTCCTTTCACCAGTATTCCATGCTATAAATGGTAGCCGAAAGGTTGGGCTGCATCCACTGTTCCACATGTGAAATAACACATCCTGTTGTAACAGTTTCAATATTCTCACAACATTTAGAAATGCACTGTACACACACATATGTTGCCAATTTCAAACATTTTGCAATCATTTTCATTCATCTATCTATAAAACAAAATTATATCCCCAGTACTGAAACAAAATGGTTCTATCAAATTAGTGTCGGGAGTTGAAGCCTGTAAATTACCAGCTCAGACTACTGCATGAACTGCACTGAAGTGGTATTGGGTTTTAAGATGCCTTACATAAATTTACAAAAGACATGGACAATGATGAAAGGATTTCATGAGTTCCCCATACGAAATCCTCAAGAAAATTACTCCCAGGAATATATTTTTTTGAAAGGTTAAAAACTTGGAATCTGATATTCTGCTATGTCAATGATGTGACTTGATTGGTGTTTTTACAACAAAAATGAAAAAGTTATCATCTTGACTTTGCACAAAACTATTTTCAACTAATCATGTATTACTCAATTTAAAAAAAAAAAAAAAAAGCATGTGAATGAGACATGACTGGACAGTCTATTTTTAGGAGGAGCTTAGGGAATTTAGCAAATGGAAGCGGACACAACATAAAACATCAGTCAAAACTTCCTCCAAAATTCACCCACTCGAGTTTATATTTCCTCTGGGGATCCCCAAACTGTGGTCTTGTATACTTTAAACATGCATAACTTCCAGCTGAAACACCAGCAGTGAAACATCTTGTATGTCACATACATGAGAATTAGAAAAAAAAGAAAATGTTCATTTTACACAAGCTGTGAAATGACACATTATACAAATTCCAAGGGAACCAACTTTTGTTCTCCTTCACAAGGAATGACTTGGTTCATGAAAATTTCCTCATCACAAAATTTATCTCACTCTGCCAAATAGGATGACTTAAACTTAAATATGTCACTGACTCCACACTTACAATTTTTGTGCAAACATTGTGCTAAGGCAAAGTACATTTCTTTGATAAAGTTAAGATTTCCTTTTTCATGCACATTTTACCATGATGTGTATTATGGCAATCTGTAACCATCCAAACTTGATTTTGGTTGTTTATTAAGGGATTCCACCACAGCATAAAATGGGTAACACAAATCATACCATTAAAAATATTGAGGGTACTTTTACTAACCCTAAAGAAACTTTAACAAAAAATCAAGTGACACATCACATAACATATCCAGAAATATACTAGAAAGCCCCCATTATTATACATTCCTCAGCAGAATATGCACCACACTAGAATATTTGTGTACTCTACTCAACTGTTTCAGCAGAAACCCTGTTCTGCAATATGTATACATGTACATGTAAGCAAATCTGATGGGACTACGTCCTTAGATGGAAGAGGCTTATGGTGTTGACGCAAGACTCGTTTAGGAGCTATCTTCTCCACATCAGTTAAGAAACCAAACAGTTAGAAAAAGCTGCATTTGCCTGTATTATACCTTGGGATCACCACGCTGGTACATAAAACACCTGTTATTGTTTATGTTTCAGTGGTGGCTGGAAGTACATATTCCTGCTCGATCTGACATTTGTTTCAAAGGACTTTTCTTTGAAAAAAGGAGTTTTCCTTACACGGAAACTCTTAGAGGTTGGTGACTCTACAGGTCAACCAGTGCTTATCTTAGGCTTATTAGAATTGGAACAATGGGATAGTTGTTCCAATAGCCCTGAATAGGGACTGTGGAAATGTATAGGAACACTTTCTAAAGTGGTTTAACTATGCAGTTTCTTCAAATTAGCACTTTACGTGCAGCACATAACATGGAGAAATGAGCTCAGACAATTAAAATGTAGCATCAGACTGAGCAAGGGAGCTCATTTTCCTATGATGACCCTCCTCCCCCCCAAAAAAACCCCATGTACATGTATACACATTATACATACATATGCATACACCAAGGGTCGAAATTAGGGGTAGCATTGGCAGCATTTGCTACCAACTTTTATGATCTGCTACCTATATTTGTTGTGCGGTAGCAAACCTTTGCTGCCAAAATTTTGCGGGTCAAAAATCACAAATTCAGTTTCTGTCAAAAAGTGCCTCAGAGTGCCTCAATTTGCATGCTTAATTTCAATAGGAGGGTGGGGGGTTTGCCTCGGCACACCCCAGGTGGGCGCTCGCCGAACCCTCCTGATTTGCTACTCTATTCTCAGATTTGCTACATAAAAATAAACCCTTACTACTGGTCAAAATCAGTTAATTTCTACCCCTGATACACATACATTGTACTGATCTCTATCTTGACTGAGCAACCGTACTTATAAATAATGCATTTTTTTTTGCTGATATTTTACTTTAATTCTACTATTTAAAACCTTTATTGTGTTTTTTGTTGTGCATCCTCAATAAAGGGACACCTGGTTTGACAAGACCACAGTTTGAGGATCTCCGGGGGGGGGGTCTTGATTCTCTGAAGACAGGTTGTACAGTACTTATTTGAGATAGACTGAGATACTGGCACTGCAAATAAAGCACAAAACAATCAGGTCATTCAAAATTAAAGCAGTCTACGTGTGCTTCACTAGAATCAGTAACCGCCTCCCCTTTTTTTTGTGCCTCCTCTCAGTAAAAGCTATTTGCATAAACATGCACAAAAGATTGTATGGAATCTGAATTTATGACCTGTTGACCAATACTTTTGTATGCACTTGTTTGATCACTAATTAACAAAGTAGCACGGACACAATAATGGAGAAATACCTGCTTACCAGTTCTTGAAGAAAGTTAATTGGACATGGCTTTCACAGTATTACTGTCCCCATATGTGTTGCGAACTCTAATAGACAGAATTATCATCGCTTTATGCGTTTTGAAGTCTAACATACACTTTATTTTATTTGTTTACCTTTTTAGTAAATTATGCAAGACTAGAGATTTTGTGGTTTCATGAAACCAACAATAAGTTACTTCCAAATTTAACATGCAAAATTACAATCACAAGGAAATCATTTAAGCATTTGCGTAATCTGTTTAAATCAATCTCTTTCAAATAAAATGTAATTAGCATGTGATTTAGTAAATACTTTTTACTTCATGCATCCAGAGAAGGTAAGCCTGCACTTGACTGACTGAACAGGGCAGAGCTTGCCTTCAGCTTTTGCAGATAAACACTCCACGCATTGTGCTGGGCATACATAGGCCCTCCAACATGAGAGTCTTGCAGCAGCTTGGAAGGTATAACATATTGAAGAATTCAGAATCTATCTTATAACAAGAGGGCTGTGTGAACAGCCCGTGCCTCAGCTGATCTTGACATTTATCACACTTGCAGCTCTATGAACTTGGGAAAGGATCAAGGGCACCATGTTCTGAGTAAGTCTGACCTTCATAGAAGAACACTTACATGTGCAACATCAAGGTTCAAGTAGTTCTCAAGTTATAATGAAGAGTAAAATTCATGTATGTTGCACTGTGACCACACAAACGAGGTCAAGGTCATTCATGTACTGTCTCAGCATGACCTTCATACAGAATAATTAACATGTGTAGCTAACTCAAAACAGATCTCAAGTTGTCAAGTAAACAGTAAATTTCATGTCAGTTGTCCTGTGAATTAGCATTAGAATGCCCATAGACTTACATAGTAATCAATAGGAAAGCTGCATTGAACGATAAGTACCCGAATTGAAAACCCTTAAAAATCAAGGATACAAAGCAGTGCTACCTAGTAAACAACTGTTTGACCCTTCCACAACAACATACCCATCACATTTCAGCTTAATCTGAGGAAAGGTTCTGACAACCAGTGAAAAATAGCAAAACCATACAAAAAATTCATAAAAAAAATTGCAGCGCCACCTGGTGAACAAATTGGGAACTAGGTGTCCCCGGGAGTGTCTATGTACGATATCAAAGCAATTGGGTGAACGGTTTTGGAGAAGAACTTGAAAATGTAAATTAGCATTAGAATGCCCATTGACTTACATGGTAATCAATAGGAAAGGTGCATTTACTGCAAAGGAACCAAATTGAAAAAATCATTAAAAATCAGGAATCCGCCGCATTCCCACATAGTGAACAACTTTGTTTGGCCCTTACATAAGGAACATATCCACCACGTGTAAGCTTAAAGACGTTCGGTACACCACGATATGCGCAACCATTTATGGTCCAATGCCTCTATACAGTTAGAGCTGGTATTTGTCGATACCTGCACTAGCTGCTGTTCGCTTTTCCTATTTTGCACAGTTCCGTTTGAGAAATATGGATTGTTTACGAAGAGTGAAAAGGAAAAAGGATGGGCGGTTTGTTAACAAATGCCAAAACGAAGGACTAAATGCTTTAAAACAAGGCAGAATACGTCGAAACACGGCAGTGGTAGACTAAAACGCATGTACACAATCAGCAAACGCTGACCAAGCCACCGTCGAAAGGGCCACGACCACCCCCCAAATGCAACATGTACATGTAAACACCGACAGTTATAACTGGGACGAAGGTCATAGAATAGTGGAACTAAGTGTACTAGCCGATAATCGTGTATACGAGGAATGTAAAAAAAAACAAAAAAACATTGTCCCTAAAAAATACAGAATCAGAAAAACGATATGGCTTGGCAAGTGCACTTTACATTTCTTGTGAATGTGGTACGATAAACGCTGTCCCAACTGGGGGGGGGGGGAGGGGGGGGGGGAACCACAGTAATACCCCAGCGTCAAAAGGTGGGACTGGCATTTTTGATAATGTGCTGCCTGTGTTACCATTCGACAATGTATTAAGGCAACTATAATTTTGATATTCTTATTTTTACCTCTTTTTCCACATTGCTGTATTGCACTATGGAGAGACTCTTAAAATGTTTGCCTCTTCTCAGTTAAACTATGAAAGTATATATTATGACTGGAATATAAAACGGTTTCAAACACAAACCAAAACACCAGCCAAATGTCACAAATGAATATGGCTTTTCAGTTTTAGATGGGCGGAACTGTATTCGTCTTACCCATTCAGCATGTACAACAAATAAGCGACGGAATGATCAAGTATTGTTCAGGCCTCTTACCAACATTTCTTTTGAAACTTGGAGTGCAACAATAAAATAAAACACTCAATGTTGAGAGAATTTAAGTACTCATGACAAATTTACAAGAAAGACAAGTGGTATGCAGTTAGCTGGGTGAGCCATGCACGATTTGATCACATGAGTGTGAAGTTTCAGATAGTGTCACTTTGACATCTCTCTTCACATTTACAATGAATGTTAATACTGCCCTTGTACCATGATGCTGAAAGCCTACGATACAGCAACAACACACTTGATCTGGCAGTTTATTGACAAGAAAAATGATGTACAGAGCCAAGATCAGGGATGAGAACATCAAAGAACAAGACAGGAGGGACAAACCCTAAACATGTCCACCTTTCCATTATGTCATCAGCAGGGCTGCCAACCGTCCGGGATCTGCCCGGACAGTCCCGGAATCAGGGCCCTGTCCCGTGCATCCCCGTTTTCATTATATTTGTCCAGGAATTGACCAAAATTGACCCAAAAAAAATCGGGATTGACCATTTGCAAGCGAAGTTTAACAAATGCACGTAAAAGCGCTCTCTGCGTGAAAATTCATAAGTGCTCTTTCTCTGTGACACCGGTTGCCGTATGTAAGCATACATTTCATTGGTCCAACACAACAAACACCAATCAGAAGCGGCGTTGTGTTCGGCCTGCGATTTAACCTTACGGAGAACAGCTGGTGTGGTAAACATGCACGGTAAACATGCATGATGGCGACTAAACACAAATGCAGCGCCAAGGAACACAAACAGGAAAATAGTAAGGGAGCAAAACGATACTGCAAGTATAGGAAGGTATGGGAGAATGACGATGAATGCGACATTAAAGAATGGATAGTGAAAAGTATGTTGGGGGATGAGTATGCTCGATGCACGGCATGCATGAAGGATGTCAGTATAAAATATGGTGGCAAGGAAGACCTAAGAGAACATGCGAAGTCAAAAGACCATGAAAGGGCGCTTGCAGCCAGAAACAAGAACCAGAACATCATCAATTACTTTGCTTCTAGGACAGCACAAGATGATATCAAAACCAAGGTGATCAAAGCAGAAGTTCTCTATGTCAATTTGGCAGTGGAACACAATCTCTCGTTTGCCTCCCATGACCACGCATCCAAACTCTTTACAGAAATGTTTCCTGACTCTGAAATAGCTAGACAATATAGCTGCGGTCGAACAAAGGCAACAGCCATTACAACAGATGTTCGAGGACCAAGTGTTATCAAGCCTGTGGTAAACATGATGAAAAATCAGCCATCCTCGCTCCTGGTTGACGAGAGTAATGATATTATGAATGAAAAGGAAGTGGCAATGGGGATGAGAGTTTTTAAACAGGAACAAGGAAAAGTAGTATGCAACTAAGTACGACATCAGTATCTGTAAAAGTTATGCTTCTTTTACTCTGAATCTCAAATTAGATATGCAGATGTCCAACTTAGAAGCTGTATATGAATTAACACTCAGGTGCTGTGATTAAGTATGAACTCTAAGGTAGAGTACAAGTATTCAGATGTAGACTTGTCAGTTTGTGATATTGGTAGTATCAGGCATACACCTCCCTGGTAGTATTTTATTTTTTCATGACTTCACAGGCTTCTCACACTTTGAATGTCAAATTAGAAATCCAGATGAACACTCAGGTGCTGTGATTAACAATTTTTAGTAGCTGGTATGTGATTGAGTCAAACCAAGTGCATTTGAATTAGTTGTTTTACTTTAAGGTGCTATGGGTTTAACTTAGGTTCCAGGTACATTAAGCATAGTTGTATTCTATTTTCAGGTGCTATGGGTTTTGTGATTGTTAGGTGCTAGAAATTGAGATCTGTCCAGTCATGTCTATTTTTCATTATTATTGTGTGATGTGATTGTGAAAATAAATATTCTGACTAACATGGGTGTCATTTTTCAATCAATATTATCCACAGAAGTGCATAAATTATGCCCTGAAATTGCACCAGAATGCACCATTTAGCATGTTTTTTTCAAAAATTTCCCCGGGGGGGTGGGGGGGGGGGGTGGGTGGGGTGGGGTGGGCATGCCCCTGGACCCCCTAGAGGGGCTTCGCGCCCTGCGGGCGCTCGCCACTCACTCGCGTACAATTGTCCAGGAATCAAGACTTTCCAATGTTGGCAGCCCTGCATCAGATTTGTCATTTTCATACCAAATCCACCACCTTTAGAACAAACTTTTCTGACCAAAAAGGAGGAAAACCTCTGAAAAGAGGGGAATTCTCCTCCCTGCAAGATAAATAAGACTGCAACTGACAGTGAAGGACTCAGAGAACAGGTTGTGAATTGTAAAACAGTCTGGTGGGACGGGAATGAAAAATAGCGATCAAAATTGCATACCAGCAAATGCCACTAATGTTGGTGAGAAAATTGGTAGTCCCTGCCCAATCACCAAATCAACAGGACTGTGTGACAGCCCATGCTCAGCTGACCTAGAAATTCATCCCATTTTGGGCTCCATGAACTTGGGACAGGATCAAGGTCACCGTGTACTCAGTAAGTCTGACCTTTATGGAAGAAAACTAACATATGCAAGATCAATGCCCCAGTTCAAGTAGTTTTAAAGTTACAGCACTGAAGAGTAAAGCTCATGTATGTTGCACTGTTACCTCAAAATTGACATTAAGGTCACTCATGTACCGTCTAAGCATGACCTTCATAGAGAGACATTAATATGTGCAACATCAGGCGCCTAACTCAAAACAGATCTTAGGTTACCAAGGAAACAGTAAATTTCATGCCAATTGCCTAATCACCTTGGGAATGAAGTCAAGGTCACTCATGCACTGTCTGAGTGTGGCCCTGAACCCCCCAAGTCCTGTATAAAAGGCGAGACTTCAGGATAGAATAGATAGATAGAATAGCTTTATTTGGTCTAAACAAAATTACACAATGTGTTACAAGAATAAATTTATATGTTTAAAAACCAGGAGACCATACATTAAGACTCCGAAGAGTCGCTGACATGTAGGCCACCGTAAAGATATACTATATTTAATTACTATATTTAAACTCATACGCTATAAGATTTCTAACACATTACTATAGGCTGAATGATAACAGAGATTACAAAACTTAAGTTGATAGACCAAGTGACAATAATAATACATATGACTAATTTTGTCTGTTGCAGACGTGACAATTAATAATGTTACAGTTAATTTCATAGTGGTTAATAATATGATTCTTAGCATATTGTGAGAAGCCTTTCAAGGAGTGTGTATCAATTTTTGTCATAACTATGTCAGGTAAGTAATTTTCATTAATTAAATCCGGTATTTTATGTCTTAAACACAATCGATTAAGTTTAGTATTTGTAAATAATATTGGGATCACTGGGGTTAAAATAGGAATATTATGCTCTGTTGCATCATATCTACGTGGTATTGTTACAGTTCTTCTGGGTCTATCAGTGCGTTGTGTCTGGTGATAGTTAAACATATCATTGAAATAGTTAGGCAACATATTGTTTTTGTACTTGTAGTATATTTTGATACAAGATAGCTTGAATATATCACTGAACTTAAGAAGACCAAGTTTTTTGAAGATAGGAGATGTGTGTGCATTGTACTTGCTATTACTGATAGATCTTATCGCTTTCTTTTGCAGCTTTACAAGTCTACTGCAAGAGTGGAACCCCCATGTAGTTATTCCATAATTCAGATGTGGTAAAAATAAGGCATTGTAAATCAGTTGTAATATACTTTGGGGCAGTAGGTTTTTTAGTCTAGAGAGTATGCCACACACTCGGGATAATTTATTTGATACATAATTAACATATTTGCTCCAGCTAAGATTATGATCAATTAAGACACCTAAAAAACTAAAGTCTCCAACTCGTTCAACTGGCTGGTTATTTATCATAACATCCGGTAATTGATGAAGAGGCAAGTGTTTCTGTTTTGTGTGGAAGATCATATATTTTGATTTATTTACATTCAAAGATAATTTGTTCACAGCAAGCCAGTCACTTACTTTGGCTAATTCTTTATTAACTTTTTCAGTTAGTGTGGATGGGGGTGTTATTTCATAGTTAAAATTACATATAGTGTTTAATAGGCTTGTGTCATCAGCATACATAATTGAGCTAAAGCTGCTTGCTTGGGACAGGTCATTGATATAAATTAGGAACAGAAGAGGACCCAAAATAGATCCCTGGGGGACTCCAGTAGTGATTTCTAGTGTTGGGGATTTAATATTATTAATTTCGACAAATTGAGATCTATTATTTAAGTAGCTACTGAACCACTGAAGTTCTACATTTGAAATTCCATAGTATTCAAGTTTTTTTATGAGTATTTTGTGATCTATAGTATCGAATGCCTTAGAAAGGTCTAAGAAAAAGGCAATTGGCAGTTTCTTTTCCTCAAGATCTGCATGTATCCTGTCTATTAGTTGTAATACAGCGGTTTCTGTAGAGTGGTTCTTTCTAAAACCATACTGATGATTGTAAAATAAGTTATTATCTGTAAAGTACTCGAATAACTGCATATAAACAATTCTTTCAAATACTTTAGAGATGGACGGAAGGAGAGATATGGGTCTATAATTATTGAAGTCATGTTGATCATCTTTTTTATATATCGGGATTACTTTAGCAATTTTCAATTTGTTTGGAAAGACCCCATTTTTTAATGACTGGTTAATTATTGCAGTTAGAGGCTTAGTGATATCTTCAGAGCACAGTTTGAGAAGAATTAAAGATACATTATCTACTCCAGCGCTTCTTTTTGGATTTAAGTTATCTATCACTTTCTTAATTTGTTCTTCCTCAACATGAGTGAATTGGAAGGTCGAATTAACGTTAATATTTTGCAAATAAGAATAAAAAGGTGTTTTCCCTTGAGTATCTATTTTCTCAGCTAAAGCTGGGCCAATATTTACAAAAAAGTCCTTAAAATATGTTGCTATTGTCTCTGTGTCTGTTATACGTTTGTTATCGACGTTGAAATACTTGGGGAATTCTTTGTGAGTATTGGATTTATTGAGGATATCTTTAATAGTTTTCCATGTATTTTTAATATCATTTTTGTATTTATTAAATTCTGTTTGATAATGATCAGATTTTGCCCTTCTAATCATAGAGCGGACCTCAGCAGAGCATTCTTGAAGTCTTCCGTTAAGAACATCATACCTCTCACTGTCTGGTGTGATAGAATGAACTTTTTTGTACAGGGTGTCTCTTTGTTTTATTTTAATCAAAATATCTTGAGTAATCCATTTTGTTTTTTTATGTTTGTATTTATTAAATTTTTTCTTTTTTAGGGGAAAGTGTTTATCAATCATTTCATCCATTTTGATTGCAAATTCCTGGTCATATGTTATTTGTGGATTAGCATCGATATTGTTGTCAAAAACAGTTTCCCAGTCTGTATTCTTTAGTTCTTCGAGAAAGTCCTGAGTAGCTTTGCCTGCGAAGGCCCTGAATTGTAATTGTTTATTGTTACTGTAATTGGCATTTAAATTAAAATTAATAGCAGAAATTGTGGCCATGTGGTCCGACAGGAGATAATACGATAATGTCTGGGAAATTAAAACACTCTAGAGCTCCAGCCATCTGTGAGCTTATAGTGTTGTTATCTGAAAATTAAAGGCAAAACATGCAACAAACTTTGTTCAGGCATACAGAAGTCACAATGGGGAACCCAGAAAGGCACTTACCAGATAGTCTTGTTCATTATAGTTATCTTATTAGGAGCTGCAAACTTGTGAATGGAGTATGTGTGCCCGTACTTGAGTGACAGGTCACCATGGTCACATGGTTCTGTTTATATCTGTGTTGCTATTCTAAGATAGGCACATGTGCTGATTATGGCGGGAAATGAGCAACTGTAACAACAGCTAGTATAAATCCAATTAGAAGCTTGATCCTCTGCATTCTCCACATCCCAAGTATTTTGTTGAGTTGTTCATAGGTCAATTACTATTTCACTGCCACTTATGGCCCATGAAGGGATCCCTGGTGGGTTTTGATATACATGTTATGCCCTTTCTTAGCACAAAGTAAGGCATGATTTCACGCACATGACGGTCCCCTCTCCTCATAGCAATCCATGCATCCAGCTCATCCTCATCATCTGCTATTTTTGTCTATTTTTATCAAGTATCATGGGTCATTCCGGGCTCCATGGGAGTCTATCAATTTCCAAAGTTCTTTATGAAGTTTTTTTCTGATGCTGTTGTTTCCAGATTTAGGTCTCTGTCCAGGCCCCAGCCATCTTTGCAGATACGTGGTCGCACATGGGGTACAATAGCAATAAATACACCCATCATCCTCGTCCACAATTTTGGCCAGATGTTGAGCAGGCAGCAGGTTCTGCTTGCCCCAGTGCTTGGTTGGCACACAGAGTGGCTGCGTGTCCACTGTTCTGTGTTCCACTTGTGTTATGATAAGTGCTGACAGGGCTTCTACTTCTATTTCTTCGAGCAGCGCCCCTGGAATTAGTCTCTCCCTCAACAACCAGTTCTAGAGATGCCTCCCAGTTACTAAAATTCATAAAGCCCTGCACGTCATCTGCCCACTCCAGAGTTAGGTACACTCTTCTCTTCCATCTTTTGTTCTGTACAACTGGCTACACATACAAGTCCTGCACTGAACTACCACATGTGACTAGGTTCACAGCTTATCTTGTTACTTGTAATTTTGGGTCAGCTGTCATGTAGATTATGTGAACTTGATACTGCAGTGTATGTGATGATTAACCCATGGCAGCTGCATGCACCAAATACCACATGTACAGTGAAACCTGGCAATAAGCTCATGGAGTGGCCCCTTGTTCAGCAGCTACATGGATTGTTTTGCTCGATTCCAGATCAGCATTTCAGCCATTCAAGTTTATAGTACCCTGTACATCTTATGCTTGCTGGTCAGCTAGATAGACCTTGTAGCATTTTTTTTCTGCCATTTTACTGGACCCAGTTAGCATCTCATGACTGGCCCCAGGCATTCCCTGCTGTTTTAATGCAGCAACAACCAGGCCACATCATTACAAAGTATGTCAGATTTGTTTTCTTTGTGT
The DNA here is from genome assembly GCA_964020975.1 of Hermodice carunculata. Lineage (NCBI taxonomy): Eukaryota > Metazoa > Annelida > Polychaeta > Eunicida > Amphinomidae > Hermodice > Hermodice carunculata. The sequence goes on along the minus strand of OZ026614.1, from coordinate 85,918,855 downwards.
CAGTCAGCTATGGGTGATACTGAGATTTGATACTTGCTCTGAAGGAAATATCAGTGCAAGAATGCAATGCCACATGTGGCTCATTTATTCTAAAGGTGTGTGTGTGTGGGGGGGGGGGGGCACATGGTTAAAATTTCCAATCTGTCAATATGTTGCTGTAAATGTCTTGAAATAACTGGAAATATATGTTGTCATAAATTCAAAACAATCAGACTAAATCAAATAATTTTAAATCACGTAACTTTGCCCATAAACAATAAAACATGAGCATGTATTTTGAAATTTGGATTCCTGTAAAAATAACTATCTCACTGCATTTAGACAATGATGACATGTTGCAAATCAGAACAGTATCATGATTTTTAGCGGAAAATACGGAGACACATACCTGGCCACCTGGCCCCCAGTATATGATGATGATGATGATGCCCAAGACTGAGTCAACAGCTTGCCTTGGCACACTTTGCACGCACTGCTCTGTAGAATTTTATTCCTACTGTGTAAACTTTTTTTGTACATGACATCATGTGAAATCGATAATTTGGGGGAAGGCAAAGACCAGGATACTGTGAAAGTACAAATTTTCCCAAACAAACTTTCATGAACTGATTATAAGTCAACATTTCACTGAATTTATTTTCATGAATTGGCGATCTTGGCAGACTAAAAAAAAAAAAAAACATTTAATGTTTCAAGGTACAAGTAGTTATCTGTTTTTCGGTTCATTACTGGTCGGGAAAATTTGTTCTTATACAGTATGAATCAACACACTGAAAATTTGGGTGAATGCCCCACAAATTTCAGAATCTGGGACTTACAATCACCCCAGGTACCCCCCTTTTCTGATGTTCAAGTCTTCCCGCCCCCCCCCCCAACTCTGTCAAAGGAAAGATGTCAAAGATTGAGAATTTGTATGAAAAATGTTAAATGTGATAAAAATATAAATAAATAATTTGTTTATTAAATTGCATTTTCAATAGGCTGTTCGATTCTTTTCATCTGGAAGAAAAAAATTTCTACAAGAGAATATTGATAGACAGAACAATGTGACTGTAGATGCAGAAGGTGAAAATAGAGAGAATAGAGAGGTTGAGGGTGGAGATACAGAGAATGGAGAGACTGAGGGAAGAGGGAACACAGAAAGAGAACTTGAGTATATAGACACAGGGAACGATGGGAATGAGTGTGGGGACATGAAGAAAGCAAAACGGAACAGGAAGAAACTGCATCAATTGTGTGTAGAACTCGTTGGGTGGAGCAACATGCAGCGTATGAAGTATTTCTGCATCTTTATCCGCAAGTATGTTTTGATCTTTGATGGATTACTGTTACACATTTGGTCACACATTTACAGGGTTTTGACCTTTGCCATTTCTCTACTTTAAATTTCTGGGGAAATTTTCCCTACGACTGTAAAGTAGAGAAATGGTTAAGATAACATTATCTTGACTTTGCTTGTTTTGTAAATTTGCATCAGACAGTATAGAAATACCAATCTTTTTAATGGAAAAGGGTGGATGGACTTTAGGTTGTTTACATGAATGTCCGAGTGTCTTCTAATGCAAGCTGACACATGTACAACACTATCACAGGTTATATTTTACTCTGGCATCATGATGTGCTCTCTAATGAAGGCTTTTTGTGTGTGTGTTAAAATCAGATTGGGCCAGCCTTAAAAATATTTCTGATTCGTATAACAAGGCCTTGAAAAATTTGATGAGGCAGGGAGGATTTTTTTTTTTTAAACTACACATACCTACTACGTATTACTGCAATATGGGCATCATGCCAGTACGGGGATTGATGGACTTCATATTGATACAAGATAAACAAGATTCCCGGTTCAAAATTTTTTATAAAATCTGTATTAAAGCAACAGAGGGAGGGTCTAATCACTTAAAAAATCAGAGCTTTCGCAGCACATGCGTGGGGCACCGATAGGTGATAATAATCGCTAATTGATAAACATTCCAAGTTTAAACAATTAGTTGGTCCGCAGTTGTATTCATCAGAACTTTATCTCTGTCAACACAAGCAGACATTTTCACTGTCGTACACTACATATGATTACGTTACGATAGCAAAGGCAGTAATTATCTGTTTGTTGAGCGGGGTCACACTTCTCACCGTCAGTGTGATCTGCCCCAACGATGTCAAAGCAGGGTCAAAATACAAATGCCATTTATCGGTGGGTTCTAACAGTGTTGGAAAAAATAGGTGCCTTGTCATGACTTCCAGTCACACACAAGTGACAGCACGCAGTGGATCTGCGGTGAACTGACCAAGTCTCACGGACTGATTTGAGACACATTCGGCTATTCCCGCTATCCCCTACCTTTGCAAATTTGCCTGTGACTCCAAATAATTGTTGCAATTAACACTGGAATCTTTATTTACGCATGCTGCAATATAAACAAAGCTTCCCGTTCATGTGTTCCCTCCGTAAATTACGACTGATTCACACATGTTCACTGGGCAGAAGCCATGATGAAAACATTGTAACACGAGCCGTGACTGGCTCATTTTTGCAGGTGACTCAATTGACCAATCAGGTGATGTGTTGTGCATCAGACCACATGGCCAATACAGCTGTTTGTGTACAGTTGCAGGAAAGATGTCGACGGTGCGCACACTCGATTTCTGTTTTGAAATATTAAAATTTTCGTTTGAATTTGAGTTAGGAACACCTTTTATTGCAAGGAACTTGCCAATACTGTATACGCAAATTTACTACGATGTACCGATAGCATTCATGGTGGGTACGCAAACGATATGCGTTTACAGAACTGCAAAACGGGGTGGGCGAGTAGCGTGATATCAAGCCTGAAAAAAATATTTTGCACTGTTGAAAAAAATATTCCAACCGCAACATTTTGCGCACACCCGGCGCGTTATACGAAACAGAAATGTTTTTAAGGCTGGCCTTGTGGAGACACTTGAGTCTATGAGCTCTTCAGGGCAACATAACAGGGACACCACCAGTGAAGCCAGCATGCTACTTCCAGCAATCACCAAATTTGAATATGTCCTCACTCTGGTCACAGTTACTAATCAGCCTGGCTACATGGAGCAGCTGAGTACCTCTTTACAGGGAAGACAACTTGATGTGGTGGCAGGATTTGATCATGTCAGACTTGTGGAGCAGCAGTTCTCAGGGGTAAGATTAATCAGGTGGTCATAATAGTGAATCACTATATGTAATACGAAAAGATATGCAAATTTTATTGAAGGTCTTTTTTATAGTTAAATGAAATGGTATGCCCATTATATGTTGAAAACTACATCCCTCGACATACACAATAGATGCATACTGTGCCAAAATAATAGTCATTGTACTGACATCACAAACTTTTTTTATACATTGTAATACATGTAGTGTAATTTTGTACAGTATTCAACTTAATTGATCCTCTTGTCTTCTATATATGATGTGTTTGCATTTTTGGAAAGATTACAAGCTCATACTGACACTGTTATAATGTGACTAAAAATGTATTCTTCATTTTAGATCTGTAACAATAACTTTGACAAAAAGCATCATTCATGGTTTACTGGTGCATGTGAACTTGCTGCTGAAGTAGGAGTGGTGCCTTCAAAACCAAGGACCTGTGGTCGTCAAACACATCAGGTTAATGTTCCAGCAGAAAGTCCTGAAGTTTATTGTCGAAGAGTTTTAACTGGACCATTCCTTGACTATCTAATATCAGATTTTGATGTCAGGTAAACTTATGTCTTGTTCTTTTGGTCATATTATGTAGTAATTATATGATTAATCTGCTTTGTTACTTTTATGGTTAATTTTTATAAAATCTAAAATATTTTGCAATACAATGTATAATGAAATAATCAGATGTATAATAATGTAATAACAGATTTAAAATAAGGCCACTGTCATAATGTACAGAAAAGGTAAAAAAAAACAGTTGTCTTGCTTTCACTGTACTTTTTAACAATTGGTAGCAGTATTATAATTTACTCTATAAAACTTTATGGGCATGTTTATGTGATTATTGTATTAATGCATTTATGCATCAAGCCGTTTTTCCATCATGTTACCCTAAACCCTTTGTTTTACTTTAAATGGTTGATTTCACATTCAGCACCATCAAGGAACAGGCTCTGTCTGGCCTTCTCTTATTGCCTGCCACAGTTGTACAGACAAGACCAACTGCTGATAAATTTATGTACTTTGTGGATGATCTGCCCAACCCAGAAATGCAGCAGCACGAACTGGACTTGTGGGTGGTAAGTGCGCTCAGCACAGATCACAATAACACTGGTCACTAAATGTCAGCTGAAGTGTCACAGTAAGAAAAATCAAATGAGATAAATGAATACATTGTACATTATTGTACTGATCTGTTGCCTACAGAGGGCACTTCTGTATGCTTTGGCTCAGATTGGGCATTTATGCAATGAAGTATTCTCTATTATCATTGTATCTTACATATGAGCACAAGTATCACAATTCAAATACCCGTCTAGCTCGTGGTTGAATTAATGATTATTCATAGTTCAGCTGGTACATGTACATGACTTTTTACTTATTAGGTGTATAATTTGTAGATTGTGTATGATAAGGTACAACATCGAACACTCAAGTTCTACAGGGCTCACAAATTTGCACAGACTTGTATGTCTGCAGGTGCTACACCCTAAGAATTAATTATCATTTTGGCCACCAGATGGCGAATACTTTTTGTACTGATCTGTTGCCTGCAGACGGCACTACTGTATGCTTTGGCCCAAATTGGGCATTTATGCAATAAAGTATTCTAATCAGGAAACAGACCATCATGAGGACTGAAGAATTCATCCAAAAAGCCTTTGAAGTAAGTTTGAATAGCCTTCAACTTTAATTCTGTGTTACCCCGTTGCCTTGGAACTATATGGACTGCTGGACATAACTTTTCAATGTATTTGCTGTACTTGGTAGAGACACTGTTGTATTGACAGGTGGGGCCAAGAGATGTAAACTTGAGGTCCATGGTGACAGACCATGTGCTCATAAAGTAATTGCATATGTTATTAATGAAATCCTTGATTAATTAACATCAGTTTTCCCCACCATGTTGTATTAGGTGCCCCTTAACAAGCACCCATAGGAGACGTTTACATGTGTTAGTTTTACTGAGATAAATACAAGCACTGGACTGCCCCTGTATCTGATCAGGCCAGCTGATGGCTGGACATATATCCATTTTGTATTAGGGTGCAAAACATTGGACCATGTAAGAAAAGAGTGTCTACAAGAGTGGATAAGTAAAGCTAAGGAGATGCATGGTAGCAACAATGAAGCTATATTCAAATATGTAATGACAAACACAAAGATGAATAATCTGGCAAAATTCTATTGGAAAGCAAATACAATTCTAGAAAAGAAGATTTGCTTCACAGAAAATCTGTCTGGGTGCCTTCAAAATGAGAACAGTTTGAAATGATACACTTTGCTATTGTTCAACATAATCTAAATTTTGTGTATTAACCTTAATTTTATAAATAAAAATGCTCAGCTTTGGTTCTTGGTTCAAGGGATGTTTCCATATCCCAAACTTATAAAGTGATGTTTGAATGAAACTACTATCCATAATAGTTTTGAAGCTATTCAACATTTTAATTTTGTGTATTTGCCTAATTTGTATGAATTATAAGCCCAGAAGAACTTTGGTTTATCGTTCATTGGATGGGGCTATGCCACAAACCAATAAATTGTAATAGGAATGGCACCTCTATAATAGTTTTAAAGCTATTAAAGATTTCCAATTTGCATATTCACCTAATTTGCATAAATTAAAACCCTACAACTTTGGTTCATAATTCATTGGATGCGGCTTTGCCACAAACCTACAAACTGAAGTTGGAATGGCATCTCTATGTACAATAGTTTTGGAAATATTAAACTTTTAGATTTTTCTCAATGCCCCTTATTAGCATAATTTAGAATTCTACAACTATTCTGTCAATTATAGTGGCAAGTGTCACAAAGGTATATATGCACATTGAAATTTTGAGTCCATCTGCAATAGTTTGGAAGATATGATGCTTTTAAAATTTTTGTTGCCTCTAATAATTTGCATAATTTTAAACATCATGACTGTTCCAAATGAGATGCACAATTTCACTGGTTATGTGCATCACCATGGCAAGTTTGGTGGTTTTTGGAAAAAAAAATCTCTAAAAAAAATGTGGACCAACTTAAGGAAGGAAGGATGCACAGTATGGTGCTGAAATGGTAACTTACAGTAGCTGTGTTTAGTTTTTATTATGTGTACTATTTACATTGTTCTGTGTTTGCTTGTGTCATATGTTATATGTATCATTAGGCTAGAAATTACTCATAATATTATAGATCAATTGCCAGGTAACCAATCTAGATGTAGCCTGCAATTGTACATGCAATGGCCCCTAGAGGGCGATACATGCAATAAAATCCTATTCCATTTTATTTAATGAGCTTTCAAATGCAAGGTGCCCCTATCAGCTGTGGGCTTGTAAGTGCATTAAAAGTATTACAATTGGTCTTTAACCCTGTGAATCTGTCAATATAGGCAAATATGTGGTAATAAGCTTGTGTTTACATACGTGATTGCCTGTAAAGTGTAGTTTGTAGCCCAAAACGAGCCTATTGCCGGTAACCTCATTGATTATGTATTAAACAGTCCACCATAAATATACAGGCTTGGGATTAGTGGGAGATTGGCACACTGACCTGGCATAGACACACACTTCCACTGTAGACACCCCACACCTTACTACAACCACTTAAGGTACAACTCTCCACTGTCTATGTGTTGGGTCAAAGCAGGACTTGCAATTTTACAGCATGAAACAAACTGGTACCCACGATCCTGGTTCAGCTTGGGTCCAAACACATTATTTGTACTGGCTCTGTTATACATTGCCGAGGGGGTGTGACATCAAAAATAAAGTTCATATCTTTGATAAAATTGCTCTCAACCTACGTCTTCTTATTGGTGCGTGTGAGTGTATGAAAGCTTGAATGCTACTCCCCCACCCCACCCAGTCAGGTGACCGTTACAACATATCCAATTTACATTCCTAATATTGCCAGTATAATTTTACTGAAACAGGCACCTACTGTCACCTAATGACATCCTCTGAAGTTTATCTGGTATCCGACTCAATGGCTGTAAGGTCGATAATCAGTGAATTCAAAGTTATATGCATCTACAATGAAAGAGCATGCATGCCATTTTCAGGTTTTGAGAATGATAGCACAGCAAGTCCAGGGACAAATGAGAATGCTCATTCTTTCACAAGTTCAAAAAGGTGTTCAAAGTAAAGTTTACGGACGTCTCTAGTATGATACACTTACATAGAAAAACATAACCCATATTCATATATATCAAACCCAACAATGACTGCAAAGAGATTCCAGAGTTACCTTTGAAAGCATCAACATTCATCTTCCAATACCAATGTGAAGAAACAAATTTCACTCCTGACTTGAGACAGGCAGTCACTCAGAAAAGGCAACTGGTGGTTTTAAACCGATATTCTCAACCTTTGAAATATTCTTCATTAAACACAGACTTTAGTGTTTCCAATGTGTATAGGCCCATCCACTCAAAATCCAAATTGCATTGCTTATGCAAAAATAAAAAGAGAATTGGTAGGCTTATCACTATTTTGGTTCCTCTGACTAGTTTCATCAGCTGAGTTTATAGCAAGAGTAGAAACTCGGCCTATATCATTTTTGTGATATCTATGAATCTGGAACATTTTGTAGTTAAGAAGTTAAGTGTTGAAATATTACAGTAATTGGCATTTAATTTTCAAATAAAAATGAAGCCATGCTTGTTGTGTTTAAGTTATACATGGCACATAAATATGTTACACTGTAAAATTTGCTACAATGTAATCTGATAAAATCTGTATGCATTATACATATGTGAAATTTTTTGTCATATTTGTAGACTATTAAAATATTTTTAATTAACCAGAATGAATAAAAAATTGACAAATTAAATTTTTCTTTTTGAATTTCAAATGAAACAAAAATCTATATTCAGTAAATATTTGCTCATTGGGATATCAATATATCCATCCCATGTCACCATTGCTTATGATTCAGTGCTGGTAAATATTTTGGCAAGTTGTAAAGCACATGTTACACTTTCTCTTGTTCACCTGTCCATGATGGTTCGAGAGAAAGTGATAATTTTGTGTACCAAGAGACCACCCTTTTGGGTACCTGAGCCTGTGCACCTTTGTATCAACTAAGCCAGAGTGGATTATTATTGTAAACCAGAGTAGAACTAGAACAGACTGATTTTCCAACAGAAAATCAAATGTCTCCCGGTGGAACACTTATGTCTCTGAATAAGCTACAGGTGATAACAAATTACAAATGACCAAGTTTGCTTGAAAATTACAATCCTATTTTAGCTCTCACCTAGATACATTACTCTAGCAATTTTCATCAAGTTCTTCAAGACTTATTGCAGAGAAACCAATTTCACATAAATGAGCCTGTGACCTTGAAAATTAGGTCAAGGTCACCCAAATGCAATCCCAACCTTGGTCTTACCTTGATACATAATCCTACCAAGTTTCATCAAATTCCATCCTGTTCTTCAAGACTTATCGCACGGAAACCAATTTCACATAAGTGACCCTGTGACCTTGAGAATTCCCTCAAGGCCATCCAAATACAATCCCAACCTAGGTCTTGCCAAGATACATAATCCTACCAAGTTTCATCAAATTCCATCCTGTTCTTCATGACTTATCGAACGGAAACCAATTTCACATAAGTGACCCTGTGACCTTGAAAATTAGGTCAAGGTCACCCAAATACAATCCCAACCTAGGTTTTGCCAAGATACATAATCCTACCAAGTTTCATCAAATTCTATCCTGTTCTTCATGACTTATAGAACGGAAACCAATTTCACATAAGTGACCCTGTGACCTTGAAAATTAGGTCAAGGTCACCCAAATACAATCCCAACCAAGGTTTTGCCAAGATACATAATCCTACCAAGTTTCATCAAATTCCATCCTGTTCTTCAAGACATCGAACGGAAACCAATTTCACATAAGTGACCCTGTGACCTTGAAAATTAGGTCAAGGTCACCCAAATACAATCCCGAACTAGGTCTTGCCTAGATACATAATCCTACCATATTTTATCAAATTCTGTCAAGTCCTTCAAGACTTATCGCACGGAAACCAAGTGTTGAAGAACCTGAACAACAAGAAGAAGAAGATGAAGAAGCGGAAGAAACGGGCACTAAACTAATATGTCCCCCGGCTTCCACCGGGAGACATACTAATATGTAACAGGATGCTGAATTTATGAATAGATTGTGCAATATTTTATGTGTGTGTGTGTGTGTGGTGTGTTGTCCTTTTGTATACACATAATGCATAAAAAAATGCAGTTGTGTACGTATGTACATGTACTGTTAAACAAGTTAATGAGTATTGCAGAGCAATACATAGTCCCCCACTCGTCGCACACGAGGTTGAATGGACTACTATATAGGGGTGTGACCTAGATGAAAAAAAAAAAATTAAAAGGCCCTTTAATCCCAAGAGGATCAAGTATTGCATAGCTATGTGTAGTTCCTTACCAGACAGCAAGTAAATGTAGTAAAGATGCATGAAGTTTGGTTACATGGAGTTTATTTACATGGAGTTTATACTGTGACCTACATATCTGACCTAGTGACGTATTTTTGCTCATAACACATTTTCAAGTCACAATGAATTAACAGGTAAAATTTCATTACAAGAAGTCAAAAGTAACACAAAATTATAGTCAGGACGTGAAAATACTGAACATTTACAAATTACTGTCACCCACATATTTGACCTGGTGACCTAGTTTTGCTTTATGGCACATTCTTAGATTAAGCTTCACACTTGTGCAAAATTTCATAAATCTAAGTAAAAGGACAAAAAAGTTTTGGCCCGGACAAGATTTTGAATGGATTTCACAGTGACCTAGATATTTGACCTAGTGACCGACTTTTGCCATGTGACACAACAGCTCCCCAGGTAGTATTAAAATAATAAATTTGGTAGCTGTAGGTATTATAGTAAGGGAAATATGGCATGGACAAGGTTTTACATGGAGTTTACACCATGACCTAGATATTTGACCTAGTGACCTAGTTTTGCGTCGTGACACACTTGTAGGTCACAATACATTATCAGTAAAATTTTATAACAAGAGGGCTGTGTGAACAGCCCGTGCCTCAGCTGATCTTGACATTCATCACACTTGCAGCTCTATGAACTTGGGAAAAGATCAAGGACACCATATTCTGAGTAAGTCTGACCTTTATAGAAGAACACTTACATGTGCAACATCAAAGTTCAAGTGGTTCTCAAGATATAATGAAGAGTAAAATTCATGTATGTTGCACTGTGACCCCACAAACCAGGTCAAGGTCATTCATGTACTGTCTCAGCATGACCTTCATACACAATAATTAACATGTGTAGCTAACTCAAAACAGATCTCAAGTTATCAAGTAAACAGTAAATTTCGTGTCAGTTGTCCTGTGAATTAGCATTAGAATGCTCATTGACTTACATAGTAATCAATAGGAAAGCTGCATCGAACGATAAGTACCCAATTGAAAATCCTTAAAAATCAGGAATCCAAAGCAGTGCCACCTAGTAAACAACTGTTTGACCCTTCCACAACAATATATCCATCACATTTCAGCTTAATCTGAGGGACCGTTCTGACAACAAATGAAAAATAGCAAAACCATACAAAAAATTCCTAAAAAAATTGCAGCGCCACCTGGTGAACAAATTGGGAATTAGGTGTCCCTGGGAGTGTCTATTTACGATATCAAAGCAATTGGGTACGCAGTTTCGGAGAAGGAGATTTTTTAAGATTTGTCCAAAAAAAAAAGAACAAAAAAATTCATTAAAAATCCAAAAATCACTGGAGCATGAACATTTGAACAAAATTGGTAGAAACCCACCCAAGGTACATTGCCACCAAGTTTGAAGTTAATCTGGATGACGGTTTTGGAGAAGAAGTAGAAAATGTGAATTAGCATTAGAATGCCCACTGACTTCCATAGTAATCAATAGGAAAGCTGCATTGACCGACAAGTACCAGAATTGAAAAAATCGTTAAAAATCAGGAATGTGCAGCATTGCAACATAGTGAACAACTTTGTTTGACCCTTCTACAAGGAACATATCCACCATGTTTCAGCTTAATCTGAGTGACGGTTCTGGACAAGAAGTCGAAAATAGCTATAACACACAAAAATTCATAAAAAATTAGGAAAAAATTGCAGCGCCACCTGGTGAACAAATTAAGAACTAAGAGTCCCAGGGAGTGTTCCTGTGTAATATCAAAGCAATTGGGTGAGCGGTTTCGGAGAAGAAGATTTTTTAAGATTTACCCAAAAAAGAACAAAAAAATTCATTAAAAATCCAAAAATCACTGGACCGTGACCATTTGAACAAACTTGGTAGAGACCCACCCAAGGCACATTTCCACCAAGTTTGAAGTGAATCTGGCTGACAGTTTTTGAGAAGAAGTCGAAAATGTGAATTGTGGACGACGGACGGACGGACGACGGACGGACGGACGGACGGACGGACGACGGACGGACGACGGACCCTCAAAAAACCTCAGCTGACTGACAAGTCAGCTGAGGTAAAAAGGCACATGCATCATCAGAACATTTGATGGCCTGAAATACATGCTGGGCATTAATATTCTATATACATATATGAAGATTTGGTTGCACCAGTTACGTACATGTAGCTGTTTCAAGGTTTCAAAATTATGCAAAACTCAGTTTGATTAAGTTCGGCCTACATGTACTCTATTTAATATGGTCCCATTTTTATATCAGACAAGTTAAATCCATTGATGCTGGTTCTTCTGAGAGACAATGTACCTTGGTATACATATAAAAATGAATAAATAAGATTGATAATAAATACCTAGCTCTATATGAATCCAAAACACTCCCTTATAATACACTTTGGCAATAACTGGATAGCCTGGTGGCCACAATGGCGGAAACTAGTCTATGAATGGCACTCTGCACATGTATCATGCTCATTGATCAGTATCCTATATGTCTTAACATGTTACTTGTGAGTGTCAATGATTCCTACAACCCTATACAAATTTGGTGTGCAACAAGGGTCGACTGACAAGAGTTACTGGCTAAAATGTTGATAGAATGCTGACAACATGTTGGCACCAGTTTTGTGCCCACTACATCACTTTGCTTTCTTGTCTGTGCAATAAAAATAATACTGTATATGAAATACAGGGATTCACATGTTGGCAGCAAGTGAAATGGGACCATCACAGGGATGTCATAACTCATAGTCATGAAAAGACAATATATACATATATATATTATATAAAAGTTGTAAAAAGATCTGCAGTATGTAGTTTTATAGGCGCAATTTTATTTATACAGAAATAGATAACAAATGCTGCAAGTAATATATTCTGAACAGAGCATTTTCTTTGCACAATTTAGAATTGAAAACTTTTTCGACAGCATGATAATGCTCACAAAAAAGTTCCATTTATGGGAACACAGCATTTTCTTTGATTTTGCATGTCACAGTAGAGAACCTGATCCAGGAGAATTGCCAATTGTCCAAGGACAAAACCTGATTGAATCTGGTCCTAAGATTCTCCCAGAACAAAACTGATACATTCTGGTCTTAAGGCAATTGGCGATTATCCTATTTAATATGTACTACACAAGAAGCATTCTTCAGTTTCGTGCTGGCACATGCAGGGTTTTCTCCAAAAATAAAATTAAGTGTACAGAAACATGCTGAAGGCATGCCACATGCTGAAGCCATATCACTGGGTGAGGTTGGAGGTCTGAGGGTCTTCCCCTGGAAAATCTTTAATCGTTTTATTCTTCCAAGATTTAAAGCTTCTTATGCAAAGTGCCACTGGCTCTGCTTACATCAAAGTGTGTTGTTTCACACTTTCGAAATAAAAAAGAGAAAACTGTAACTCAAATCTCACACTTTCCAAAAGGTGTTAGAATTGTATATGAGATCACAGAAGGTTACTCTTTTCATCCTTATTGTGACAAATCTCACACTTCTGACATGGAATGACACCAAAACTGTAATTTCGCATGTCAGCCATTTTCAAACTGTGTCAGATCTGTATCTATGAAATAATAAGAAGAATTTAGGCATTTCTTAAAGGTCCATCATTATAGTGTTGTACATCCAGGTGACATACATCCAATGTAACCTAGATTCTATTCCTGCTGGAGGACGATTGTTTTTTTGTATGTTGTTGTTGCTGCCATTATGTGTGTGTAATTAAACCTTGTCATAACCCGAAGGCTAGACACTGGGGATTATGACAATGTTCAACCAATTTTGGACATTTTTTTTCCATGTTCAGACTTGGAGACATTTTGGTAGACATAATTATGTTGTCTACCATATGTCCAAATGTAGTATTGTATTGTAAACTTATTCATTTCAAAAACCTGGATAACCCAGTAGCTACAGAAGCAACTAATCCATGGGATGTCCAGACAGACATACGCACAAGTGCTATTTACAAGACACTTACAAGTTAGTAATAGTTCTAACCCAATACAATCTGAATAAATTAACAAAATCGAAGTGTCTACAGAACTAGGTTTGGTTGTGTATAATTTTCCTGCAACAGAACCACGAGGCCTGTGATTGGCTGCCGTTGTAGGGTTAGTGGGGGTGGTGTAGTTTGCGAACCCACATCTGGGATGGAACGGAATAAACCTAATAGTCATGCTTTATTCCACATACACAAGTGACTTTGGGCTCACATTCTATGCCATCCCAGGGTTAGGTTTGGGTTAATGCTGGAGACCTAGATTGTTGTATAGGACATGTATTTCCTTGCAGCAAGGCTTGCTCCCGGATCCCATTTTCTACATGTACAGAACCCGGCACTCCAGTGCTTTTTTACAGTATTAGTTACAGTACTGGACCCGGCCCTCATATTGTAGTTGCTTGCAATACCAGACCCAGCACTCGAGTAATTTCTCATAGTATTAGTATTGGATTGAGTAACGGATCTGGCTCCTTGGGTATATCGTCTGTGACACTGGGTCTGGCTCTGTAGTTACCACAACAACTGAAATCAGACTGGGTTCAGCAGCTGCTTCCCAACAAAATACTTTCAGTGGTAACAATGCAGGTGATTCTAGCTAAAATAAAGAAGCATCCATCAATGTGAGTACTAATTACCATTTAGATTATGACCCTAACTTGCTAAATGCATCAACATTTGAGATGTTTCAGGTGGGGTTTTTTTGCGGGGGGGGGGGGGGGTTTAAAAAAAATTACATGAAGCTTCTGCATCAAAATCAATGTGGAACTTTGTAATGGGTTTGGGACTAATCCATATAGGGCTGGAGAGACTGATATTACATGGGTAATAAAACTTGCAATCAATTGAGTATATTGGTTTATCATGTCAGTCACTTTCTCAGGTTGGTCATCACTTAAGCTATACTCACTTTTTCCTGTGTGGGTCTGTGCTAGCCATTCACACATTCTTAGTATAGTATCTTACAAGTTAAGACATTATGGAATAAGAGGTTCTTTGCTTGACTGGATTAAGGCGTTTCTATCTGGTGGGAGACAGAGAGTAGTACTACATAATGGAGTTTCTAGTTGGTGTAACGTTAAATCTGGAGTTCCACAGGGATCTATTCTGGGTCCGGTGCTATTTCTCCTTTACGTAAATGACTTACCTAATTCTGTGACAAACATAGCAAAACTGTTCGCTGACGATACTAAGCTCTACTCAGCTATAGACTCATTTCAAGACTGTGCTCGAGTTCAGGAAGACCTAAACTCTTTAGCTGCTTGGTCAAAAACTTGGCTCATAAAGTTTAATGCAAATAAGTGCGTGGTTCTCCGTATTAAATCTAGTATTGAATACATGTATTCCCTTGATGGTGAATACCTACAAGAAGTTGATAATTATAAAGACCTGGGAGTAACCGTTAGTAACAATCTAAAACCAGCTGCACATATTGCAATTTTAACTCAGAAAGCTATACAAAAAATAGGAATTATTCAGCGTTGTTTCTCCAATTTTAATAGTAACACCATAACTACCTTATATAAAGCAATAATCAGGCCTGGACTGGAGTATGCCAGTCCAGCCTGGAATCCATTTTATGCTAAAGATATTTCTAAACTACAAAACGTACAGAAAAGGTGCCTCAGGCTGGCTAAGGGAGATGTAAATTTAGAACCTCTGAAAGATAGGCGTGATAGGCAAGACTTGGTTGAAGTTTACAAAATCATGACAGGGAAAAGCAAAACTAAGAGCGATTTGTTCTTCTCGCAACCATCCAGACAACTAAGAGGACATCACCTGAAAATATACAAAGAACAAGCCTCAACAGACAGCAGGAAACATTCCTTTACTCACAGGATAGTGGACGCCTGGAACGCATTGCCTGAGGACACCATATCACGACAGAATACGAATGCCTTCAAGGCGAACCTGAAGGGCACCTCAATCGAGGGCTAAGATTTGCAAGTTTCAAGTAAGTAAGTATCAAGTAAGTATCTATAGTATAATCGGGTTGGGAAAGGCTTGAGTTGAGCAGGTAGGTTTCCAATCTATTCTAAATTAAAAGATTTGCTTGGCATTTTATTTGACAAAAGGAGGCACAGTCACCAGGTCACAGAATAGAGGTATCGCACGTATAATACCTCAATGAATGGTCACAGTTATGGCCTCGCATATCCGGGTGCCACACATCCTCAAATCAACATGACAAGACCACAAGTGGCACAACTTTCACAAGCGAGGAGTATAATCCCGGGTTAACTTTCACGGATATGCACCGTTGACCTGTTATAAATGACTCATAATGGCCGTCTGGCAGTCAGGGTATCGTTACATGGCCTTGATTTCGTGTTTATTTACTATTTAAGTCCACACGCTTCCACCAAATGTTGACATAGCATTCGGTATTTCCCCAGAAAGGTCCGAAAACCCCACCCCCCAAAGACTTGGAAACTACAAGTACAACGTGTTCTGGAACTACCGTCAAACTAAGTTGACAGTACAAAGAATGCCGGCTCTCACTATGTGTATGACTCGTGAAGGGGCAAAGCAAACTAATCTGTCTTACTCTTGCACTTTTGTGATTGCACATTGACAAAGTTGGAACAAATGAGAACTTACTGATCAACCTTGCCACAAGCAAACACTATTCTTCCTTCTTTTCTTCTGCTAGAGTCTTCCGGTTTGGTCACTTCCTCGATTTAGTATGTCACGTGGGCAACTGGGCATAGGTCCGCAGAAAAAATATATAGACTGGTTCTCGATCTTGTGCAATTATGGAACAAGTAGTAAAGCTGGAAACCAGTACAGTAAGCGAATCATAGCTCTCATACACCGCATTTCAGTTTGCGCTAGCCTAGAGTGTGTACAATTGTCCTTCGTGATTAGACACCAAACCACAAACTAACATGACCAACTGACTGAATTTAATTGAGCTTTATTTTAGAATAAAAGTATCAAAATTGTGGTGATGATGTTACTATAGTATAGTTCCCAGTGATCCCATAAGTTGTTTCACGATCAACATATCAAATATTAATAGTCTTAACAATGGAAATTATGGCAGGCATGAATTATGATAAATAAAGGGGCTAAAAGTACGGCGAATAAATATATGCCCAGTAGGGAAAATCCCTTTATCCCTGGCCTGACGCTCTGTTGTGGCCACTTATGACGATACAACGCCCTCTTGGGGGCCATAGTCAATACTACAACAACAGAGGCTACAGCTACGTGCTGTTATCTCGCGGTTGGCCACAACACTAAGATAACATCGTAATGTCGATGTCACTATCGGATAGATAGATAGCTTTATATAGCTTTACCCGTGAAAAGTAAATACAAAAGGTGAAATGCAAAATAAAAGCAGTTTAAAGTGCTTGGATTGCCCAGAAATGTCACAGGGACTTATTTCCAGTGGGGTCCGTCATAGCAACATTAAAGTAATAAAAATACATTATATATTATTAAAATGCAAACAACTATGCAATATAAAACCCAATTAAACACTGTACTGTTAATGCACGTAAAGGAGTAAATTACTCCATTTTTGAGTTCAAATGTTTTTTTTAAAATTAAATTTTAAACATGGATTTTGACTGCTGGCTTTAAATCTTATTTGGTAATTTATTCCAGGATACTGTTGCTTGAGAAAAAAAAGTTTTGTATTCAGCTGGTCTTTTACATGGATTGAAAAAATTACAATCGCTTGACCTAGTCCTAGTGTTATCTGAATGTAAATCTGACACACGAATCCAGAATTGAGGTAAGATGGGCATCTTTGGTAATAGATGTTGTGAGCATAACTGAATTGGAGTTGAGCTGCCCTTGAATCAATATCTAACATTCCAACTTTCTTCAATGCTGTTGGACCAATGTGGCTTCTGGAATCTAATTCACGGATATAACGAACTGTTTTGTTTTGACAAATTTGGAGTTTCTTTTTACTTTTTGCTTAAATCCATGGACACCAACTTGAGATACAGTAGTCAAAGTTAGCTTGTATCAAAGCTGAACACAGACGCTTTCTGGTGTCGGTATCCAAAAAGTTGCCTTGTCGGTACAAAAATTTCAAACGGGAATTTGTTTTATTGACAATTGATGTTTATATTTTATGTATCTAAGAGCTAGAGTATTGAATAAAAGTCATAGAAGTGATTGATAAACACAAAAATGTGAAATTTAATAAGTTTATTTGGTTTCATTCTGTTGAAATTTGGTGAGTTTAATTGATTATTGTAATCTCATTTTATTCTGCCAGTGAGACGAGGCGATGGTAAGACAGGGGTTCACGAAATAAACTGTTGATAAAAAAAGCTAACCTTATAGTTCATAGACAGTGACAACTAAGAAGTTAAAAATGTAATGTATGTGTCATGTGATGAGTTCTTTAATGAGAGACCGACAAAATAATTAACAAAAACTTGCTGAGAACAGGTACATTACAATAGAAAACTACAGTGATGTTTGTTAACTGGTTATGGTTGGTAAGGAATATAATACCCATTGGTGCATCAATTTTGCTCTAAATTTTTCCGATAATTTCCCAAATCGGCTAAGTTGAATTAATGGAAGTAGTTTGAAAATAATATTTTGTCAATCTGTTATTTTATTTTTAGTTATTATTATTATTATTATTATTATTATTATTATTATTATTATTATTATTATTATTATTATTATTATTATTATTATTATTATTATTATTATTATTATTATTATTATTATTATTATTATTATTATTTGTGAAGTAGTGTAACTCAGACGACTTTAATATGTCCAGAATGGGCAGAATTGTTTATTAAGTAATCAGATATTAAGATTAAAGGCCAGGCTATTTGTTTGACTCCGTGTACTTAATACAATATTTAGTAAATTCAGGATATAGTTCATCCGGTTTTGCTCACTAATATTCATATATTATGTTATATATATATATTGATTCAACATGGGGGTTTCGAGAAATTATTTGACATTTTCAGGATAGTGAGTTAGACATCTTCAATGTCTTTCCAACATAAACCAAAATAATTCCTAAAATGCTAAGATAATAATTATTATTCCCTTAAAATTGACCATATTACACAATTGAGGTATAAAAACTGGCAGTTAATTTGGATAGACCTACGGACAAAAATATAACCCCCGCCCCTATTCACCCTCTTGTTACTTGCTGGAGTCAACCGCGAGGAGCAGACCAGACAGTGCTGTCCCCTAACATTCAGAATATGAATCAATTGGACATTGTACATTGCTGCCACCTGGCGCCTGTTATTTGTATGGAAAATTATGTTTGGGATGACATGGTTATAAACTTGGAAGTTTCTTTTGAGCTATATACACACTGTTTGTGATATTATTTTAGAATTTTAATTGCATATATATTTTTATATATTATCTTTTCAATTTCGAAAGCTGAATCACGCTTATTTTGAACTTTATTATGCGGATAATTTAAATATTTTTGTGCGGTATTGACCTTCACCTTCTGACTCACTTTTTGCATCAGCTGGGGCACGGATGGAAAGTTGTGGTGGAAATTTCCGTAAAAGACAGTATGCGACACCCCGTATCCACATGGATTTGTGGACGGAGTGTACAGAGAAGTATAACAAAAGAAGTGAATGGACGTAGAACTTTATATTGTGGTAGATTTTCAAAATCTACGGACGTGCGAGCGTGTCTGTTTTGCGTCACCAGGATACAGTTGAGCTGTTGAGTGTGTGGCTTCCAAACTTCGTTGTAATGTTCACAAGGTAACACTAGTTAAAAATAAAATTTAAAAAGTAGGTAATACATTACACATAATGGCTCAACCTAGCAACAAGTGGTCTCATTCTGATAACATCTCGCCTGAAAAACAACTTCATGGAGCTATACGAGATGGAAATCTACGAGAAATTGAAAGACTCTTGGACGCAGGAGTCTCAGTCAATTGCTTTGTGGATGGCCTCACCCCAGTGGCTTGTGCTTTGAGAAACAGCAACCCAGGTCTTGCAAAAGTTCTCCTGAAACATCGACCCGATATACATCAGGGTCAAAGAAGGAATCCAGCCCCAACGAATGCTTACAAGGGCATGACTTCAACTCATAAACCATTATTGTTGATTGCAGCGGAAAAGGGATACGCCGAAATCGTGGACACTCTTATTGACATGGGGGCAGATGTCAATGCAGAAGGTGATAATATAACCATTCTTTGTTCTAACCAGCCGTACTAAAGTCCCATAAAAAATGCCTTGTTTATAATCCCCCTTTTTTAAATTGTGGGGCGGGAGGATTTTATTTTTATTTTACATCCATGATTTATTCACATATTTGAATTTTGATGAAGAGCCTTGCTCTCGTCCATTCTGAGCCCCATCCAGGGCTTTATGATGCGTGAACCACGCTTGATTTGAAGAACCAAGAAAATCTATACCTGTCAACATTCAGTTTAGAAATTTTTATATGCTGTGTGTGTTCCAGACACCCATAATGATAGTATTTTTTTCCACCTTGACAGCACCCCTCCAATGCATTCCCTGTTTTATTTTCTGTTTGACAGCTATCATACAGAGCCAATTTTCTACGTTTAGTCGTTAACTTCCTCTATGTCTTAACTGTTTCACATAAGCTGTGTGACACCAACCCAAACTAACAGTGTTTCCTAACATTTACCTTCTCGATGTTTTTACCAACTCACTTAAACTGTCAGACATGTTCCAAAGTTAAGAATATTTCCTAACCATAACAGATACTTTCCTCATGTGACAGTTGTTTCTCTTCAGCTGTGCAATACAAACCAAAACTAACATTGTTTCCTAACATGTATGTTCACTGTGTTTTCTAATGATTTAAACAGCCAAACATACCAAATTAAACAATATTTTCTAACAGGTACTTTCCTCAATGTGGCAGTTGTGTCCCTTCTACTGTGTGATATTTACATTTTCTGTATGTGTTTTCACTTTGTCACTTAAATATCCAAACATGTACCAAATTTAACAGTATTTCGGATACTCCGAGAGCTAACTGAAGTTGTGAACAGGGCATATTAGCTGAATAACTGCCACTTTCCTTCAAGACTGACCCTCTTTCCCTTACTTATCCACAGGTAAATATTGTGTTCACAATGTGGCAAAATCACCTGAGATGCCACCAGAGAGCACCTAGATTTCAATTTTTTTTTTTGGGGGGGGCATGCCCTGGGACCCCCTCCACACTCACAATATCAGAATTCTGGACCACTAAGTACTGAGCTGGTCCACTAAATATTAAAACTTACTGGCCCAGCTGGACTAGTAAGTTTTCTGTACTGTTTAAGGCACAGATTTCCTAACATTTACATTCCTTAATCCCTTAACATACTCTCTTTCACTTCAACTGTGTGACATGTACCAAAAGCTAATAATATATGCCCTAGAAATTATTTTACTGGAACTATCCCACTTAGACTGCAAGCCACTTACCAAAACTAACAAACATTCCTAACATTTTATATTACTTCTGAAATTACTTTAACTGGAACTCTTCCACTTTAACTGCCAGCCACTTACCAAAACTAACTAAAATTCCTTCTTCCTACATCATTATGTCTCCCTGTGCAACGGGGGGGGGGGGGGGGGGGGGCGGCATTGTTTTGCGTCCGTTTCTTCCGCTTCTTCTTGTTCTTCTTCAACACGTTGCTTGCTTTGCGGACGCGATACCTCAAGAAAGATGTTACTTGGGAAGTTGAATTTTTTTGTGATGATGTTCTTATATAAAATCTTGCTTAGGATTGCAGATGGGTGACCTTGACATATTTTTCAAGGTCACATGGGCATGTCATCTAAACTTGATGCAGATGCAACAGCTCTGCAAGGATTTGACTTAGGAGGTTACAAATCTGCATGATTATGTACCAGAATATGAACTAGGTTGGGATTGTAGATGAGTGACCTTGACCTATTTTCAAGGTCACATGGCCACTTTTTAAAAAATCATGGCAGATGCACTCAAGAAAGATTTGACTTAAAGAGGTTGACATTTTGTGTGATTATGTTTCTATGTAAGATTTTGTAAGACTGTGCTTGTGACTGCAAATGTATGACCTTGACCTATTTTGCAATGTCACATGGTCATTTTGTCTAAAATCAATGTGGAGGTGATACCTCAAGAAAGATGTGACTTGGGAAGTTGAAATTTTTTGTGAAGATGTTCTTATATATAGTCTTGCTTAGGATTGCAGATGGGAGACCTTGACATATTTTTCAAGGTCACATGGGCATGTCATCTAAAATTGACACGGATGCAACAACTCTGCAAATATTTGACACAGGAGGTTGAAATTTTGCATGATATGTACCAAAATACCAACTAGGTTTGGATTTAAGATGGGTGATCTTGACCTATTTTCAAGGTCACGTGGCCACTTTTTAAAAATCATTATAGATGCACTCGAAAAAGACTTGTCTGAAAGAGGTTGACGTTTTGTGTGATTATGTTTCTATGTAAGACTTTTGTAAGACCTTGCTTGTGACTGTAGGTGTATGACCTTGACCTATTTTTCAAGGTCACTGGGGCATTTCGTCTAAAATCAATGTGGACGTGGTAACTCAAGAAAGATTTGACTTGGGAAGTTGAAATTTTATGTGAAGATGTTCATATATATGATCTTGCTTGGGATTCCAGATGGGAGACCTTGACATATTTTTCAAGGTCACATGGGCATGTCATCTGAAATTGACACGGATGCAACAACTCTGCAAGGGCACATGGGGAGACATTTGATTTTCTGTTGGAAAATCAGCGTTAAATGTTAGAAATTTATGTAAGATTTTAGTAAGTGATCATCAAATTAGATTGACAAAAGGATTAATTCTGATAGTACCAAACTAAGTTTTACCTTTACTGAAAATTTCAAACATATGGCTGAAATGCTCTTTGAAATACTGCCACTTGAAGTATGGCTCATACATGTATATGATAGGCACTTTTTGAGGAATGACCCACTGCCCCCTTGAAGCTCATAAAATGGGAACAGTCAGTGCTAGGTAGAGTGAAGGGAGCCCAGAAAATGTGTGTGTGTGTGTTAGAGTTTTGTTTTGCAGATCTAATTGATATCGGTATAGACGTGTGTATGGGTCATCTACATTCTATCAAAGAATAAATAAGCACCAGGAAAAGTGAAGGTCACATCATGAGATCAAGCTCAAAGTCCAAAGAGAGGCTGAGAAAAAATGTTAGAAACAAATATTAGTCTGGTTTTTGGCAGAGGTAGGTTTTTTGCCACAAGTGAGAAAATCATCGCTTGTCTGCATCTTGGCAGTCGTACTACACTAACACTTACATTAGGGGAATAGCCATAAAATATGAATTTACTTTAACCAAATCTAATTGAACGAATCGACCTTTGTCCTTGTTCCCCAAAGTTTGGAACTTGTGTGATTTTAAGGAATATAAAATAAAGTGTAGGTGCGGGCAGTGATGATAAACAAGAAATTTTTTTATGGGGCCTAAATATGACATGTTCAATGTGGGACATTAGAATTAGACCTTAGCCAGATGCTCTAAAAATGATGGGACAAGGTCTCTGTTGTTGGTCTAAATCCGATTTGCATGTAGATCTTGCTATTGCCAATTCTGCCATACGATTTCGCTATACTACCCCAAGACATTTTTTTGCGAATTGTAAATTAACAATACCTTGTTTGAGTATTCAATTGCACCCACCCCCCCTCAAAAAAAAAAAAAAAAAAACTGAAATCAGCTAATGATTATGACATTACAGTGGTTTGGCAATAATGACAAAAATTGATTACCAAACCCAAGTAATAATATACAGTGGAATTAATGGGCCAAATGAACTATTGATAATGAGTACTAAGTATGAGCCTGCACACAAAACTGGAAAAGCTTGAAAGCAAGGTCCCTGAAAAAATTAAAAGGTCTCTGAGAAATCAGCTTATGATAGACAGTTTATAAAAAATCAGTTTAATAGACCCAAATATCTATGGTCATTTTAGAATTAATCTTGCACATTCAGACACTACATGTTTATGTGACCGATCTTTTTTGGAGTTGAGTATTTTCACGGTGCAGCTTAAATGGTATGGCAGGCTATTGCTATGTTCTATTTTCACCAATCACATCATCCAATCAGAAAGGGGGAAATGCTTTTATTGCGAAGTGATGCCTAGTCAGTACTGTGATCAAAATTGTTTTGCTGTGATTTGTGTTTGTGTTTTAAATTGGATTGTGCTTTCATAGCTATTCACCATGTACATTGAAGTGTCATAATTCCTTAAGAATATTTCCATTAACACACACAGGGGACTATATAACCCTAATGTCAATATCATGGAACCTTCTACAAAGAATTTGAAAGAGTCTTGGCTTGTTTTATTCAGACATGGGATAACTCGCTGATACTTGTTACCTCTCCCACCCACCCTCACACAGAGTCTTGACATTTAGGCCTAATGGTTTGTTCCCAAAAAATTCAGTGGCAAATGTCTATGTTTAGAATTGTGTCAAGTCCAAGTGTACAAGAGAAGAAAATGCAATCCGGGTTCAGTTAGTCAAGTATTACAAGTACTAATTTTATTGATTTTGTCATTCAAATCATATTCACCATAAACACTCTTTCTGGACTAATATTTTTCTAAGATAACTAAGAAAATTATTCTACATCTTCTCAAAAGGAGAAAGTAATTCCTTATAATAATATTATTATGATCAGAACGGTAACTAAATTCATGTAGTCAATTTCTCAGTTTCCTAGTTTTTCTTGCCCTGTCTTACATTTATAATTTTTGGTGGATCATTTTGAAATTTCGTGAGATTGTGGACATGCTTGGGGTCAAAATTTCGGATCACCACGTACCTTTTTACTGAAATCATTATTGCAAAAATGTGTTGAATAGTATTAAAATTCTATATTACAAAAAGAATTCAATTAGACTTGTCAGATTTGAAGGATATAGATCATGTCAGAAAGTAATGTCTCCTCTAATATGGCTGACCTAGACATATTTATTTAAGGTCTTCAGTGCTGTCAATTTGAAAGAGCTGACTTGCAAATGATATTCCTAAAAAAAATTCAGGACTAATCAAGTGTTTAAAAATCTGTGTTAAGCTCAATATTGGATGCCTCATTTATAGTATTTTGTGAAATGTGGGTCAAAATGTGAAAATCCTGAGAACATACTAGATAGCTTTTAAAATCTTTGGTGAAGTGTCATGAAATTTAGTAAGACTGTCAGTGTGGAGGAAGCTAAGCGCTCAGTTGTTTATGATAATGCTGAGGTCCCATTATCAACATGGTCATATAAACAGGTGCCAACAGGTAAATTCATTTATTTGTAAACATCACAGCAGAGCACCAGGACCATGGACCTTTTGTTCAGGATAGCTTTCCCCCAGCTGCCTGTCAGCAGAGCACAGGGGCATCATGGTCCTTTCATAATTTTTCTCTGTGGGTAAATTTGTTTATGCGCTGTGTATAGATCTTTAAATTTGGGCAGCACTTTTAGTAAGTTGTGGCATTGTTTTTCATTATTTTAAAGTGCAAAAATGACAAACATGATACTGGTGAATAATTAAATGGCTAACTCTGGTGGCTAACCATGATGATAACCTGTAACTCAATGTCTCAATTCAAAGTCAAACTTTGCGAGTTCTTGTTTTGTAGTCAGCTGAGTGCATTGCTTTTTTTTTTTTGCCTTGACCGAGTTCTGCACTTCAGTTGCCTGGCATGAAGGATTAAGTTTCAGTTGGAATGTTTTGGGCAGATGAGCTCACTAGCTCCTTAGTACTTTTGCTCTCTGCTCATCAACAATACTTTCACTTGTGAGAAAATTCTTTTTGTGCAAGTTGATGCACCGTAAAATTTATTTTACAGGGTATCAGTACTGATACCCAGTTCATTCAGTTGAACTGGGATTCATGATTGGGGTCATCCTGGTACACACCCGTTCCCCACTAGGGCAGGGTCAATGTGACTTTCTCAGAGCTGTTTTATTGGGAACATCTGTCATGAACAACCTTTACAACATGTCTTACAGTACACAGAACAATTACTTTCATTTGTTTATTTTAATTTTTTGGGGCTAATAAAGCCTGTGTCAAAATTCGACAGAAGAACGTCACAATAGTACTTCCATATCATGTACTTGTTGCGTGACTACAAACACCGAGCAGAGCGAGGTGTTTGGCCCCTATGTTTACAGGTTAGACAGTGACAGGTTAGCTTATCATGGAGTGCAGAGAGCTCAGACTACAAAACAGGATCATGGTTACCAGGAAGTGGCTCAGGATGAAATTACACAAGTATAATGATGCAATACATAAGTTAGGTAATTGTGTTTGTCCCTGACATATAAACCAGCTGCAAGGAGCATTATCCTCATTCCCTGATGAGCTACATTGTTAGCAAAACTGGTCGGAATAAACTCAGTGGGTTTGCTCTCTGGCACTAGCCAAGACTTCTGTACATTTATGAAAAAAATACACTTGGAACGTGTCGGCAGCAACTGGGGCTGTGCAGAACACAAATATAGTGTAACTGTGAACATCTGTGTTTTGTCAACATTACCCAGTCCACTATCTGCACTTAAGACCTATTTGCTGCACAGCATTTGGAACATGGATGCTGAAAGAACCTGATTACATATGTTTGGACACATCTGTGTGTGTTAGCCAGTGATATTTGTTTTCTTTTGTTTTTGTGTCATGTAGGATGGTTAGCAGACTTTGTGTGCCGTGGCCAGGGTAATTTTTTGCCAGATGTGAAATCTGTCATTGCACAAGTACATTTCAGCAAAGCTTTGTTAAGGATGATGAAAAACTATGTATACTGTAAATGTACATGTCACATAAAGAAGGGAATTTCCTCCATACAATAGTGAAGCAAGGGGCATAAATTTTTGCGATAAACATCTGGTTGTCCTTAGAAAAACCACACTACCAGGGCTTGGGCATGGCCAAATAGAACAGATAGTGCTGTCGCTTATATGTGGTGCTTGTCAGCTTCTCTTACTAACCATTTTACACGGTCAGATGGGCCCAGGCCTACTTTTCTGTTTTGATTTTACAATTGTTGTTGTATGGAAAAGTGGGAGGCACCTGTAATCATATATAGGCATTGATTCTGCATCTTAACAGTTTATCTTTAAAATATGCCATAGCTGGACTGCGTTTTATATTTTTTTTTGTCTGCACTGAGGCTTAAACCTCTCACTGACACATGGGAGTAATATGGTATCATATTCTGCCCTCGTTTTTGAGCAACCCAGTTAGTGGGTGGAATTCGCTGGGCAACAGCCAAAGAGCTACTTTTTGCATTTATGCGGTCACTTCCTTGAGACAACCATTAACATGGAACCCAAATACGCAATGATACACTGATCAATTCACAGATTTACCCAACAATATTTTGTTGACACATGCACAATTTTGTTAATGCTCTGACAAATACATGTACATGTACATGTAAATGTCGGTTTGCCATGAAACATGTAACTGTTATGCATGATAGCAATCCGACTACATGAACTCCCATATTTTTGTCAACTGAACTTTCTGTGGGGCTCCATGTAATGACCATGTCTTGATCCCTTTGGCCTGGTATCCACTGATAGCCTTTATCTGATTGGTTTACTGTAAGGAAACCATACCAGAAATTTGGATATGTTGCCAATCAGACTGCTGCACACATTACTTGCATTGTATAACAATAATCCAATTTGAATGCCGATTT
This sequence comes from Hermodice carunculata, assembly GCA_964020975.1. Classification (NCBI taxonomy): domain Eukaryota; kingdom Metazoa; phylum Annelida; class Polychaeta; order Eunicida; family Amphinomidae; genus Hermodice; species Hermodice carunculata. Next base: position 85,891,555 of record OZ026614.1, on the reverse strand, counting down.
GATCTGATTTATTCGGGAGTATATCTGTCCCAGTGCCTAGGTCAAGCAGCTTGAATAATGGACAGGTCAAAATTAACATGAGCTTGCCTGGTCAGGCAGCCAATTCTTTCATGGGGCACTCCCACTTTTTATGGTAAATGAAGATTGTGTGATGCAGTTACCATTGGTTACAAGCAGTGCTTGTTTGCAAGACAGGGCTTGCAGACTGGGGACGCAAACAGTTGATGTTAATCCATTGTAAATGATATGAAATGGTCTAAAGTTTGAGCGCTAGTCTGTTGTATAGTAGCAATGGTATGGGCAGCGAACGAATAGCCAACCCGGGGTCACTGGTGCCTGGTGATGTCAAAAGTGTCCATTATCCATAGCAGTGACATTTTTTGTTTGTTGGAGTTATAAAACAAATGACATCTTCTGTAAATACTAAAACAAATAAAAAAAAAAAAAGAAAAAAAAGAAAAAGAAAAACCCACCCCCCCCAAAAAGCAAACAAAGGAGCAAAAAATAAGTGCCCAGTGTTTTTCATGAGCTTCTGCCTGTTCCTGTTGGAATCAGCAAGACTTGTAAAACTTGGACACAAGCAGGATCACTGTTGAGTCTTAAGAGGTTGCAAACTTGCAATACTGTCAGGTAAATGACTTGCTGAAACATGTTCAAAAGGCCTCAAAACTTGTGCAGAATACACATGATCTGGTATATCCAGAATCAAGCAGTAAGTGACCAGAGCAGAGCAGTGCACATGTATTTCCTTGAAAAAACCTGGACTACTGGAATTCAAGTAGATCTGGGATTTCACATGGGTGTAGCTGAAATAGTTACATGAAGTGACCAAAAGAGGGTGCCCTTGTACCATTTGCCTGTCTGTGTTCATCACTTCTGCACATAAAACTTAAAATGTAAAGCTATGCAAATGCAATGTTCACATCAAATTTTTCAACATGTACCATCAAGAGATAAGAAATAATTTCATTAGGAAAACATTTGAATATAGTGACCACATTATATGGGAAATACTACTTGGAACAGATGAAGCAACCCATGTTGAGTCAGTTTAGAAGCTTAAATAATTGAAGAAATGAAGTTGAAAACTGAGAAATGGATGACTGGTCAGAAAAATAGAACTGAAACTTTCCAGTTATTGTAGGGGAACAACCAGGGATCAGATGTACCTTGTAAATCAGACCCACCTCTCTTGTTCATCATACATATCATGGTAGTCAAAACAAAGTTTTTGCTAGCCCCATGGCACGTGTCTTTGAAATTTTTGTGTTTCCTGATTAGAATTCATGATCAGGGCTTGAATTGTTTAGCCGTGTTCTGGAAGTGCATAAAGATGAGTAAGTGGAGACTCAAACCATGTGCAGAACTTGTCAAAGTGTTGTGATCATATTCATGCTCAGGCCTATGCTGTATCCAGATGTTGAACTTAATATTTCTTATTTGATGACAAGGTTAGCTCAATGCTGCTGGCATCATATGTACATATGGCCAAGCGAAGTGCTGGGTCAAAACTCCCTTAAATGGGTACAGCCTTCTAAGTTATAATGTCCAGTACCCTCCACAGAAAACTTCAATGCAGATTTGTGTCCCTGCAGTGGAGGGATCATAGCAATCAAGCCCAGGAAAGTGTGCAATGGGAACCCCTCCTTAGATAGGAACATTTGACAAAATTGACCTTGAAATAATGCATTTGATGATGCAGAAGCTTACGTTGCTGTTTGTTGTGGAAAAAGTTTTCTGTCAATAAATGATGTATACTTACACGGGGGAATTATATTTAATGTGAAACAAATGAAAAAGGACAACTTCTTTTTGGAAATTTTGGAGGTCAAAAGTGTGTTTTAAAAGATTAAAATTTTGCTGATTTTGTCAATTACAGTAAACATTTGGTTCATCTTTTCCCGGGGGAAACTATTATTATTATTACTTTTATCAGTTTTGATTGAACCACATATATGTAACTGTAGAGTTGAAAATTTTTTTCAACTTCTGCACTAATGAACATACTATTAGCGTGAGTAATCCTCAACCTGTGGTCAATCATTACTCATTAGCCTCTGATGAGTCCAGTGAAGGATGAAACATGTCAGGCTTATTTGGCACACCATGTATCTTTTCTTATAAACACTTGCCCAATTGTGTTATTATTATTATCATAAGTCTGGTTCTAATGTTGGCTTGGGGGTAACTTTTGTCAGTGGAGCACATCACTCAAGGGCTGGGGAGAACACAAAGATGGACAGAAAGGAAGAAATGTGAACAGTTTTACGGATGGTTCAACATTATCATTTTTGAATTAGTACTTAGGGTACTCAATTTCATGACCCCCTCCCTCCCCCAAATTAGTACTTTAAAAGTGAAGATTTTCCCAAAAAATCATACCAAAATTGCACAAAATAGGCCAAAAATTGACCATCATTTTCCATATTTTGTGAAAGTGTACAGACCCATTTAACCCCTTCCCCTTGCGTACTTTAAGTACTCATTAAAAAATGATGAAAATGTCAAACCATCCCTTATTAAATGGACTGAGGATTTTGTTGGACAGGTTGGAGCATCATGATGATGATGATGTTTTTTATTACTCACGATGATTTTTTGTTTACAGATGACATGTGCGGCAGGTCAGCCCTCCACGAGGCAGTGTTGTCTGCTAATGAGGACATGGTCTCATGTCTCCTCAACCACAACATTAATGTCAACCGTGTGGATGCCTCCAGCAAATCTCCTCTCTATGTAGCAGTTGAGAAGAGTAGAACCAAAATTGTCCAGATGCTCATCTCGAACCACGCCTCTGTAAATGTACCAGGAGAGGAGGATAAACTGCCCTTGCATGTAGCAAGCAATGCTGGGTCCTCAAAGTTGGTGCATGTTTTGTTGGATGCTGGGGGCATGGTGAATGCCAAGGACCAACACGAGGCAACCCCTTTGCATTACGCTGCTAGCAAGGGCAGCATGGAGATAGTTCAGGAGCTGCTGCACGAGGGCGCTTACACCAACGAGCTTGACGACATGCAGCTGACCCCCTTACACATTGCTTGTGTCAATGGGCACGTTGACCTGGTCAAAACATTGATTATGGAAGGCAGAGCTGATCCAAACTATGCCGGCGGCACCTGGAACCAGCAACGACTGCCACTACGCTTTGCTGTTTTACAAGGTGAGAAAGAAAGGATGCCTTGAGACAGAACCTTATATGTGGGTGAAAAAACTGGCTGACTCTGACTTCCACATGTAAATTATTCATTCAGTTTTGAAGAAAAGTGAAGTCAGTATTTCGCAGTAATTCATTTCAGAAAGAGGTATGGCTGTCAAAAAAAAAGAAGCAATCTGCACTCGATAGGAATAAAATTAATCCACCCTCAAGCTTTCCCTTTCACAGATTAATAAGTATGTTCATTCCTTTAGGTCACAATGTCATAAATATTTCAAGGCAAACATATATATGCACCCCAGAGTTCTAATTCAAATATTTTTTTTGTTTTGTTTTGCATGAATCACTTCAATAATTTGTGAGAAACCTCATTTGAACTGACATATGTGTCATACTGATAGGGGCGAAGTCAACAGGACTTATCTGCAATTTGCACTGGATGAATAATGTAATGTGTACCAACAACACATTGGTGTGTTGACAAGAAGTTGTTATTTATACAAATGAGTGCACCAGTTGTTCACTTGTTCTTTGTGTGTCGGCATTTTTTGTGCGGGAGTGCGTGGTGCTGTATTTTCGATCTGGGAGAAGACTGTCACAGATTTACATGTTTGTCTGTGGTATATGAATTCAGTCTTCATCCTAAGGTTCAGTTTGGGTGCAAAAAAAAAAAAAGAATTAGATTTCTGCATGAAAGAAGGGATTTGGTTGAGCATGGTGGTGCTGGCCAAACTGTGCATGGGAGCATGTTCAAGGCATGGGGTGCACCTGACTATTAAAAGGGGAAAAAAAAATCTAAGTGTTCTCACATGCAGAGTGTGGGTACTACTGTCATGCAACCATGTTTGAATCCCATTCTGTCATAGTTAACCTACATTCAACCATCTTTAGGTCTACCTTTTCTATGCCCAGGGTGACTACTGGCCAAGTCAACATTCCCACATGTATCTCTTTCAGTGCCAATTTTTTCTTACTGAGTCAACAGCTTTTCTCAGCATGCATTTGGTGCATTTTGTCCCATGCACGCCATGAAAAGCTGTTGACCTTGGATATTTTCTCTGGAAGTATAGGTATATGGGCACTTGAATGAAAGGTCTTTTTACGAGGAATACCAAGATGGGATCCTAATGATAATTCAGACTAGATTGACTTGAGTAGATTGGCTTAAGTTGTGATTGGCACTGAGAGAGTTAAGTTATGGTTCCAGTATAACAGTATCAGAACTTCTTCTGTAGAAAGTGGAATGCACTTCTGCTCTCGGATCCTCCCACACAATGCTCAAGTTTGTGAAACTGATGTTGCAAAGTGAAAGTATTTTTCCTTCACTGTGGATGAAATGTTGTGACATCACACGTCAAGAATTTATGATAGCAGTAGCAAAATCAAGAAATGTTTGATGTGATATGCTGGCAGAGGCTGTGTGTAGCCCTGCCATGGTCACAGTTGCAATAAACAGTCGGGTGATCATGTAGAGTTGAACCTTTCGTTCATTGTCACCAAACTCTGAATGTCTTGCAAACGGTGCAAGTCAAAAACCAAAACAATTGACCCGGACATATTGCTATATCTTGCGATGACAGAATGTCTTATCATAATATTTTTCAGGTAATACCCAGTTGGTCAGGCTTCTGGTACATTTAGGAGCAGACATCAACCACTATGATGCCATGCAACACGAAACTCCTCTATCCCTTGCTGTTCGTTCCCAGAACGAGGCCATGGTGAGCTTGTTGGTCGACCTCGGTGCAGATGTTCACTACATCAACTTACTGACACAGGAGAGCATCTTGCAGACTGCCTGCCAAGGAGAGCATGATAGTGCTGCGGGTGCAGCCATCGTCAAATATCTCCTTAGTTACGGAGTGGACATATATTACAGGAGCAAAGGGGAGAAAGGCACCGCACTTCATGTCACAACTGCTAATGGTCACCTTAACATCATGAAAGTGTTCATTGACTGTGGTGCTGATCTCAATGTAACAGACTCTCATGGAGAATCGCCTCTCATGGCAGCCGTGAAGCATGGAAACATCAAAGTTGCTAACCTTCTGGTGCAACATAACTGTAGCATAAACATGAAAAATGTGCGTCAGTCTACATGCCTGCACATTGCTATAAAGCATCAACATTACAAGTTTGCTTTGAAAATTGTCGCGGGAGGTGCTGCTGTGAACATCAGAAACAAGAGTGGAGAGTTGCCCCTGGATCTTTTGTGTAGGAATCCACTAGAGCTAGCTACAATAACCGGCAAGAATCAGCGTTTTCGCCTGATAACCTTACTTCTCATAGCTGGGGCAGAGGTAACAAAGCAACCCACCAGGACTTCAAGTGGTGCCTTCTGTAATGTCAAACGATCTGGAAATAAACAATTAAAACAGCTCTTCACTACTTATGACAGTAGGACAGTAATGCCATTGTACAGACAATGTATGTTATCTGTACGTAGCCATCTGAGTGAAATAGGCCAGGGAGCAGTCATTTTCAGACAGGTAGAAGAACTGCCAGTTCCATCAGTTGTCAAAAAAGATCTTATGCTTTTGTCTGCATTGAATCCACCACCACCAGTGTTCTAAATTGTTGTCAATAACGAGAAGTGCTGAAGGAATTATAACATTGTTTAAACTTGTTCACGTTGACATATTATAAAATATTGATATGTCAAGGACATATGACTTAATGGTACTGTGGAAGTCGTCTGTATTGAGTTTAAAATATCTGAATTTTTGCAATAAATGACTATTAATCTCTGTCTACATGTACTATATGTACATGTAGAGCCCACAAACTTTATAGTTCTAGCCATCTGTTGTAGGTTATGTACTGTGGGGGCGAAGTGCCTCTGGCTTGGCTCATTGATCAAGCAATCTTGAAGTATGATTGGTGGAAATGGGAAGCACAAGTAAGTAATGCCCCTGTGTAGGGCAATACATTGTGGTAACGGGTGTGAAATCTGAGTCTTCAGACTGAACTCAGTCTGGACGAGGTCAGCCAGGCCTATTGATTTCATGTTGAGAGCATCTACATGAATGTTGATCGTACAGTTGAGAAATGTTAGTCCTGGAAAGCTTTTAGTGCTCACACTCCTGGTTGTACTCTTAAAAGTGGCAGTAATTGAATTTGTTGATGTCAGTTGACTTCCAAGTAGATCTAGTGCTTGTGTGTGTGTGTGTATACACATGTATATATATATATATATATATATATATATATATATATATATATATATATATATATATATATATATATATATATATATATATATATATATATATATATATACATGTGCACACACACATTACATTTATATATATGTATGTCAACTGTGAGACACTCGCTTTATCAGATAATAAATAGTTGTAAACAAATACTCAATTGCTGGTTTTTATGTTTCTGTAAAGCTGCCACTGGTTTTAGGAATTGTGATTCCTGTTTCAAGCAACTCTATCATGAAATGTTTAGAATTTACATTATGTGAGGTGGAAACTGCCATAACATAAAGTCTGACCATTTTGCAATGGAGAAGCTTGAAAAAGGAATTATAATTCCAAAAACCGGTAGTGGCTTTATGGAAATGCAAAATCAGCAATTGAGTATTTGTTTACAACTATGTATAATTAGATTCAGTTTTATTGAAATACAGCATAATTTTAGATACATTTGTTCCATTTCTAAGGCGAGTTGCAAAGGGACCTTTTCAGATGCCAGGAAATATGGTTATTAAGGTTATCCCTAGCAAAATCTCAGCATAGTGAGAGGTGCTAATAATTTTCTGCACATGTTTGTGATGTATCAATAATAGATTACAGAAACCTGGCCGTATATTTTGCATGGTTGTGTGTACTGGTGGAGGGGAGGGATACACAAGGTGAAGCTCGCCAAAGGAGGGCCACCAAGTGTATCCTTCCACTCTTACCGGCCTGCAAGTTCCGTATAGAATTGGCCAGGCACTTTCACAAGTGTTATTTCATGTTCATCTCATGTATGTGTAATCCAGAGCAGCTGTAATTTGAAATGAAAGTTACACTGATAGATGAAGTTTTCGACACGTTCTGACAAAATAGTTTGATAAAGTTTTGATTGAAGGTGTGCACAACAGAGCGTGAATCTGCAATAAATTCTGCACGGTGCGAAATGGCCTGTCCATGGCTACTCAAGATTACACGTCATGGGATAAAAAACATTTAATTTCATTTTTGTGTAGAATGTTGAGTACTTCACACGGCAGGGGATATGAGCTTCAATTAATTTGCAAGGCCACAATTGTGAAATAATAGAAAAATTAATTCGATTTTGTATGTATTTTGTTCAGGGACAAAAGGGTACAAACAGATTTATGTAGGCCAATTTTTTAAATTGTTCTACGCCTGTCACGGGTAACCAGTGTTCATTTTTTTCCTCTCAAAACTGGGTCTGTACAATGTATGAGCAGACCTCTGCAATAGCGTGCTAAGTGCACCGGAAAATGTTGTCCTTGTGGCACTGTCGATTTGTTTTTAATTTATGCACCAGGTGTACTACTGTCTAGTTAGGCAATACTATAACAGGTATGTTTGGGTGCAGCTTTACCCAATTCAGCAACTTAAATATCAGGAAGGTTCTTTGATATGTTATTGCAATCATTCTAACTTGTCCCACATCACATTACTCCACACGTAGTCTGTGGCAGGTAGAGTGTATCCATGTACATTGGCATCGTCAGGCAGCAGTTTTAGCATTGGAATGATCAATCACATATATATCAGGGCTCTGCAATTCTTTTTATCTGCTGTTGTCCCCAGGGCTAGTTTTTTTTTGGACATTTTACCAGCATTTGATTCAAACTTGCTTGTCCATCTATACAAATCTTATTTAGAAAATCAGAAATTTCTGGTTGCCTATAGGGCAAGTGCCTGGAGATTTTAACTTGCACAAATGTGAATTGAACTAGTCCCAGACTAGCAGACATGCAGATTGTAGAGCCCTGTTTTTTTTGTGATCACTGACCATCACTGCCAAAGTGATTGATGACCAATAGGATGTATTCATATCTAAATGCGGTCCTACTCTAACACTTATTGAGCAAAAGAGGGAGCCACCTGCATCAGGGCAGATCCATGTATTTAGCATGGTCAAAAGTACTTTCTCAACAAAATGAACAACGCACAATAATATTAAGAAGATGTAATAACATACATTTGAAACATAAAGGATGCCTAAATTGATTAGAATTGGACTCTCTTTTGGTTCAAAAGGTGTTATTTATGGATGTTTATGCAGTATATAATACAAATCTGCCCTGGTCATGGTGGAAGCATCAGTCTGTTGCCCTGGCAACACTGGAAGTGAGCAGGATTGCAGTTAAATATGAATGTCTCCTATTATGGCTTGAGTGCTGAAGATGTGAAGCCATACTAGGAGTTCACAGGAGAGGCCCATTTAGAAGCATGGACCCCTTGAGGAAAAAAAAATAGCCAATGTTAAGTGCAAATGGTGTTCAGCATTGTTTTCTCCCCAGAAAAATCATGCAAGAGCAAAGGGGTCATCCATTATGATACATGTGAACACTGAAGATGAGAAGTCATATCAGGAGTTTGCAAGCATGATACCATCCACCAGTTTGGCATTACAGCGAAAAAACATTTCAAATAATCATTATAAATGGTGTGCAGCAGGGTTTTTGGCCAGAAAAATCCTGAAAATGTAAGAACTGACACCAAAGCTCTTATTCTTTTTAAAGGAGAGACCAACTTTAAAGCTTAAAAGTCAGTTGTGAAGCCCCAAAATCCTTTGGCACTTCTGGCGAAAGCCTGGAATATCTAGACAGAGTTTGCCTTTTCATGCTCAACTTGAAACCAGAAATATGTTCAAAAAGTGGATCACAGAAATGTGTTACTGATGATCAACATTTAATACAAGTTTGTTATTGTTTTTTTTTGTTTTTTTTTTTGTGATGAGTTAATATGATCAGTCACCAGAAGGAACCCAGTAACTAACTTACATTGACAATGCCCTCACAATAAAGCGAAGGGAACCAATTTCACATTCTGCAGCAACCCTATGGCTCTGTAATCTTGCATAAAAAGTACAGTGAAGGGTGGGATCACACAGCCAGCCATGTTGTGGACCTCCACTCAGTAAAAAAAAATGTTTGGCATTCAGCATTCTTTGACAAAAAGTGGGGAACTGCTTTGTTCTGTGTGTGGCAAATTTTCTGTTTCACGAAGAGTAAAGTATTTTGAATTTCATAGGGTAATTACTTTAAAAGTAGGTGAAATATATACTTTGTTTGAAAAATTTGCAACAGTTCATAGAAAGGTGAAAGCATTGTATTCAATGGGGAAAACTGAACGTGTAGTTTAGGAATACATGTTTCTATTTTTGACATGGCAAGAAAATAACTATTCTGGTGTACTGGACATGAAATTGGGGCAGCAGTTTTGTATCTCTGATAATACCCCCCTCCCCCAAACAGAGACAACTCCATAGATATACAAAAAATCTTTGCCCTGCAGCAAGTACTTATATGGTATTTCCATTATATTTTCAAAATCTCAAGAGTTGGCACCCCTCCTGTAAGAGGAGGACTTTTGTATTGTCCTTGTACTGTGGGTTTGATATTGGTGCCCAATACAATTTAAAACATGGTTGTGTGAACAGCTCATCCTCAGCTGACCTGAACTCTACTTTCAGCACAAAATAAGCCCCACCCTGGTATATGGGTACCCAGAAATGTTTGTTTGCAATTTTAACATCATTAGCAAAGCAGTTTCTGAGTTTCCCCAGAAATTTTGTATAAGAAAAGAAAAAAGGTCATAAAATACAAAAGTCAATGGAGCATGATCATATGAGGACACTTCGTACAAACCCACACCAAGTACATCCCCACTAAGTTTAAAGTGGATCAGTCTGGTCATTGGTTTTGGACAAAACTACATATATATGTACAGTGTATGTGCTGATATCATGGAAGTAACCATGCTTACATGTCCTCTTAGCGATCAGTATGTAATCTAAAAAAATGGTTGAAAGTCAACATATGACGGCACACCCACACACTGAACGGGCTTGGTGGAGATTGACGACAGCCGCATTTCAACTACATTTGAAGATAATCCAGTCTGTGGTGCAGAAGTCATTGAAAGTTTAGACTTTCAAGAATGAACAAAAATACATGAAGAAGGAAAAAATAATTGCAGTAGCACGTGTGGAGATCTTGGGGGAGTGTCTGGAAGTGTTCCTGTGCAATGTCAGAGTGTTTTTTGAGATTTTGCCAATAGATGAGGAAAAAATTTATTTGACCATGGTCTGTGGAATACATTTGATAGAAACCCACCGAAGGTATATCCCACTGAGTTTGAAGATAATCTAGGGAACAGTTTTGGAATGTATAACAAAAATGTAAATGTGAAAGATCGACAGATGCCTGATAATGGACTGTTGAATGATATCCACTGACTGACAAGTGTCCACTAAAGGTAAAAGTAAAAATTGGGTGAACCACTAGAGTTGAAGGGTTTAATTTCCATTTGTTTGTGTCTGGTTTTGTGTCAGTGGTGACCTTGACCATGTCGAAAAAAAAGGCTTGCTTAGAGGAGGGATGGGTGTATTGTTCGAACTTGAGCCATAGTCCTTGTTTCAAGAGCTGTGGTATCACCAATTCTTACATTGTAGCTTTTGAGGTGAACAGCTTTGGATATATTATTTATCCTTATGACAATATGATCAAAGGAAAAACAAAGCACAAATAGTTTAGCTGTATAAATATGTTTGTTCCTTTTCTTAATTTCCGGAGGACTGACTGTAGGATACACACATGCTTGTTATTTCTATCTACTTCTCAAACCAAGATTGCTTTGGATACCACAAACTGATTTCCATGCACATTCTTTGGTCACAAACATTTTCTTCAGGGAGAATGTGATTTTGTGTTGCAAACTCAGTGAATTATAGATTTTCATGCGGTACACAATTATAGATGTGTACAGTTGTGAAAGACACTGATTTTTATGATTGGGCCATGCTTTGCTTACAACTGATATCATGTTGTATTAACATGTCTGCATTTTAAAATAAATAAGAACTTGTGTTTGTTGCAAAGGAACCAGACTGTGGCATCAGGGTTTGAAATTTAGAGTCCACTAAGCATGTAAGAAAATTGAAATGCTTCAACATGAGCATCATGGGAGTTTCGTGAAATTGTTGGCTTGAAATAAGTACTACACAAAGGTCAGATTTGTGTCTTCTTTTTCTTTTTTTTTTAAAGTAGGGTGTTTGCCAGGATTAGAATCTGGATGTCCACAGTGCTGATTTTGAGCTAGGCTTGATGACCTCAGGTTATCCCACATACTGTTAATTACATGGTGAAAATGACAATGTCTTGAGTGTTCAAAGTTGTGATGGTCACCCACAACATGCATCGACATCCCACTGGCTAGCTATATATTTCGAGGTAACTGCTGTAAATAGTTGCACAAAGTACATTTATATTGTTACAAGTGCCTTACATGCATCCATGTTGCATGTGAACTGTGATTGTAAGTAATCGTAGTAACTGTGCATGAAAATACATTTCTCACATGCCTGCACGTGGCACTTTAATTGTGCCATGCATACCATTTCTATCAACAATCAGTTGTGGATAACTTTCCTTGCCGTTATTTCATCTCATTACCCATTGGTGATTTATTTGAGTAGTGAACAATTTGGTGAAAGCTTGCTGGGAAATTTCCAAATTTTTGCTCCCATTTAGAGATCATTTTGCAGTTCCGGTCAAAGGCAGGTGGTTTAGAAACAAAATCTAGCATTGTGAAGTCCAATTACTTGTGCCACAATCATTTACAACTACAGTGCTCCCTCTTTATAACGCTGGTGTTAGGGTCCACAGGGTATACCGTGTTATAGCAAAATCGCCTTATAACAGAAGGACTTTTAACATAGAAGTAATGGGAAAACTATTTCAGTGGGAGCCATGTGCCCACCGTGTTATATCAGAAACTGCCTTGTAAAGAGGGGTGTTATAAAGAGGGAGCACTGTACCACCCCATGCGTGATTCTCTGTGTATTGCATATACAGTGTACCAGTGGGCTGATTGTAGTCCTAAAATAAAGGGATCCTAACTTATTTATTTTACACTACATTGGGTGGGTATTTAAACAACTTTTTTTTTCTGCCAACAATTATGCTTACATGTGTATCTACAGTTTCTACAGTTTATCTGAAGATATACATGTATATTTGTATATCTTGTGGAGATTGTCTGTACATGTATATATATGAAGTAAAACAGTTATCATGTATCAGGAACTGGACTTGCATGATCTCACATCTCTTTTCAACTCCTTGATATAGCCAAGATGTACCTTTATAAATTTGATATAAGTACTGATGATTCCTGTATCTTTCTGTGTTTATTTGTTTTGGGGGAATTGATGTGGCAGGATACTGCCAAAAAGATGCAAACCAAAAGTAATGTCAGATCATTAATATTTCTAACAATGTGTCATGAAGTACTCAGGTGACAAATGTGAACTTGCACAAAGACACGAGAATCCTATGAGGCAGAATAAAGGTTATCACGTTTTAATTTTTGATGAGATGTTTATGATTTGTTGTGAAGTAGTGTCAAGCCAGTGCAACTGATGCAGTGCTGCAGTAGGCTACATTATGGTGCATGTAACAGTCAGAATATGTAATCTGTTGAGGTTACATGTATGTGATTATAAGTTTGCCATGCAAACTAAACTTTATGATGGTACTATTTTAATATGCTCCAATGAATTTAATCAGTGGTTCATATTACTCTGTAAGTGTAATGGGACTGTAATAACTGAATAAATATATTCAAGTGACATGTTTTGCTTATTGCTGAGTCGATTGTGAGTGATTTATCTCATTTTGGTCAGATAATTGTGTAATTGCCATCCTCTTTTGCTGTTAATTCGTAGATGTACCTGAATTTTTAGCTCTGCTGACTTGTCAGTCAGCAGAGCTTATAGAACCCATTTGCGTCCGTCGTCCGTCCGTCTGTCCGTCCGTCTGTCGTTAGACATTTTATATTTTCGACTTCTTCTCAAAAACCGTGACATAGAATGTTTTGATTTTGCACATGGATGATCCCCAGAAGGACCTCTACCAAGTTTGTGAAGGAGATGATGATGCAATAATTTTTCTATTTTTTGTGAATTTTTTAATTTATTTTTTGAAAAAAATTAAAATTTCTTCATCTTAAGAACTACGAAGCCAATTGCTTTGATGTTGCATATAGGGTCATCTGGGGTCAACTAGTTCTTATTTTGGACACCAGGTGGCGCTGTGATTTTTTCCTATTTTTTTATGAATTATTGACTGTTGAGGCTATTTTCGACTTCTTCTCCAGAACGGCTGAACATAATTGCTTAAAATTTTATCAGAATATATTTGGACATTAGACAATGAAAGTTTGCGAAAGTAATATGGATATGTTAATTTTAGGCAAAGTTATGGGTTGTCAAACTTCGCAACAGTAAGGAAGTGCTGCAGCTGTATATGTATATATATATATATATATATATATGGCAATACAGTGGATATATTACACTGTTGTATTTACCCTTTTGACTTCTTCTCAAAAACCGTTGTATGGAATGTTTTAATCTTGCACATGGATGTTGCTCAGCTGAACCTCTACCAAGTTTGCGAAGGAGATGATGATGCAATAATTTTTCTATTTTTAATGAATTTTCTAATTTATTTTTTGAAAGAAAAAAAAATTTCTTCATCGCAAGAACTACTTGGCCAATTGCTTTGATATTGTACATAGGGTCACCTGGAGTCAACTAGTTCTCATTTTGGTCACCAGGTGGCGCTGCGATTTTTTCCTATTTTTTTATGAATTTTTGCTTGTTAAGGCTATTTTCCACTTCTTCTCCAGAACAACATGAAAGAATTGCTTAAAATTTTAGCAAAATATAGTTGGACATTAGACAATGAAAGTTTGCGAAACTAATAATGTGGATATGTTAATTTTTGACAAAGTTATGCGATATCAGACTTTGTGACTGTAAGTGAGTGCTGCCGCAGTACATCGGCAGCCATTGAAACAGCAAGGTGTGTCAATTGATAATCCATGTACTACCATGGACAAGTCATGTTGCCCTATTCAATTTGTTTCTGAATAAAGTCAACTACGACCTTTTCTACTCTGTCAATTTGCATCTTTGATAAATGGTGAATCAAATGTACATATCACATGAAGGGATTTGCTATCAGAAACAGACAATTAAGCAAGCAGCTACATATATCTAGTTTGCAGTCCATGTGTTCCAATACTGTAAAAGCAGATCCCAGTCAGCAGAGCACAGGATCATTATGATCCTCTTGTTTAATTTATTTTTTGAAAAAAAAAAATTCATCTCAAGAACTACCTGGCCAATTACTTTGATATTGCACATAGGGTCACCTGGGGTCAACTAGTTCTCATTTTGGCCACCAGGTGGCGCTGCGATTTTGTTCCTATTTTTTAATGAATTTTTGCGTATTAAGGCTATTTTCCACTTCTTCTCCAGAACAGCATGATAAAATTGGTTAAAATTTTATCAAAATATAGTTGGACGTTAGACAGTGACAGTTTGCGAAAATAATGTGGATATGTTAATTTTTGACAAAGTTATGTGATATCAGACTTTGTGACTGTAAGTGAGTGCTGCCACTGTACATCGGCAGCCATTGAAACAGCAAGGTATGTCAATTGATAATACATGTACTACCAGGGACAAGTCATGTTGCCCCATTCAATTTTGTTTCCTGAATAAAAGCAGATCCAGTCAGCAGAGCACAGGATCATCATGATCCTCTTGTTTTATAGTGGAATTTGAATTGGCTGCATTTAGTGCATGAATGATGTCTTCTTTTTTAGCTCTGCTGACCTAGGGTAGCAGAGCTTATGCAACTGCTTATGTCTGTCTGTCCATCTGTAAATGTTTGCTTGTTAGCGCGATACCCTCCACAGTTTTCGAGTTAGCCCAATATAACTTTCAGGACTTACACGGTGTATGAAAAAACCTAGTTCCCTTTGGATATTGGTGGCACCACTTACAATATTATGCAATATCAGGGTCAAAATATGAAAATCTTGTGAAAACTCGAACATCTTTAATTTTTGACGAATCTTCACTGAATTCGGTGGGATTGTGGGGGAGGTCAAAGCTGCTGCTGATACTAGTGGCACTACCTATAATTTGTGGGAAATTGTGAGCCAAAAATGTGTTTTAAGTATAAAATTGCATATGTGGAAAAGCAATTGGATTAGACTTGCCAAGTTTATAGGATATATAGACCATGTCCAATTCAAGAATACTATGTAATATCAGTGACCTTGACCTTTTTTGTGAGGTCACCATGATTGGAAAGTTGAAAGAGGTGATTGTGTAATGTCAGGGTGTAAATTGGACATCAATGGCAATGTCAGCACAGCACCAGGCCCATGGGCCTCTTGTAATATATAAATTGGTTGACCTTGATCTGTCCCAAATTCACTGAGGACATAAAGTTAGGGACTCGCTCACTGTCTTAGCACATGCAACAATATCCATCACAGGAATTAAACACAAAAGCTATGATTACATGTGGAGCAAAGTGCCATTTGGTGGACAAATCGGACACTAAAATCATAAAAGGTTTTGTTGTTCAGAAGCCACTTGAGGACTTGCAACTTTAAAATGAAGATGTACCGGGAGGTGCAATATGTCCATGGTGCCAGCAGAGCATTAGGCCCATGGCTTCTTGTTTTTCTATTGCGAAAAGTCTGAATTGTAAGATATTTTTTATCTCTGCTGACCAAAGGTTGCAGAGCTCATGTGATCACTAGAGTGTCCCTCCGTTTGCCATCAGTCTGTCTGTGAACTTGCTTGTGGACTCGGTCCAGTCCCTCATATTCTAGTTTGCCCCATACAACTTTCAGGACTTGTAGGGTGTATGGGAATCTGGGTCCCTATTGATGTTACTGGCATCACCTACAGTGTTATGTAATTATGGGGCAAAATGTTACAATATTGTAACTGCTGTTGCTAGCTGTGCTGACCAAAGGTCGCAGAGCGTATGCTTCCGCTCATGATTGTCCGTCCTTAAACTTTTGCTCATTAGCCCGATAGCATCCACAGTTTTCAAGTTAGCCCAAAATAACTTTCAGGACTAAAAGGGTGTATGAAAATCTAGGCCGAGTTCGACATTGGTGGCGCCACCTACATTGTTATGTAATATAGGGGTCAAAATGTGAAAATCTTGTGAACACTCTAGCATCATTAAATTTTTGGCGGATCTTCACCAAATTTGGTGGGATTATGGGGGAGGTCAAAGTATAAGTCGCTAATGATACTAGTAGTGCCATCTATAATTTTACAGAAATTATGTGCCAAAATGTGTTTTAAGATGTAAAATTCCATATTTGGAAAAGTTATTGCATAAGACCTGGTAAGTTTATATGATATATAGACCATGGCCAAAGGTAAAATGTTACATAATATCTGTTACCTTGATTTATTTTTGTGAGGTCGCCATGCCTGTCAAGTTGAAAAGCTGATTTTGTAATGGCCTTGTGTAGCTTGGACATCAAAGGCAAAGATAATTGAGCCTCCATATCAAAATTGCACTTGATTACATAATACATAAAACTGTACTTGGTGACCTGCTTTTTGGGTCACTGTGACCCAGTAATTATGGAGTTTGGCGCTTGGCCAAGTTTATTGTTTTTCCTCAATAACTCAAAAAGTTATTACCTGATTTGAACAAACAGACTATGTATGAAAACCTGGATGTTGGGAGCATATTTGAAAATAACAATTTTTTAGACTGATGTGAAGGTCAAGGTCAAATGGACAGTTTGAATATTTGGGTCATCTTGTGAATGCTCTGCACCCCTCAATTCTTGAGATAGGCCCATGTAACGTTTAGGAGTTATAAAGTGTATAAAAGTCTTTGTCAAAATCAATGTTGGTGGCGCCACCTGTAGCATTATGTAATTTACAGGTCAAAATGTGAAAATCTTATGACCACAGTATGGTCCACAGCGTTCAATTAGCCCAATATAACTGTCCGGACTTACAGGGGGTATAGAAATCTAGGTCGTTTTTGATATTGGTGGCACCACCTACAATATGCAATATAGGGGTCAAAATATGAAAATCTTGTGAACACTGTTGCATCTTTAATTTGTAGCAGATCTTCACCAAATTTGGTGTGATTGTGGGGTAGGTGAAAGTCTAAATTGGTAATGATACTAGTGGCACCACGTATAATTTGATGGAAAGTATGAGCCACAATGTATTTTAAGATATAAAATTCCATATCTCCAAAAGTAATTAGATTAGACTTCCAAAATTTATAGGATATATAGAAAATGTCCAAGGCTAGAATCTTGCATAATATCAGTGACCTTAACCTATTTTTGTGAGGTCACTATACCTGTAAAGTTGAAAGAGGTGACTTTGTAATGGTAGGGTGTAGCTTGGACTTCTATGGCAATGTCAGCACAGTACAGTCAGGCCTATGGGCCTCTTGTATTACATAATCTGAATGTCTTTGATCTTCTGTCCCAAGGTCACTGAGGACAAAGTTAAGGACTCGCTCATTGTTATCTTGGCACATGCAACAATATTCATCACAGGGGTTGCACAAATAAGCTTTGATTACATGTGGAGCAAAGTTCCATCTGGTGGTTAATTTTCACATTAAGCTTTATGTGTTCAGAAGCCGCTTGAGGACTCGCAGCTTTGAAATGAACAGGTGCAATATAGATACGATGCCAGCAGAACATTAGGCCCATGGGCCTCTTGTTTTTTCCATTTTGAATGGATCATCATGAAGTTGAATGAGATTGTGGAAGAAGTTCAAATCTCATTTCCATATGATTACAGTGCAACCTATACTTTGACAGAAATTAGCCAAAATGTGTGAAAATCCAGTATGTCAAAAAGTAATTGAGTTAGGCAAGCCAAATTTACAGGATGAATACATGGTGACCAGCGCTAATATGTTATAAAATGTCAGTGATTGGACTTATTTTATTACATCCCCTAGCCTTTAAAATTGAAAGTGGCGATTTGGTAATGGTATGGTGTAGCTTGGACATCAGTGGAAAAGAGAATTAAGCCTGCAGACCAAAGTGTGACCTATGTACATTGTACCTAAAGCTCTACTAGGTGACCTACTTTTTGGGTCACGATAATCCAATTATTGTGAACTCTGGCACTAGGCCAAGTTTATCCTTTTTCAATAACTCAAAAAGTTTCAACCCAATTCGCACAAACATACCACGTATGGACAGTTGGATCTGGGGCGCATATTTTGACCATAACATTTTTATTTTAATCCAGTTGAAGGTCAAGATCAAATAGCCATAGAAGTATGAGGGTCAAAATGTCAAAATTTGTGAATGCTCCACCATCTGTAATTTCTACTGGATCATTATGAAATTTTGTGGGATTGTGGAGAAGGTCAAAATCTCTATTGACGTTGATACTTGTGGCACTATTTATATTATGACAGAAGTAACAAGCCAAAATGTGTTGAAAAAGATAAAATTCTGGATCTCAAAAAATAAGCTAAATAAGCCACAATTGTACCATGAAATTTGAACATGGTTTGAACAAATATATCATGTAATATGGATGACCTTGACCTTTCTGTCTGAGGTCAGTGGCACTGTAAAGTTAAAATAGGTAATCTGCCAATGATGTCCACAGCTTTCAAGTTGGCCCTATTATACTTTCAGGACTTCAGTAGTGTGAAAATAAGACAGCTGGATCACCTTGCACTTGATGACTGCGGAATCCTAGATTCTGATTGGCTGAGAACAGTCACGTGACCAGTCTTTGGACAAATGTTCCTCACTGGACGAGAGCAGTCATGTGACTATAAGGCAGGAAACAAAAGGGATTTGAAAATGAAAACAAGGTTCTTACCCTCGGGGGTCTGTGTTTTATCCTTTTCGGTCTAACCGCTGGTGACTTAAGTTTTTTAGGGCCACAGGGGGATGGACCACCAGAAGACAATTTTTCAAATCATGCCTTTCCAGTGCCATCCCTATTAACTGTGCATGTGGCCCTAAAAAGGGACTTTTTTGTGCGTTTTCATCTTTGTAGTTTTTTTTCTTCTTTTTTGGTCCTATAATGTTGTGTGATAATATGTATATAAGTCTGAAAGTCCATTTACAAAATACATTTAAAATAATGAAAGTCCAGGAATGTCATCTTCAAATGAATGTTGAAGGCCCTCCTGTTCCCAGTCTACAAATGTGCCCAAGTATGTAGCCTGTCACGTTGGTGCAATGCAACAAACATTTGCCTGATCTTCACCTTCTCCCCAATGTCCTGCAGCTGTTCATCTTCACTGAAGATGTTAACATCCTCATCGAAGTTGTACAGGGACATCATCCTCATCGAAGTTGTACAGGGACAGCGTGGGTGACTCGGGTTGTTCCTGGGGTCCCTCGTCCTCATCATCACTGATGACGATCTAATAAGTGAAGAGTGGCTCTGGCTGGCGCCTAGAGGAAGTACTTGAGTTGATTGTAAAAGTGGGAACTTTACATACCAGCAAGGGTGCATCATATGTTCTCAACCCAAAGTGGATTGTGCATACCCATTATGTCAGAAATGTGAAAAATTGGGATGAAAAATGTTTCAAGTGGGCCAGTTTGTTAGCTTTGTACCCAGCATTCACCATTGAAATGTGGACAGAGTGAGCAAGTACGTTGGCTGTCAAACAGAAATGGACTTTACAGGCATTTCATTAACGGTCAAAATAACAGACATTGCCAAGTTTGAAAAGTTGAATGCTTGGCTCTCAATAACTGTTGATGGTCTTCAGGGGAAAATATTATTTCCTATGTGTGTCACTGCCAAAAGAAACAGCCGACAAATAGATTTACTGCTTCTAAAGGACAGACACTATGTTTGGATAAAAAATATGTCTTCGCTGAGATCTCATGAAACTAAGTATCATGGGGAAATGTACTTCTGTTCATATTGCAAAACACCTTTTACAAAAGAACAAAGAACAAAATGCAGTAGAAAATGAACGGACATGCAAAACTTTTGGCCTACAGAGAATCAAGATGCCAAAACCAGGCAGTGTTTGTAAATTCAAGAACAAAGGAAAATAATTGCCAGCCACTTTTGTAATTTATGCTGATTTCGAGTCTATCATTGTTCCACTCAATAAAAGCCGAAGCACTAAAACTATGAAAAAGAGCCTTCAGATGCCTTCAGGATTTTGCATGTATGCTGTGTACAGAGATGAACCTAGATTTTCCTCGGACAGGCCAAGCTTGTTTGAGGGAGAGAATGTTGCTCAGACTTTTTTGGAGCAACTGAAACTCGAAATTTGCCGAGTTCCCAGTACACTGGGTGATTCTGTGCCTATGACAATGACAGAGGAAGATGAAAACAAATTTTGGCAAGAACAAACTTGTTATTTCGCAAAAAGCCAATATTTTCACAGTCAGACAAGGTGCGCGAGCAAAACCACTTGAATTTATGGTATTGAGGTGCAGAACACCGACACTGTAACCCACAGGCTTCCTTCAAAGGTAAGAAGAGAAGAGATATGTTGGACCATCTGTTTAAGGGTAAAAGAAAATACGATTCAGAGAATGATGCTGCATGTGACCACACAGAAACTTCCCACTCAAAATTCATTATTCATGTGGTGATGCACAACTTGAAAGGGTACGATGCTGACATAGTCATGGAAGCTGAGATGTTTGATGGTGTGATCAAATCGATTTGATCAGAAGAACAATTAGATTTATTCAGATGATCAAATAACATCTATATATTCTGATGGCCAAATCGATTTAATCATCTGAACAAATTTATTTGTTCCTGTGATCAAATAAGAGTATATCTATTCCTCTGATTAAATCGATTTGATCAGAAGAACAAATCGATTTAATCAGAAGATCAAATCAATTTATTCAGAGGAACAAATAGATTGTATTTAATCACGTGAATAAATGCATTTGTTCACCTCATGAAATCGATTTGTTCTTCTGGTCAAATATTTACTCACCTGATCAAATACTAAATAAAACAAGAAACGGCGGTCCATATATGTATATATATATATATATCAATGAACTTCAAACTTGAAAGATGGTAAAGAACAAATAGTGGCGACATCTCCGCCAGGTCAAAAACTGATTGAACCACTATTGGTGCCGACATGTCCACCTGGTCCAAAAACCTTGGTATGTAAGCGAGGTAAGTTAGATTCCCATGTCAAATCTTGGATTTCAAGGAGGAGATAATATCCTTCTTTGTTCTTTGTTGTGAGTTGTCATACGATAATGTTTGACAGAAACCGACTGGTTTGCAAATGGGGCCACCCGGCCCACCTAATCCAAAAACCTTGGTATGAAAGCCGGTTAAGTTAGATACCCTTAGGTCGCAGAAAGTGGAAGTTGTACTTTTCCCAGTGAGCACTGATTGTCTTGCAGGATGGTCTGTTAAAATGGATTTGGACACAAGAGACAGGAAGAAACTACTTACCCATTTACACCACAAGAAACCCCTGGAAAATTCTGTTTTGGTGCATGATTCAGAGTCTGGTTGCCATCTTGGTGCACACAAGACAGTAGAGAAAATTAGGGAAAAGTTCTGGTGGATAGGCCTTAGGAAAACGGTATGTTCCTATTTGTCTGGCTGCAAAATTGTAACACCAGAAAAAGTCGAAATGGTCAGTTCAGAGATACCTTAGCTCAGAGACCAGTTGGTCATCATATGGAACGGGTTGCCCTATATATCAAGGGGCCACTACCTACAACACAGTCTTGTAACAAATATATTTTAGTCACTTCAGACTATTTCACAAAATACAGTGAAGCCTTTCCTAGGCACGACCAGGACGCTAGCATGATTGTAGATATTTTTCTGTAGGAAATGGGTCAGTAGGTATGGTTTGGCCCAGACAATTACATACTGATTCTGGGAGTAACCTAGAAGGTAAAGTCATGAAATATCGGTGGCAGGTTTTGGCATTGATATGGCACATACTATTGTTTATAATACCCAAAATAGTGGTTTGGTCGAAAGACGAAACAAGACAATACAGGAAATGCTTTCTGCTTATGTAGCAGAAGGGCATATAGACTGGGATGTACATCTTGATTTTATAATGATGGCTTATAGGTCAAGTGTGCAGGCAAGCACTGGGTTCACACCCAACAAGTTTACTTCTGTTCAGCAGAGAAAACTGTGCGCCATTAAGTGTTCTAGGAGAGCTACAACATGGTATATATTTTTCCAATGGAAGATTATTTGACCCAATTCGGTGATTTGTCATTCTGCTTCACGCAGGTAAGACAGCATTTGAAAAGTGCTCAGCAGTGATAAAAGACATACGATGACCAGAAAGTACATGGTGAACCAAATAGAGTGGGTATTTTAGTCTGGCAAAGTATCAAACGCACAAAAAAGGGTTTCACCTGGTCCTTATCACCACAGGTGGAGAGGCCTTCAAATTTTTTAGAGGTTCTTTCTGATGTAAACTACAGAATCTAGAAAATAGGTAAGGGACATACAATAGTGGCGCATTTTGACCATTCGAAGCATTACACATGATTGAAGGAAGCAAATACCCCAAATATGGATGTAAGTGGGTCAAAAGCTACTGATGAACCTGACGATTTACAGGAATATGCGATTTTTCTGCCAGAAGTGAGCAGCAGAGAAAAGAGAACCCACGGAGTGGCTGGAAGGTATACAGAGTATGTATTCTATTGAGCAAAATTATATAAAATGAAAGTTTAACACGATTTGTAAATTTTATTTTGATAGTATGTATTGTAAAGTAACTAAAATCGATCGCCTTATAATGACTAACCAATTATTGAAGCTTGAACGAAAAATGGTTTTCTTAAAAGCTGGAATATGATATATGAAATGTGTACTGCTGAAATAGAATGTTATCAAAGTCAATTTTATGATTAATACTGCAATATCGGCAGTTGAAGAGAATTTTCATATGGATACTTGTGAAAATGACACTGAAATGTCAATGTGTTAGATTATGTAAAACGTATAATTTTAGGAGGGAAAAATGTTTTGGTCTGTTGATCAACAATTTTCTTATAGAGCAGAGCTCTGTAGCAGATGTTAAAGATCACTACTATTCTTTCCCTGTTTACAAGAATGAGAATAATGTGATATATCTAAAAGCAGTGACACCTGTTGGTAAACACCAAGGGTGTAATCATTGAAAGAGAGTAGACCTTGAACAGGGTCTACGTGGCTTTAGTTACTCGCACCCAAGTCGGCCAAGCAACTATATATACCCCCAGTTGTCCTTGATTGCACACTTTTTCCTATTGAGTGTTAAACTGGGAGGTCAGGCTTGGAACTTAAATTGATGGTATGCCTGTTGCGTTTCACAAAAATGAATGATTTACAGGACGGCTGATTTGAAACAGTAGTTGTTGTACATGGTGACTTTGTGAAAGGTCTATCATTTTATCATAAGAAGTGAAATACTTCCGTTTTCTCAATCATGCTTTGGAGTCAGGAAGTTCCAAGTTCATACGAGCTTCTTTTTAAGTATTTTGGCGTGTTAATGGTGTAAGATTGGGTGACCTTGGGTCTTGGTCCTGAGTCAATGGACAAATTAAATAGACATGTAAGAAATGTAATTTAGGTATTGAAAGCGAAAACAAAAATACTTCCGAGAGTCCGGTGCAAATTTTTTGTAACCAGAAGTTGAATTGGTCATTATTATGCTGGATTACAGAAGTGTAAATGATTTCCATAGGGAGCGTGATGTGGGCATTTCCTGAGTTAAGTGGAAGTTTGAAATGAGTTTATAAAAAGTCAGGTGTCCTTTTATTGCCAGAGATTAATTTTCTTGGTGACAGTGGAAAAATGTAATGTGGTGAGGTATAAAGGCTGAATACCAGAGATTGTTTGGAGTTCTCTTGGACGTGTACAAATTTCGTTCTGCTTAACATATTCAGTGCTAATGCTTTATGTTGACTGAAAGATGATTGGGATAAAGGAGAGGAAACAATAGGCTCTTCCTATTCCTAGGCATACAGTATTTCAAAATATATCATTTTTCCCTAATTATTTTTTTTTAAATTTTTATTTCAATACTGCTGTTAATGTGATGTGAATATTTTCATTCCTAAGCAAATTAATTGTGGATAGTCTTTCTGTGAAATCAGAATTCTGAACTTTGAGCAGTTGATTTTCCATTTGTATACGCTGAATAGTCCTATTGGAAAGACAGGAAGCTGGAATTCTAACAGTTATTTATTTTCAGGACATGGTATGCATAAATTATGCATGAAACCGGAGATTAACTTGATAGGCATAATGTTATTGGAAGTTGCTGACCTCATACATCGAAGCTCATCCCTGTTTTAGACCCCATGTGTTGATAGCTGTTGAGACATTGGTCCTCAAAATTTGAAAATGTTGAAGCAATGGTCCACATTTATTATTCAAACCTAATTGACATTCGTGGATTTCATTCTTAATACTTTCTACAACAAATAGAAATTTGTTAATGACTTATTCAGGCAACTTTCACTCACATTACCCATAAAAAGTCTTCCCCCAAGATATTTTGTCAACAATAAAGGGGAATTATTCTAACTATGGGAATTTTATTTAAGGAGGATTGTGTTTTTTTATATTCTTGCTTCATAGGAAATCTTTTTCATTTTGATTTCACCTATTAGTTTTCTTCATACACATAGTTACAATATTATGCAAAATAAAATGTTTTACGACCTGTCATTATTGAAAAAGCAAGTCATCAAGAACTTTTTGAATATCTATGTGTGCATGTATGTATGTATGTATATATATATATATATATATATATATATATATATATATATATATATATATATATATATATATATATATTATATAATAATTAACGTCAAACTTGAAAGATTGTAAGACAAAGTCTAAGTAAAGAACTGGCAAATCTTAGATTATATTGTATAAATGAAAAAGATATTTTGATGAAGATTTAAATTAAAATGATGATATCTTGTTAAGACTTGGGGTATATTAAGGAGTATTTTTCGTTACTTATGGCCACTATACTCCAAATCCAATTGCCCTAATTAATTATTTTAATTATCATATGAAAGGAAGAATATACACTGGTTAGGTTTAGGAGAGTCTTTGACTCTGGTTTTCTTTGAGTTGCAGTGTGAATATATGAGCCATGAGGATCGAAAGCACAACTTTTATATATACGATCTTGCCTGTGTGATCGTCGCAGCAGGAGACGTATGTACACCTGAACAATATACAGTTGGACCAAAAGACTTTGGTAAAAGTATTACACCTGGACAATCCATTCTTTTGTCTTGACTTGTATTTGACTTGTGGATTTCTGATTTTACATTTACTACAGTATATACCCCCTTCATTAAAACCTTTGGCTTACAGGCTGTGAATTTAAAATATATATTTAATTGTTTCAGCATATTTACTCAACATGGGACATGGTTTGGACATCATGTAATTTTCTGAACTTGGAAAAATTGTATAGTCTTCAGTAGACCATCATGCATGTGAAATAGTGTTATGGACTCAGCTTAATTTATTCCAAAATTCATAATTAATTGTTTTTTGGTCTTTATTTTATATTGGGTTAGCGTATAGGACCAAGATGGATGAGGGACCAAGTTAATGGCTACACTCTTCACCAGTCGTCATCGAAGAGCAGTGCTCAATCACTAGTAGATTTTAACAGTGGCCTTTGGACACTTTGGTGGCGGTGGGCGGTGAACAGCGGCGACCAGCAGTGGATGGCAGCGACCAGCGGCGGTCTGGGGCGACCAGCGATGGGTCGGCGGCGATCGCCG